>BOPP01000351.1:287188-344402 GCA_017312745.1 Gryllus bimaculatus | reverse complement strand
TATCTACCTTCTTCATACTCCACACTATACACAGACGCATATATATTTTGGGTATCACCATAACACGATGGGATAGGATTTTCGCTAGCCCCTGAGGGTACAATGTTCAATTATTTGTTGAGAATCTATATGGGAGTTGTAGGGGTGAGGTTCTGGTTAGTCGATGGTGTCTGCACTATTGTCTAGGATGGTTGAGGGCTAATGGTTTGGATGGTTTTTCAAAGGCGCTGGAGATAGTTTGGACGCTGATAAATTAGTTTTTTCAAAGACAGTGGGCATTTTTACGTCTTGTGCAGTGCTGCTTTGTGATGAACCATGGTGCTGCCGCGATCATTCTTACGGTCTTGGATTGGAAATCTCTGGATGATGCGAGAGATTACTCTTGCTTGTGTGCCCCAGATTTGGCATGCCGTAGTCCATATTGGGGATTATGATAGCTTTATATATCACAGTTTATTTTCCAGGATAGTTTTGAGTGGTATCCTAGTATCCAGTAATAGTTTTCTTATTTGAATTGAAGGTGCTTTTTTTTGGCTAGAGATGTGATGCTTCCATGTTAGCCGTTTGTCTAGATGTTTCCCAAGTATTTTACCTTCCAACCTTGTACTTGGATTGTTGTTGATGTGACAGTAGGGGCATTTGTTTTTTCTCAGGGTAAAGGTTTATATGGACTGATTATTTTCGGTTGATTTTTATTTTTCCACTTTTTTGGCCCAATTTCAATCATTATGAGATGTTCTTGTAAATGTTTTGAAATCGACATTAGGTCGTCATCCGAAGATAGTATGGCCTTTATCATCTGCAAAAGTGGCTATGGTTGTTTTATTGATTTTGGGTAAATCAGCAGTAATAGAGCTGGTATAGGATAGGGCCGAGTACACTACCTTGTGGTACTCCGGCCTTGGAATTGGATGGAATTCAGATTAATTCATTTTGATATTTGATTTGGAAGGTGCGGTGGGGTAGAAAAGATCTGATAATGTTGACCGAAGGGATACGGTAGAAAATTCTTGGACTTAAGATAAGAAGTCCATCGTGCCAGACTTTGTCAAAAAGCTTGGGCACATGTCTAGAAATGCGGCTGAACAGTATTTCTTTTCTTGAAGCAATTCTCAATGTAAGTTGGTGATTCTATTAACTTGTTCGACGGTAGATGCTTTTGTCTAAAACCAAATTGTGTCAGGGACTAGGTATTGGTTGCTATGTGAGGACGTATTCTTGATGAAAGAGTTTCTCAAATACTTTGCGATAGAATAGGAAGTATACTGGATGGGACGGTAGGAGGAGGGTTCCATGTGGAGGTTCCAGGCTTGAGGAAAACTTGAATTGGGCTAACTTTCCATTGCTCCTGGTAGTGCCCTGTTCCTTATAATACTGTTTGAACAAATGCAGTATTTATAGTCTTGCTTTTCCGTGGTAGTTCTTTTGAGAAGAGGTGTTGTGATTAAGTCCATAGGCCAGGAGATTTTTTGTTTTGCATAAGGAGTTTATGGTTTTGGTAATTTCTCTGGGCAGGAAGTGCGGGATTGGAAGAGTCATTTGGTTTGGGGAGTTAAGATATTCTACTGATTTGTTTGAATCTGGTTAGTATTTAAATGGGATGAGTCTGGAATACATAGCAAAGAATTTGGCAAAGGTAGACCGCTTTTTCTGTGGGTTTCTTTGCCCAACTCTTGTTTCGTCCCTGCTTGGGGGCATTTGATTTGGTCGGTTTTTTTTAGCTTCCCTGTGGCTTAAATAAGGAGTAATTGGTATCTTGCTGTTGGGGTACGGTTGGTATGAAATCTTGAAACCTGTTGTTGTTGAATTCGTTTAGGAGGCGTTTTAGTTGCCTAGTGCTCTGTGAGTTGGTACGGTCTTCAGGATATTTTGAAGTATGCCAGATTCTTCTTAGTCTTCTTTTCTCTGCCTATTTTTTGTTCAAAAGAACTTTTGGATATTTCACGCGCTTGGGTGTAGCGAAGTTGCGGTGTAGCGGTCCATAGCTGCTTCTTTGAATATTTTGTATTATTTACTCAGTCGCTTCGGTCTCGTGGTCAGCTGATTTTAGTGGTAATCGGATGTTTTGTTTTCCAATAGATATCTGGTTTTTTATACAAGTTCCCAGTTGGTCTTTCTGTTCCGTTTAGTGACGCGGGAGAATGGATTGTAGAATAATTTTTGTTCCGACGGTGTAATTATTGGAGTGGTGGTCTGAGGACAGTTTCGTGGGAAGATTCTATGATACAGTTAGTGGTGGGATTCCTTTTTGGTTATCGCTATGTCAATTACATCTGGAGTTTTGGTTAGATCGGTAGGCAGTAGGTAGGTTTCTCCTGTAGAAATGGTTTCTAGCTGAAGTGAGGTAACTGCTTTTCAGGCAGTTCTCTCCTCTTGGAGTGATGAGCCCGGATCCCCATTGCGTGTGTTTGGCATTGTAGTCTCCTCCCACCATGTCCCTATTTCCTAGAGACTTAAAATAGGTTTCAAATCGTGTTTGTCTATTTTTGGAATCTTGGAGGGCAGTAAATGGCACTGATGGTAATTGGTCCACTCCCAGTCCATAATTTGGTACAGTCGTTGCTTGAATCTCCCGTTCCTTGTTCTTTTCCACATTTAACACACCTGTACGGGTATGCACAGTACGACCTGGTATGTTCATATCTCTGATGTCATATATGAAAGTCTTAAAATGACATAACCACGAGAGACATTAATGAAAATTTGAGATACAGTTAATTTTATTTGTTCCTAATATTTATTTTAATATGGTTTTACAATGTTTGTGGATAGTATTTAATCGTAGTAGAACTTACTCGTAGCAATCATCAAAAGCACACTGCCATTCTTTTCCCCCCTTTTTTTTAGCGTATTAATGAAACACAAATGTGACTTGTGAATACTCACCTGACCGAAGCCATTTCTAATTTTAGTACTTATTTTACTATTCTTTTTTGTGCGTTCAGTAACTTTAAGAGAAAATAAGCACCATCGACTTCTCCTTTAATTAGTAATATCTCCCTCAAAATTGAAATTAAATTGCAAGTAATTCCAAATAAGGTTATGAGAAATTCCTACAACTACATCGCATTTCATACAATTATTCAAAAATGTAATCTTTGCTGTCACATCTTCCCCTCGTTAACATATTTTTAGTTTAAGAAAAATAGGAAATGAACAGTTATATCGGATCACGCTTCCCCCGGAAACAAATTCGAACCACCTACAAATAATATAAATATAAGGAAAGTAATAAAGTATAACTTTTCTTTGTTCGGAAAGAATTAAAAGCTTTTGAACACACACACGTGAGAAATAAAAACTTAACCGCGGATTTTCTAAAGTGAGGTGCATAGTATGTACTACATAAATCATGTTTTAACACTTGAAAAGCATGTATGCTTAACAGGAAACAATAAATTTAAGAAAGTTTTCTCCTTAATTAGACGAACAAAAGTTTGCTTATGTCATTACGCGTGTTACTATACATTGAAAACGCGTTTAAAACAAGTGAGGGACATCTGAGAGAATTTCTAAAATTTACCGAACAAAAATCTACTTATACAAAATACGAAAAAGTCGAATGCGTGAACTTTCGAAATTGTTATGCTTATTACGTCAGACTTGTAAGCGCCCGAACTTGTAATCGGGCAAGATCTCGCCATCGGGTCGACAGAAATGCAGAGCACTCCCTGTTTAGATATGGCGTTAATGATCGAGTTTACAACAGACCTTCAAGTCTTGGAATTGTTAATAAATTTCCTGTTGAAGGCAACGATAAAATTCGAAAATTACAAAAAATAATTTCGACGTGAATCTATACTCCTAAGGCCAAAACGGTAAAGGAAGCATTTGATACTAAGTTTGAGGGACACGCTGACGTGATTTTTGCATTTGAAATGACTCACTCTGAATATGCTATCCCAGATGGAACACGAGTTGACAACTCTTTCTAGAAACGTAGTCTGCCAGACACCCCCTAGTATAAGATAGAGGCCTTAATAACTTTTAATTAATTTTTTCAGCTAATTCAGACTTTTCATTGACATGAAACAACACTTTGTAAGGTTAATTGGCAAAAATAGGCCAACATTTATAGAACTTTCTGAATCATTCTAGAAAGCCCTATTGTATTTTGTGGAGATATCTTTTAAGTAATTCTCGAAAAGTACTCATTAACTGTTTCTTTTCTAACACGATTGTAACTTTTTTGCCATTGTAGAGACAATGCCAGCTGACAATTTAATTTCTGGTCTGGCTTTGTCAGGCAGTACCGCAAATCATCTAATGCTTAACTCGGGAACAAAAGAGAAACAAATGGAGAGCATAATTGATCCAACCTCCCAGAAAGAAGCGGCGCGGTCGCAGCTGGACGACCTAGGGCCAGAGTGGAAGCAGAGGGCGGCCGAAGAATTGAATGAGAAGCCAAATTCTGTAGCTGATGACATAGAAACGTTTAGGAATATGGTAGTAGGTACGAGATATTTACGTTCTTACTTATAAACGTATAAAACAATATTGTATTATTAAAATTTTTGGATTTTCATGTAATTTTGCTCGTAAATTGTTCACAGCTGAAAGAAACCTACACGTACGAACTGATGATGCATTTCTTCTGAGATTTCTGAGAGCAAGAAAGTTTAATTGTTCTAAAGCATTCCATATGGTGAGTATATAATAATAATAATAATAATAATAATAATATCATCCAATCTTGTCTTAACCAAGGGATGCAGCCAAAATGCTGATACCCATAATTCCACACGTTGATTTCACCAGGATAGAATACAACTGGACCTCGGAGAGATACTTGTGTAGCGTGGTCAGTGGTGGCCTATACGCGATTAATAATAATAATAATAATAATAATAATAATAATAATAATAATAATAGTAATATAACGTGACCTTCAGAGCCGTCTTACCTTACCTACCGGATAACTCAGAATGCAGTGGGTCACTGGCAATTGAGTGAGATGGATGGACGTCGTTGTTTATGAATGAAAGAAGTTATTGAATGAGGTAAAAATTAATGTTTAATGACCCAAAATAAAACAAGCATGGCAAGAAGTGAGTTTCTACCTGAGCTCGGTTTTACCCAACAAAACTTATCCTAATTAGAATCTAACACAGGAAAATCTTAAGGCTATGCTTACAGGAAATTGGTTTGTCATTAGAATATTATTCTAGCCAATGAGTAGCTAAGAATCGTTGCCTGAATTACACAAAAATTGTTTGAGAAAGAGTATTTTTTATTATTGCCCGAAGGGCCTAACTGCAGCCATTGCCAGGCTCCGCGATATCACCAGTGTTTGTTGTTGTGGAGGTCAGTCACCCTCGTCCAGCTGTTGCGCCCTTTCACTAATCGCCTGAAAATACGGGCTGCGGTGGCGACGTCTCTGGGGCGCGTGAACCGTAGGGCTGGCTCGCGACCAACGCCGAAGCTTATCGTAATCGCTTCTATAAGTACCTTCCTCAGCTCTCACTTTCAGATGCGATGCAGCAGGCGCTGACAATTCAGTCCATTTTCGTAACGATGTCAACTTTTCATTATGTTCACCGCAACTTTACGGAAGTTCCGGAAACCGCCTAGCGTAATTTTTAAAACGCAGTTAGTGTCATTGAAATTTTCAAATCACGCAAGCAAATGTGGGTGAAACTTTACCACACACTTCTGAAGGGCAGTTTGACAAACTGTAAAGATCAAATCGCATATCACAACGTTCTAAAAAACGTCAAGTACCCTGCGGCTTAATAAGAAATAAAGTACTGGAGCGGGCGGTGGTCTGACATGAAGTACCCGCCGTTTCGGTTATCCCCTCCTTTCACTTCCAAAAGTTAGAGAAGAATCCAAGATTTGGATAAAACGGCTGTCCATTGGCGTTAAGGTTATTACGTTGCAGAAGAATTTCGGCCAATCGCCGGACGTGTGTTAAGCGTCCCCGAATGGAAAGTTACAGTATCTCCATCTTTGTCACTCATTTTGTTTATAAAATGAGTGCAACGTAGTGTGTCGCTTCGACGGTGGCCCGGGATTTCCCTAACTTAAAGTCAATGATCAGTAGGTCGATGGCTGGGCGAGTTCAAGAGGCCCTTAGGGCCCCTTCCCACGTCGCGACGGCGGTGCGCTTCCGAGCGCTGCGGCTCGTAGCAGAGCATTGGTTTGAATGGAGACCTCACGTGCAGCAGGCGGGCGCTGCTGCGCCAAGCGTCGCCGGACTCTCGGTACACGAAGCGGAGAAGGGCGTACGCTCCACCGCTAGCAGAATACAGCTTTAAATGGTGGCTTTCCCACTGTACCGCCAGTCGTTGCCTTTTACCTCTAGCGGTCGCTTTGCTCGTCGTCGCCGGAGGGTCGGCGAAGCCTACCCGTGCAGAACCCACCCTCTTCCACGACGTGCGGCGGTGCGGCCGTGGCTGCAGCAATGGCGGCGTCGGAAGGGCTCTGCTGCTTGAAGGAAGCGCGGCGCCGTGGCGACGTGGGAAGGCACCCTTAGGGCCCCTTCCCACGTCGCGACGGCGGCGCGCTTCCTCCGGGGCCGCTCACGACCCCGCTGCCATCGGCGAGCGGCGACGGTGTAACAGTTAGCGTATCGGATTATTGTACCCAGGTTGGCGAGAACCCGATCGAAGCCGTGGATTTTTAAGGGCGAAAAAATCCTTCGTACGCCTTCCTTCGGAGGGGAAGTAATGTCGGCTGGCCCATGTTAGTAGATTTACGAGCATGTAAAAGATCCTCAATCCTAAATGACGCCTCTGAGCTAAATTGAAATCGCCTATTTCTCACCCAAGAAATACATTATTTCTCTGCTAGTTGGTGAGAGGAGCGTAGCGAAATTTGCGTGGTCAGACGGAAGAGCAGGCTTCATGGCCTGAGTCTCACTATGTAAAATAAGGCAATTCAATTCAATCGGCCGGGCCTATTGCTGCCGAAGGGAACGTGTTACCCGGTCACACGCCCGGGGTCATCGGCCAGGCCCGCTCGCCCGGCCGCGGAGCGTTGGAGTTCCACCCAACCGCACCCCCACCGTCGCCACCCAAGCAACCATTCATCGCCCCGCTGATCTTCACTCCCCGGATAAAGCCCTGAACGGGAGCTGATGGATGCTGGTATAATTAATTTGATGCCTTATTTTACGTGGTGAGACTCGGGCCATGGGGCCTACTCTTCTGACTGACCACGCAAATTTCGCTACGATACTTTAACCCAGAAGCGGAGAAAGGAGGTATCACTCGAGCTACGAAACCTGCGGTTTGAATTTAGCTCAGAGGTTTCATACATGCTTGATCTTTTACATGCAGTAAATATACTAATATGGGACAGCCGACTTTACTTCCCCTCCGAAGGAATGCGTACGAAGGATTTTTTCACCCTTAAAAGTCCACGAAATCGATCGAGTTTGAACCGGCGAAGGTGGGTATAACAGTCCGATACGCTAACCGTTACACCATTGCCGCCGCAAATGACCTGTTGAGAGTGATAGCTAGAATAAGGTAGTTTTAAAGTAGGGTTACGTTCTTGTTTAAATTGATGGCTTCACTGACTAATTACCAAATTAAACCGATCTGTTATAAACTAACCACGTTGCTCGTCAATGCATTTGTGCATGTTTAAAATCAGTCTCGCATGCGTCCTGTCCTCATTTCAGTACCAGGGCGACGCTGTGGAGCTGCTAATGAAGAACAAATGTGTTGGGTCACCCTGAGGTTCAACCACCCCCAGGTCACAAATATTGTGCTCTCAACTTTGAAGCAAGAACTAAGTAAAAGATAAATAAAAGAAGGGGGTTGTTACAGTATCTTTCTGTCTCTTTAAGTGTCTCTTCTTATTTATATTGTTGTACCCCCGTTTCGAATTGCTTCCGGAGGATTCTTAAAAATGTTTATTTTACTAATGCTTATTTTCTAATTCGATAATTCCCCAATTATTCAACGAGAATATAA
Organism: Gryllus bimaculatus; assembly: GCA_017312745.1. Taxonomy (NCBI): domain Eukaryota; kingdom Metazoa; phylum Arthropoda; class Insecta; order Orthoptera; family Gryllidae; genus Gryllus; species Gryllus bimaculatus. Next base: position 336,480 of record BOPP01000351.1, on the reverse strand, counting down.
ATTCGGTTCCGCGTTCACGTTGTCACTTGTTTCTTCTTCTATCGAGTTATTTACTAAAAACATTATTTTTCTAGACAAAAATGTTTATTTGCCTAAGTTCATTGGATTGGGGTCCTGCGTACGATTACAACACCTCGCCCTGCTTTTACAATCCTTGATATAAAATACCGTAAGCATACATGGGTGAATCGTCATTACAGTCAGCTTTATGATTACTTTTGAGTTGTATTTTATTCTGCTCTGAAAACAACTACTTTAATATTTCTTACTTTCAAAAAATCATATTATCGTGTCCATAAAGTATTTCCTGCTCTCGAGCAGAAACTTGTCTCTTTTTGGCGACAGTCGTTTTCCCAGGCCCAACAGTTCGGTGCTAGATAATCTCAACGCAAATTCAAGTCTTCAAAGAAAAACACACGATTTTAAATACAGAAGAACCACATCAGATTGTTTCAGACAGTAGCATTTTTCTTCAGTGCCTCACGATAGACTTCAGATGTTATTTGGCCAATGGCATTAAGATTTTCATGAAACCTTAGTAGAAGTATTTTGATGTGTTGATCACTGTCTTTGATATATTGTTATATTATCCGTGGCATTATTTTTCCTTAATGTGTTTGCGTAGTTACACATCTAAGTCATATTAAAAAATCTAAATAAAATATGTCCTCGTGCAGAATGTCGTGGTATCTGACATGTTGAAGTACCAGAATTCTTATTCATGAGGATGTCGGAAATATCTGCTTTAGGGATCGACGTGATATTTACGGCGAAGAAAAATGTACATTATTATTTGTAATACACTTCCCATATCTTGTTTTTGGAGAGCGGTTCAATTTTCATTTTCCGTACTGTATTTCATTAACGAAATTACTACTACTGGGCAACCCGCATTACACCTCGGTGTTCTGAGAAGCATGCTCCGTACACCGCAGGCGCTTCTTTGATGTGCCACCAAATACGGAACTTTTGATTTGATCAATTGCCAACAAAATACACAACGCTGATGAAATTATTCTTAATTAAAACTTCATTCAAAATACACCATTTTTATCTTCGTTTATATCTTATTCATTTATAAAATTAAAAGTAAAAGAGATTTTATCTTTCTCAATAACATGCGCAAACATTTGCTACTTCACGTTGATTTCTGGCGTTATGTTTAAAATTCTAGGACATTTTTTCGTCATTAAAACTTAAAATAGGCCTTAGAAATGAATTGTCGGAAATGAAAGGATTGTAAACAAAGATCAGTGCTAACACATACCGTGCGGCAATGCTAGCAGATATTCTAGATTTTGGTGTTGTACGAGTAATTGTAATTGTCCGACGAGAAATAACTTTCTGTATGCTCTAAATTTATTTCATCATACGAAATTGTCCAACATCTTCCTCTAGCAACCCCTAATTTATCAAATATCCGTAATCTAATATGATTTTAATATTAAAACCTCTTTCCCTGAAAGGAATCGTGCACATTGCAGCAATATTGAATGCCTCTTTGGGACATACGTACTTCCCTGATCAATGGAAACACGTCCACAGTCTTCCCATTCTCAGGCTAGGGAAAGGACGAAATGATTCAACTAGCTATCGCCCGATTAGTTTGCTTCCTCCGTGGAAAAGCTATTTGAAAAAGAGGCTATATAGGCTAAATTCTTACCTCAGATCAGTGAAAGCTATACCACCGCATCAATTGGAATTTCACCCCTCATGTCTACGTATCATAAAGTACTACGTGCTAATACTACTAACTGAAGATATCGTAGGTTTCCATGACCACAAGCACATCGCAGCAGACTTCTCAATATAGCTAAAGCTTTTGATATCATCTGGCACCCAGGGTTAATTTTTAAACTCCGAGCGTCGGTACTCCACTTTATATCTCAAGTATCTTAGAAAGGTTTTTACTATTGATATTTTCGTCTCCCCTGAGCTCCCTCCGCACCTTTCACCATCACAGCAGGAGTACCTCCTCCACCTTCTCTCCCACAATGGTTAATAATTATACATCTGATACTATACCAACAACACTGCCATAACTCTGTTTGCTGATGATACCGCACTTTTTTCTACCTACAGATATATTGAAAATGCAAATGAAAGATCTGCAACATCACCTTACATTCATATCAACGGGCCAAAAAATGGCACATAGAAATAAATCCAAATAAAAGCCAGAAAAGCATATTTACCCTATGTAGACTAGACATCCCTCCAAATCTCACATATCGATCACGAAACATCTCCTGACTCCCTTCCAAAAAATATGTCAAATTCTTTTGATTTCTGTTTGTTTAAAGATTTACGTGGCGGAAAAATATACAACACCGAATAGCACTAGCCACTAGTAGATTCCATTAATTATATGCTATATTTAAAAAAAATCATTCGTCCAACAACTACATATTGCTCATTTCTACAAACCCATGTTCCGTCCTATACTTTCGTAGCTTCTCCAGTTTTAGGTACAAAACAAATATCAACAAAATACCAATTTTCCAAAATAATTTCCTACACACTATCACAAAAGCTCTCTGGTACATTCCAAATGAACAGGTACGTAATGAACGAATCACACCGATTCCCGTCCACTTTTCTCTCCTATCCATAAAATGTAATTCTAAAATATTACAGATTCCTACGCAACACACACACACACACACACACACACACACACACACACACACACCTTTCCCTCCCACCCTCCCTCTGTCCTCTCGCTTCTCCCTTTTTATCACTTCTCTCTTTTTATCACTTCTCTCTTTTCTCTCTCTCCCTTTTTTCTTTCTCACTATTTCTTTCTTATTCTCTATATCTGTCTCTATAACTAAATCTATCTGGCTGGAAATTTTATTTATTTTTCATAGTTTAGAGGAGTCACAAACTTTTTACTCTTCCATTGCACTGTGTATTCCATGGCTCTATGATACAATTTCATGTAATCTCTTTGTAACTTTCAGCTTCAAAGATACTACGTCATGAAACTCCGTTGCCCTGAACTCTTCAGAGTGCCACGTCCTTCAGAGAAATCTCACATTTTGGAAATGCAAGTACAAAACATGCTAGATGAACGAGACAGTTTCGGACGGCGGGTCTACATCTTTCGTGTAGGTGAGTTAATTGGTAAATATATCTGTTTTGCACTCAATTATCTCAAAGCATGAAGAATTGAAGACTTTTCAAATATTTCTATTTTATATTTCCTTAATTTCAAAACACAAAACGCTAGTTCTAAAAGATAAATAGTTTGATGTTGATACTTGTTTGTTGAATATAATAACAAAATTGTCGTGTGATGCTAAGTCACACGACATATCTCTTTCGTTTATAATTTTCTGACTTAAACCAGTTTCATTAATTAATTTACTTATTTAGAAAATAACGTAAGTATATTATGAAACGTTTTGTTAAAAAGGCTTTTATTACACCGGAGCGAATATTTTCTTATCGATTCTTGCCAAAAACGTCATTTCCATATGTATTCAAAAAATCAACTTGTATATGAGTTGGGGTTGGGATCCCAGAATTTTAAAAAATGTGCACAGAATATCCTTCTCTCTATAATACATTAAACACAGAGTTTGTATTGTTTACATTAAATAAATAAATACATTTAAAAACATGCATAACAATGTACGTGTTTTAACAAAGGTTTATCACTTTACAGAGAAATGTGATGCTACTGCAGTGTCAATAGAAGATATATTTCGCACAAATGTTTTGGCTTTGGAGCACGTGGTCCAAGAACCAGAGACGCAAATTGCCGGTCTCACAGTTATTGTGGATATGAATGGATTCGGGCTACAGCACGCAAAGTTCCTGTCCCCGTACTACGCACGCCGCACCGTCGAAGTTATTCAGGTAAATTTTTTTTCAACCATAGCACTATGTACTCAAGAATAGAAAGAAATTTACTTCAAATGTATTTTCGACTAGATCATGATGGCTTTGACGATTCGAACAAGTGTTTTCGAGTTTGAATTATAACTACAAACTTTTTTGATAAACAAATATTTAATAAGCTTATTATAAATACGAAGTAACGAATAATATGAGATAGCGAAGACGCAATGTTGGTTTTGGTTGAATGTGAGTTAAATGGTTGAATGGTTGAACTGTGAGTTAAATTGTTCAAAACACCTCGAATACTTAAAGTTATCATCAGGTTCTTAATTGGGTTCAATACTCACATAAATTGTACGGGTGTCGCGCCGTTTACAACTGCTCCGCAGTCAAGTCTGAATTGAATCGAAGCAAGATAGATTTTAAATAAACAATCAATATTCAGCTCCCCATATTTTACAAGCTAACATTTTGATAATGTGTAACTGAGATTTGCACGCAGTGTTTAAAGAAGTGATATGTTTACTCCACTCGTGTGTTTGTTTAAATAACTTTACAAGAATCTTACAAGTATTAATTCTTTGTAGCTGTTATCCTACAATTTTAGTTTCTCGAGTTAGTTGACGTTATAAAAAATACTTTTTTGGATTCAGGATACCCCACAACGAGCATTTCCATTAAAACCTCGAAGAAATCGATTTTCTACAGAATTATATAACTTGCTCTATAGTACATAAGTAACGAAGTACAAAAGTAAAGTAGCCTCCTTCCTGGAGAAAAATGTGTTTTTATATGCATGTACATATGCTAACCGGATACTTCCCGACGCGCTGCTGAGGTGCGAGTGAAACCACTGGTGCCCGCGTTTGCCTTGATTGAGAAAGGCACAAAACTGCGGCAGAGAAGGAGATACAACATAAAAACAATTATTTCTTACATTATAAATTATAATTTTCAAAGTCATTTTTAGTAGTATTTAAAAAAAAATTAATATTAACTTTCCTCACAGATTTGTCAAACAGCGTATTCACAATCGTTAAATATAGTACAACGTACGCAAATGTCTCGTAAGAATTACACCTATACATAAATGTGCTGACACTCCTTATATTCTTTCAAATTTGAACAAATGTCGTACAAATTACCTAAAGGTAAGAACAAAAGTAACAAAATGATATATGAAAAATACTTTATTCCTTCTTGAAAAGTTTTGTCAGTTTCTGTCTACAGCTTACAGTTGTAGTAGACTGTATATGTTTTGCACGATCTTCCAGTCTAATTGCAATAACACTGCAAAAATATATCACATTTCTGTGTAATATGAATAATTAGCTCGACCTTGATCACATTTTCACCAAATCCATTGCTGCAGATAAGATGCTTGAAAACTGAACTATCCAAAGCAGATTGTTTCATATTATAAATTATTTTCCCTACAATTTTTCTTGTTTACATTTGTAAAATAATTAGTACGAATAATCAAATGATTTCACATTCATTTACAACTACATAATACATTATCTGAAGATGACATTAACCTTCCCGTGTTCTTCAAATACTCGTAGAGTAAATGCTAGAGCACTTTTGGTTTACACTGGTAATACGCTGGAAATCCTAGTAATATAGTAGGTACTGCTTTTGGCGTCTAACGTTTGATGAGCCTGGATGATCCAAAATGTCCGTGGCCAAGAAATCCTCGGTGCACAGTTCGCTCGCATTGATGGGCGAGAATCCTCTGCGTTACAAAGCCTGGACCCATTGCTTCAGTTTTCACTCTCGTAAAATGGAAATCTGAAAATGTATTACATATTAAAATGAAGCAGAAAATCATCACTTTATTGTAATTTAAAGAGATACTAAACATGAACGTACAATTCAATTTTACAATCCACGAACACTACTTTTTTTTCGTAATTACTTACCTAACGTGTTTCTTCCTGTTTTTAACCTATTCGTGCAACCATACGTACAGCAGGAAGCTGGCACTTCCAAGTAAAGCACTTATACAACGATTTGTGTATTTACAGTCGCACAACAGGAGCAGACTTATCGCTTTCCTACTACCAAAACAGCTGACAAATTACGTTCCGTAATGCTGCTTGCCTTTCCTAATCATATGGCTGTCGCGTGCACGGGTGACTTTACTTTTCTTTTCTGAGTCGGTCATCTATGTTATACAGAAAATGAGTCTAGAAAGATCTTTAAATATCGAGTATAGGATACAAGAATAGAAAGAGCAAAAAGAAAGGTTACCTGAACATTGAGAAGATTGGTCTTGAAACTAAGTGAATCTCAGAACTTGCAATGTATTTGTTGCAGGAAACATTTCCCCTCCGGTTCAAAGGCTTTCACGTCATCAACCAGCCCTTCTACTTTGATGCGGTTTTTGCCGTATTGAAGCCTTTCCTGAAGGATAAAATAAGACGGAGGGTAAGCAGATAGTTATTTTTCACAGATGTGTATTATTATCAGTGTGCAAATATATTTATTCTTATTTAGAAAACTATCTTTATATTATATTAAGCTCAAAATAAGAAATCAGAATCAAAAAATCATGAAATATTATGTCCCCAATATTAATGTCATTACGAAACTAAAATTCCGAAACAAATTCTGATAACGTGTTTAGAAGATATGTACTGTACTTCAAATCTCCTTTACATTATAAATATTATTTATTTTGTACTCGTACGTTATTGCTTATTATTGCATTCGATAGGGAGTTCGATATACTCAGCATAACTTATGTAGATCGTGGTTACTAGGTAGATAAGAAAAAAGTTGATTGGTGCTGAATGTTTCCTTAAGAAGAGAATTATGAGAGGGAATTATGAAAGGGAATTATGGGAGGGAAATATGAAGAGGCAAACTCTGTCATGTTAACAACTAGTTAATTAGTAAATACCTCAAACAGAATCATTAAAATTACATAAAAAATAAAATCATTTATGAACAACGGGTGTTAACTTGTTCAAATGATCTCGGACGACCAAAAGCCCGAGGACCTTGAGCCGTAGTGACTATTGCCCCCCCAAAAGTAAAAGTGAGTTTTGATTCCGGGTGTGTAAACTACTAGGTGATTAATTTCGTGAATGTAGTGTGTGAAACACCCCGGTAGGTTGCGGCATTCCTCTGCCACAGGATTATCACTCCGCCGTTATCACTCCCAAATCATTATTGAGTTTCCTAAAATATAAAGAAAATTCAAAATTCATATATTGTTCTAAAAACATGTTTAGCCCAGAAACTAGCCGAAAAATGTGAAAACAAAATTCTGAAGCTAACTTTCTCTACATATTGGAAGCATCGTCATAATCGTGTGGGGCGTCCATGTGGACATGCAAATAATGCTGTTAAGCCAGTCAATTAGGTTAATAAGCCTTTTAATATTTGATAGGTTTTCACTATAAATTTTGTCGACATTTCAGATATACCTTCATGGGCGTGATATAACCTCCCTTCATGCCTTCATCAAGCCTGAAATTCTTCCCGCAGAATACGGTGGCCAGCAACCAAGTTTTGATAACAAAAAATGGAGACTGGCTCTTTTAGCCAAAGAAGACGAATTTGTTGGTAAGACTGTTTCTTGGTTTGTTGCTGTTTAATATTATAAATGATACGAAATCTAATGTTCTGTACACGTGTTGACATTTTGAATAAAGGATGAACTTGATCGCTACTGACAAACTAAGTGAGGTGAACCCTAAGAGGAAACAAGGCACAAATGGACCTTCGAACATGCACCAGAAAAGTATTGTTATTTTATCAGAAAAGAGGATTCAATGTGGGGTTTCCAATCCTATGCAGTAGTATCGGGGACTACGCAACTGCGAACGTAAATCCTCTATAACCTTTGGCACCTTTCACATACACAGGACGTTAACTCAAACTAGTGGTGATGAAGAATGGCACAGACTTTCTCGTACTTTTCAGTTTACAAGAAACTTTAATGGAAATCACTTGAAACACTTCTATTCACAAATGCAACACTGTATACAAATCAATGATAATGTAAATATTAACGGCGTGAGAGATATTTAAAAACATATGTTTGTGTCATTTAAAAATGAAAAATAATTTTCGAATAATTTAGGCGCTAGTTTTGTAATTCGACGGATAGACGGACAGTTGGCTAGACAGTTGGCAAGACATTCGGCAGAGCAGTCGACAGGGCAGTCGGCAGGGCAGTCGGCAGGGTAGTCGGCAGGGCAGTCGGCAGGGCAGTCGGCAGGGCAGTCGGCAGGGCTTTCGGCAGGGCAGTCGGCAAGGCAGTCGGCAGGGCAGGCGGCAGGGCAGTCGGCAGGGCAGGCGGCAGGACGGGCTCTCGGACTTCATATTTACGAACATACGTACACCGGTTTACTTACTCTAACAAGGACTTCGGAATTCTCTAGGTCGTCCTCTGAAGTAAATATACTTGCAATATGCCGATCAAATACAACGTTTATGTAGTGCTGTAAATACATACATACATTCATACATAACCTTCTCCTGTTTGCTTTTTCATCACAATAGCAAAAATTGAATAAAATGCATTTTCAGAATTAATGTAAATATAAACAAAAATGTTTATATTCTATTATGTAAACCCTCCCCTTTCTTTGCAGGCTTTGGCCAAATTATTTCCCCAATTACAAAGTTATTTACATTAAAAACTAAAAACACACTTTGAATTTCCAATATTATTTTCTGCTAAAAATGTCCCATCATTGTTACTTTTCTTCGAGAGGCAAATGCTGCAAGGTTATTCGACATTTCACTACATTTCCATACTAAAAACACCTTTCCGTCGCGAACGTTCCATCTGCACGCCCTTCCACCAGCAAGCCTGCCCGCGCTCTCTTTTTTTTCGAGTTTCGCGCGTTCGTGTCTTGTCTTTTACTGCGCGAAATTCTTTTTAAACACTTTCTTCCTGGCTCTGTACGCGCATCTTGATCGCTCTCTCGATGTCATCTCCGCTCTCATTGGTTACACTTGCTTTTACTTCGTAACTATTTATTCTTTGAACTACTTGGCAATTATTAATTTTCTCACGTTTATCACTGTTTACATGGAAGTTGCTCATGTGTCTTTGTTTTACGTTACCTATTCCACTCCCTATATTTTCCCGACTACGGATTCTGCTGTATTCCGTCTTGTTTATATTTATTGCATACGACGTATTTTTATGGGTCTTTTACCCCATTGTTATCATTGTCGTATTTAATATTTACTCAATATTAATTTGAGCTCACTATCTTTGTAATTCATCACACATCATTCAACTCACCTGCTTTCAATTTGAAGAAAGATTATGCCAATACACCGGAAAGAAGATCTTTAAAAATCCAATTTTTCTTACTCCTAAGTCACAATATTTAAGTGGATTTTGTTGTGGTTCCTGCCAGGTTCCGTTTTTTCGCGTTTCCTCTGCCTCTCATTCATCTGCCTTGTAAAATATTCGTGCTGCTTACTTGCCTCACCGTATCTTCATGTTCATCTTTACCTTGAATTTCATCCACATTATTATAATCACCTTCTTTTTCTATATTTTTAAAAGACAGAATTTTGTACTTTAAAATCAACCAAATTTTCTGATTTTTACTTTAAATAAAAATAATGGACCTGAGATGTGTTATCGTTTCGCTTATTATTATTACCCTGGTTTGAAGTGTTAACACTAAATTTTAATATTTTAAAGTTAATAAAATGAAAAATTATCTGCTGCCATTTTTCATTACGTTGTTTCCACGGTGTAAGTTTCCACGTCCAGTCTAAAACTGAAACGTTTAGGCAACCCTATTGAGTTTCTGGCTTTGGAACTTCGTTCATTGAGCCATTTCTCCGAAAATTCATAGTGTGAGATAATTAAGTACCTAAGTAAATACATTGTCATGACTAATTTGAGTTATTTCATTTTTGCCGCCAATGGGTGATATGCATGGACACCATAGCTCCCCCAAAAGTTAACATTTATATTGATTTTACTCAATTTATTCAAAATAATTTCCTTATATCCATACCTCACATTCAAGGCAGAATTCTTAAACTCCTATACTTTTTAATTCCATGCTAACATTTAAAAAGATTATTTCAAAAATACTTACGGGAGGTCTATCTGAAATTACCCTCCCCCCTGAAATATTTTCTGAAATCACCGTTCATTCCTGGTGGATATTTACTCAGGAATCACCTTTCTAAATTTGTCGGAAGAGTTCAGGTTAAGAAATTTGCTGACAGCTTAGCTCGTAATTGTGAGCTACACTTGTCTTTTTAATGTTACAGAACTGGAAACATATGGCTACAAAATTGATGAGACACCGGATTTGGGCAATACCACACCACAATGATGAAGTATTCATCAACTGTTAATTATATGACTTCTCCGCTTGTCACGAGCATAAACATATACTACAATTTGAATTGATATGAACGTTTATATGTGATAGACATTCATGGTTACCTTTTGTGCATTTTATTTGCTGTTGTTGTTTATGGATATTGAATGTACAGAAGAAATTAATTGATAAGAATGTTGTGCAAACAAATTTCTTTTTTACAAAAATAGCGTTATAAGTTTTTGCAATTAAATATTGTGAATTTAAAGTTATATTTTAATTACTTTTTAGGCAAAGCAAGTGTTAATATTTACGAGAATTTAAGAGATGAATTTTGTAACTGTTATTGACTTCATGTGCATAAGAAGTTTATTGACATATTCTAAATGACTGTTGTTGCAATATTTACTTTCAAATTCAAAAGATTAATATTGAAAAATTGAAAAATAATTGTATTAGTATATACTCTTTGCTAAGATATTTTATGTACTGAGCAACAGGGCATTTCTATTGAACGAATACTTATAACGCTTCTACAATGAATTTGATATAGCAATTATCTTTATGAATATCCTCACAAGTAGTGGCTACAGCTGATTAACAATCAAGAAAATCCTCATCAGATCACTGACAATGAGTTTGAAAGGAAATAAATGAAACAAATTTTAAAAATTGACTTAAATTTTCTTTGCATTATTCCAAGGGTTCTGAGTATTGTTAGTCCACTTGTCCTTACAAAGTGCTTCAGGCTGCCCAGAATCGCCGAGGAAGAAAATTTCACGGTCTCTCAAAACATTGAATTTCTTTATCTTGACTGATTTTTCAAATATATATAATTCATTGCCATAGTAATAATAAACCGTTGGAGCAAATCATTTGTAATCGTAGATGGTTTTGCAAAATTCTTAATATATTTGATTATGAATCATGTTGCGTAAAACGGTAATTCATGCTTCATACACATTAATGAGACTCCAAACCAAATATTACAATACAATTTCCTTATGAATTTTGAGTGACTGAATTGTTATTTCATTCCCTCTACATCAACAATTTTAAAGGTAAATTTCTAAAGACGTAAATACCACCTCCCGAAATTTCGGGTACGAAAGTTGATATTTTTTTCAGAAATGTGTTTCTCTATTTTACAAAATAGAAATAAAATGATGTGCCTTTAATACGTTCGCATCTAGCAAATATGCAAGCCCCTATAATTATGCGTGCTTAGCTGAGCTCGCCTCTTCAGTGGCATGACGCCGATTAGAAGTACAGCGAACATGAAATATTAGAGCTACACCCCCACAAAATTCAATGTATGCAATATACACTGAGGCGAATAAGTCATGGGATACCTTCCAATATCGTGTCGGACCTCCTTGGGACAATGGGACAATCGGCGTGGCCAAATCTTTCGCTCGAATTAACCAGAATGTTCTTCAAACCAGTCGCGAACAATTGTAGCTTCATGACATGGCTCACTGTAATCTACAAAAATTCTATTATTGTTTAGGGAACTTTAAATCCATGAAAGACTGCAAATAGTCTCCAAATATTTGAACATAATCATTGGTAGTAAAAGATCGATTCGATGTGACCAGTGGACCGAGTCCATTCTATGTAAAAACAGTCCACATCATTATAGAGCCACCATCAACTTGCACAGTGTCATGTCGACAACGTCCATGGCTTCGCAGGTCTTTGCCATACTCAAACCCTAACTACAAGCCCAATTGAAATTGGGACTTATCTGACCAAGGAATATAGTTAAAAATTTGACCAAATTAACTAGAAATCTTGTATAGAATGTTGTTTTAAAAGATAACGATAGAAATGTGAACGATCCGGTAACATCGACTTGTCTCTTTAACCAATACTTTTCGAGAATTGCTGCCGATCTCACTAATGATCTTCAGCCACAAATTCAGCATTAGATGTTTCCTCCCAAAATTTTCGACGCGATGTTCGTTTCCAAAACTTCCTCCCATGACATTCTCAAAATAATTGGTAGGCTAAAAAATAAATATTCGGCCGGTTTAAATGAATTTTCGGATTGTTTGTTAAAGACTTGTGCGCCCGCCATTATAGTACACTCGTTAACGCACATATTTAATGTATCCTTATGCACAGGATTTTTTCAGATATTTTTAAAACAGCTAAGATTAAGCCGCTTTTCAAAAAAATGAAATTAAAAATTATCGGCCAATTTCTCATTTGTCGGTTTTTCAAAAATATTAGATATACTTTTTTTACGTACGAATGGAAACATTTCTTAGTAAACACGACGCGTTTTCAGATTGCCAACATGGGTTTCAAAAATCAAAATCTACGGAAACAGACATATTTTCTTTTCTTAAAGAGATCCTTATCCATGGATCAATACGAAGCACCTATTGAAATATTTTTAGATCTTTCACAAGCTATTGACGTCATTGAAAATTTTACTTCCAAAATTACCTTCGTATGGGATTTGTGGTATTGTTCTAGATTTGTTATGTTTGTACCTTAAACAACGATTTCAGAGAATAGAAATACCTTACTGGAACAATGTAACATTATGTACACAGCTTTTCGCGTCTTTTCCAATTGCCTGTGGAGTCCCGCAGGGGTCGATTTACGTCCTAATCTCTTCCTACTATACGTGAACGATATGCCCTCGAAGATTAGAAACGGAAGAACAGTTCTCTTTGCGGATTCTACGAATATTTTTTGCAATAAGGAAACCGTAAATAGCACAATATCGTATATTTCAAATTGGTTCCGTAATAACAAATTGATAGTAAATGACACTTCCGTTCTCCATTGAAAATGAATGGTGTGCCATTGACGGATGTTAAAGTACCAAATTTTTAGGTCTTTCAATTCAGTTAAACTTTATATGAAACGTCTATTTAAATGAATTGATAACTAAATTAAGTTTATTATGCTAAGCTTTCAGAATTCTTTCAAATTCAGTCAACCTCTACCTGCTTATGTGTATATTTCGCAAATGTTCATTCCCGTCTGAGATATGGCATGATATTCTCGGAAATACATCTTATAGCTACCAGACTTTTAGATTACAAAAAAGAATTGTATGAATTACGAGTTACAAACGAATTGAACGAAATTATTGTACGAGTCTTGCGGTCACAATCACGTCAGAAAACTATTCACATGAATCACTTGAGAGCAAAATGTAAGCTCTGCCAATGCACTGTCCTTTTATAACTTTTGTACGTTTTACTTATTGCCATCTGTATTTTTGCGTGTTACTATCCCGTGAATTTGCTACCCCAGAGTATACGTTCACAACAGTGATCTGTTAACACCTCTAAATGTTTCTGGAAACGTGTGCCTCAAACTACCTCAAGAGAACTGATATAAGCAATATACAATTCTCCCTTTAGAAGTGAACCCGAATCTCTCGCACACTTCTTTGTGCACATTCCTATTATTGCTGTACCCCGAAGCATTCACTCATCCACTGAGACTTCATACAGGTCCGCTAAAATCCCTTAAAACTAGTGGTGTAACAGAATGGCACATACTTTCCCATATTCGTTTTCTATTTCCTTTGGTCTCTCCTCTCTTTCCAGATACTCTTGCCAGCTGCCATCTATCGCCACACAAAGTACATTTTCTTAATTTTTTGGTTTCTTGGTAGTAATAGTAGGAAAAATATTATTTTAAGAATCTTAAAGACCAGTAAAACTTCGTCCAAAATGGCAATTTTCTTTGAACAGTTTGGAGCAGTTTTTAAGAAAATGGTGTTTAAGCGCTACTGTAAATTCGAAATTTGAAGCTCTTTTTCACAGAAAAGTTTTGAATTTTCGAAAAGCTTCATTAGAAGTCATTTGAAGCACATTAACCCACAAATACAATAGTGTTTACAAGTTGCTGGAAATGTGCATTTCAACGGCGTGAAATCTTTCAAAAAATTTACATTTGTGTTATTTTTGAAAAAACAAAAAAAGACAGAAATGAACTTTACGGCAAATTAAAGAATGCAATTAACACTCTCCGTTTGAAATGTTTAAAGACAAAATTGGAGCCGTTTCTGAAAATGCGGAATTTTGAGCTAGTTTTGACCGAAAACGGTTGAGTTTTCGAGATACTATGTAAGTCATTATTTGAAGCATCAACTTATAAATGCAATAATGTGAACAAATTGCCGCTGATATAAATATTATCGTCATGAGAGGCAAGTCCAAAAAATTACATTTTTATTTTTGAAAAAATAAATGAATAGAGCAATATGTCTTTTATGACAGCTTATAGAGTACCGCTACCAAAACATAACCGCTACCAAAAGTTTAAAGAAAAAATGTGCAGCATTTTTTGAGGAAATCTTTTTGTAATTTTTGCAAATTGCACATATTGCGTGCAATATTGTATGAAACTACTATTTTTTAATGTACATGACCTTAAGTGAAAAAACTAACAATGGAGAACAATTTTATTTGAAGGAAAAATCTCTATCTTCAACTTTGTAGTTGTAGAAAGACACTGAAAGAAAAAATTACCCCTGAAGTTTTGGAAAATTTAGAGTGAACCGTGAAAATCGGACCTGTGCCACCTTTATAAGTGTATGCTACTATTATCTTACAAGAAATTTAAAGAAAAAAATTGTAGCCGTGTTTGAGAAAATTTTGAAAATGTCCAGACCGCAGAGGGACATTCTAAAAACAACACTTGTTTGGTATCAGGGGACCCCAAAACGTGTATTTCCGTTGAAATCTCGAAATCGATTTTCCGCAGCATTACATAATTTTCCTTTTCCTATGTACTTATTCGGGAAATTAAAAACACTATTTTTTGTATCATTTATTTCCTTTAGATTTCCTGTGTGGTTTCATAACCGCTGAGACCCACATACAACGGCGCCATTTCAACAGGCTACTTCAGTCGATCAAAGTGCACTAGTTAACTTGTATATGCGACGCATACGACATTTCATTCGTAAACAAGGTGATGCCCAGGCACATGATTCAACTACACACTGAAGGGAAGAGAGTAGTCTTCGAATTTTAAGGTAAATATCTATTTAGTTGATTTAGGGAAATATGGAACAAATCCGAAAATTGAGGTATCATGAAACATCAGCCTCTTTAAAGAAATTATTGCCATAAAAATAAAGTCGATAGGAATTTGAACATTTGTTGTGTAAACTCTCAAAAACTTTTTTTTTAAAAGAATTAACATAGGTAATATTCAATTTTTTTCTGAAGACGGATTGTCTAGACTCCTGTCAGGATTAAAATAATTGTCAAACATCATTGAAAACATTACAATTGATTCGTCTACACTGAAGTCACTGTGTTGACTGGAATTACACACAACAGTGAAGAAAATTCTAAGAAAATACTTATATAATCTATTAATTACGAAAACTAACACGTGATGCTTATAGGGTAGTAATAGGGATTCTTAGACATATCTTCTTACACCTTCAGGTCTCAAATAACACAATTTAGTCACACCTTTGAGTCATTCCACGATAAATCGCACACTCATAAATTATCACAATTTTTAGCGACTTGAATTTTTTTTTTTGAGGTCTAGGGTTGAAAATAAGTGACTTTTTCTAACCCCAGCCCTTCCAGAACTATTACCAATTACTTTTTCAGAAGAATTTTGTGCAAATACGGTTTCCTTCAGAAAACTTCAAACACCTACATTAGACTTAAAAAGATGTCCTTTCATGGGATATAAATATAATTTTTGCATGTTAATTATTTAAATATTTAGAATATATTTTAATTTTTTAAATGCAATTTTTCAGCTTTGGCCTACTCTTAAATTATTTTTTAAATGCATTTAAACATGTGTACATGTTTGTACACATTTGTACATGTGTTTCTACACAAATGTACAAATCTGGCCAATTTCAAAGTGGAACACAAATAAATAACATTTAAAAAATATTTTGTTCACCGGAGCACGTAGGCAGCCCGCTGCCCGCCGTACTGGTAAGGGGGCGGTGCCTTGATAAACAAATTCCTGGAGGGAAAGGCCCCGTAAGCCGACGTAGGTAGTAGCCAGATCTCACCATCCGGAGAAGGGTCATTGCCACACTGGATGAAAAAATCCATTGTACGAATATAAATATGAAAAATATAGATATAAAAATTCATTACAGTTCACGTCCCCGAAAACATCAATTTGTCATATTCTTTGGAATATTGTTAAACAGCCGGAAGCAGATTTTATCAGAATGACATTTCAATATGTAGACATTCGCCTACTTTGTACTATCTCATACCTGAATCTAATTTTCACATATTCTACTTTAAACTCTTAAAATTCGTGCACTTGCTTGAGTGCCAAGTTAGGAGTTATATCTCAAAACTCAGTTGTTCGAGTGATAACCATATCGGTTCTGTGCTTAATATCTGTTCTTATCTCTCAGGATGTGGCTTCCACATACACGCTCATTTGCATTCACCAGAGAAATCATATGATAAAGCAATGTGAATTAAAAGTCAAGAAGCAGAGGTACACAGCTTCCTGGTCGCTCGGAAAACCAGGAATAAAAACGAATGTACCAAATAAGAATTAAACATGTACTAGTCTGGACATCATTTTGCTCACAATGTTTGCTGTTATAAATCAAGTGTCATCTGTGTTATTATCCACACTCAACAGATAACACTCCTTCAGCATATTACGAGCAGCCTTACGAAAAAAAATTAGAATTGAAGTTAAGTGTTAAGTTGGATGCGATGGAAAATGGTATTCAGACTGCGTCCACGTGACGTGGTGTAAAACTATAATGCTGCTCTTTGTAACACAATTAATGCAAGTTCACATGAGCATTCCTAGGATTTCATCAGGGGAAGGCAATAGAAAAATTATTACTATATATATATATATATATATATATATATATATATATATATAGTTATAATATTATAATATATATTATTACTATATATACATATATATAGTAATAATATATTTTATATTATACATAATAATTTATACAGCAATGAAATAAATAACAATAAATTATAAATTTATAAAATGAATAAATAATTAAAAACTGATGGCATTAAGGGGAAAACGTTTTATATTCTACAAATAAAGGAATCATTTTTGTGTACATACATCAAGGGCGACCAGTGGTGGGGTGAGGATTTTTGTTGGACGTGTCATTCATCGTCTTCTAGTCTCTTCTTAAAGAGAGGGGGTACGCAGACCCATGAGTCTACCCTCCCCCACCTTTAATGCGCCGTTGGTTTAGAATAATCAAGGGGTTTGGAAGAGGTCTCGTTAAGGAATCAATTTCAAGGACGAGTATTTGCTGTCGTTAAATTGGATCCTGATTTGACAGACGTTAGTATGGCGAGATTCTGAAAACACAGCATTTGTGTCTTTAGTCATAATTATTAATCAATGTTTATTTTGTTTCTACAATATTTTATCGAAGGGTTCAAACATAATTCAAATAATATGGGTTTAATTATTTGTTCTGAAGAAACTCCCATAGAAAGTTTTGTGCTTATTTATAAACAATGTTATGGCATTATACATTTTATTCCAATGTTTCTTATAATGTTACCCACGTTATTGAACGTAATTCTAAACATATAGGAAGACAAGGTCTTAAACATAAAATTTCAGACGTTTTACTGTGATTGGGAGGTGCTAGGATTTGAGTTCATTCGATGGCAGGATTTTCGATACTAGCTACCCAGATAGGTCGAATCCCTCCGTTCTCTGGAGGAGAATTCTAGCGGCCGGCTGCTCAGATCGGTAGTTTTCCGTGGTTCCTATGATCAACATCAAGCGAGTGCCGGAACAGTACCCTAACAAAAGTGCAAAGAATCGAGAATTTCTCTTTCTTTCTCTCTTTTCTTCTCTTTCCTTGTCCTATCTTCACCCCTCACTTACACACACTTTCATGCATAACACTATCACACATGTGTGGAGACCATTACGGAGCTTACACACAGCTTTGTTCTGGGTCACCGGTGCCCCGCTGATGGGAGACACCTGGCTGGAGAAAACTCCTCAAGCCGACGAGCAGACCGGCCCCAAATCTCACCACTCAATCACGGTCACCTCCCGTGATAAAAACACGCATTGCACTTACGGAACTAATAACCATGTCAGTTGACGGCCCGAAACAGGAAATAATAAATAAATAAATAAATAAATAAATAAATAAATAAATAAATAAATAAATAAATAAATAAATAAATAAATAAATAAATACATTATATTATTATATAATTAATAAATCGCATGCTTTATCATGATTGAATGAGAACCTAATGAAAATTTAACAATTGAGATCAGCTTTACAATAACACGCTTTAAAAATGTATTCTCAGTGTTTGAAACGAATTGATTTTGTAATTTATAACAAAAGCTACTCTATAAAACAAGACACCCATATTACACATGATGGCAGGATTCTGTGATCGTCGAGAATGGGATCGACAATGACGGCTGCAAATACCTGTCTTATAGCTGCGTCCATACGGATGCATGTTTTTGGCATACAGTTAAGAGGCGCAGGTGCAACTAGATATATACGCGCTACACTGCCCCACGTCGTTCCGCCTTGCCGTTCAATGGACCTGACGACTTGCTTAGGATTTGTGATGCCTATACCTAAAGGTATATTCACCTGATTGTATACAATCAGTCGAAAGGGCAATAGGAAAAAAAGTATTGTAAGAAGGAAAATCTTGTAATGAGGGAAGAACATTTTACTTTGAATTGTAATAACTATAATATATTTTGTGCTAAAGTAGCAACATACTGATCTATTCAAAATACATAGTCTCTATCAGTCTTCAATAATCTACAAGTTGTTATCATTTCTGGAAACTTATAATCCCGACAGTAACCTTACTATCCTCAAAATTTTGGTTAGGATCTGGTTCTCCAAAAGAAAAAATGAAGCTTAAATATAAATACATGCTCATTATTTTGAAGGGTTTCGTACACTTTTACTCTTCAGAGAAAAAGCAAGATCAAAACGCAGAAGATTCCTATCTCCTACAGCAAGCCTTGCGCAATTGCTTGCCTCCTTCCTTCTTGAGAAAAGAGGCTTAGCCGAATCGCATGCGTTAGACGCATGTGCAATATTGGACGAAATGACGTATAGTGTGAACGCGGCTTTACGAGTTCTAGTCTCGCGGCAAAACTGTATCCTGCTTGACTCACCTTATACATCGATTCCCTCTTATATTCACGATGGGTTCAAGCAACTCTTCAGTAGGTTCGCCTACTGCAGATGGCATTGGTTATAGACAATTGTTTGATTGACAGATGCTTCCGGGTACGCCATATAATAAGGTCCCATACGTGTAGTGTATGTGTTTTGCTCGAGCGATGGCGGTGATCTTCCCTCACTGGATGGTGAGGTCTGGCGCCGGCCTACCTTTGGCTCTACCACGGTTTCCTCCAGCCAGGTATCTCGCACTCCGGCAGGGTCCCAGCCGGGACAAGCTGTAAGTTCCCGACCTATCTGGTAGTGTAGTGCATGTAAGTGTAAGTATATG
Source organism: Gryllus bimaculatus (assembly GCA_017312745.1). Taxonomy (NCBI): domain Eukaryota; kingdom Metazoa; phylum Arthropoda; class Insecta; order Orthoptera; family Gryllidae; genus Gryllus; species Gryllus bimaculatus. The sequence goes on along the minus strand of BOPP01000351.1, from coordinate 316,823 downwards.
GTAAGTATTAAGATAGGACAAAGAAGAGGGAGGAAAGATCGCGCTAAGTCCGTGGCCCATTTATTAGAGTACTGCTTCTGCATCGCCTGGTGTTGATCGGAAAACCCAGGAAAACTGTCGATCAGAGCAGCCGTTCGCTAGAATTCTCCTCCAGACAGCGAAACTCCTTCCACCATCGGGACTCGAACCTAGGATCTCACGGTCATAGGCACTGCAGTTACATCAGTTGATGCCCTGAGTTATTGAGGAGTTACTCTAAGAAGGAACCACTTTGACAGGTCGGGAAAGAAACGGACGTCTTGCAGGGCGATGGCATTGCAAGAGATAGTGATGAAGCAATTTGCGAATAAGTTATTTGTAAACGAACGCTCTGACAAAAAGAGTTCATGAACATAATCTGTAGTTATGTTGCCAGCAGATGCCAAGCAGTATTTGTCCCTTCTTATAGTAGTTTCTCTATAGCTATCCCGGTGGTTAAGGACATGATAGTGTGAAGCGAGTGAAGAACCATGTTCGCGGGGGGTGGGGGGGTGCGAAAGAACCAAGGAAGTTGAGGACGGCCGCCGGAGCAGGTAGCGCGGTCGCTGGCGGCAGACCGTCCTCCCCAAGGGAGATGCCCCCCTTGCGCCACCTGGGCGCCGCCCCGCGCCCACAGGAGAAAGCCTCCGTCTTCCCCCCCCCCCTCTAGCCTCAGCTGCCACCGCGCCCCTACCTCCGGCATTGTCGCCCACGCATCGCCCTGTCTGCACAGCTGCCACCCTCACCGTCGCTCCTGACACCACCGCCATCACTACATTACTATTGTCCATATAATATTTCTGTCTACTTCACATATAGAGACAGCCTGGAGAGGCGGGATTCCGATATCTAATCACAGGTTTCTTATTCTAATGATGTCACTGCTTATTTGCCGATACGTATTACGAAGGTCTTAATGAAGAAGCGATTGTAAATTAAATTGAAGAGTACCATTACTTCTTTGGTTATGCAGCGTGTGGTACGCTTCTGTGCCACTTACTGTTGTGTGCTCTCATTGCGATTTCTCTCTTGCTTCTGTTTTGTTCTATATAAGAACGACCAGAAACGACCACGTGTCTGCCGCCCGAGAAAGTGGTATCATCGCTTTACCCCACGCCCAGCTGTCAAGTAGACAGAAATATTATTCAGATAATATTTACTACTGCTGCCGCCACCGCCCGACTCACCTGCCACCATCACCGCTATCGCCACCCCCGCTGATGCTATTATCACTGTCGCCGGCGCCGTCGCAGCAATCGCCATGTTTACCTCCGTCCCTCCCATTACCACTGTCGCCACTCCCGACCCCCCGTTATATTTGGAGCCATACATAAATTACGTATTGCTAAAGAGGGGGGAGGGAGTTTGACATAGCGTTACACTGCGTTTCATAGGGGTAGGGGTTAATCCATCAGTGTTATGTAACTTTCATTTTTTTACTTTTTAACATTTGTTATTATTGTTTTAAAACAAAAAAATATTAAGTCATTAGAAGTTGTTACTGTACGAATGAAACGAATATTCGCTTTCCCTGATTTATTATCACTCTTTGCATTTACATAAGGGGTCAGGGGTTGTCGCAATCTTTACGTAATTATTATGGGGGGAGGTTTAACCGCACGTTGCGGGTGCGCTACAAGAGGGAGAGGGGGTATACAAAATATTCCAAATTTGCGTTAATTAATTTATGGACGGTCCCTTTGCTGCAATGCCGCAACTGCTGTGGCAGTTACCGCCGCCGCCGCCGCCTCCAGCGACGATGCCGCCACGCCGCCGCTGAAGCCACCAACTTGGCCTTTTCCGGCCAGGACTAGAAAGCCGCGCCATGGCAATACCAAGACTTGATGGCGCCAACGACGCATAGGCACAGTAGGCACGTTCCTACGGCGGCAAATTTTCAAAGGCGCAAATTTTTCTTGATATTTTCTAAAACAAATTTAGGTGTTCTAAAAACTATAACAGCATAAATGCTATTTTATTTTTAAAATGATTTAAACGAGAGTAAAGCCGCCCCCTCAACTTTTTTATTTATAAATTAAGTTTGAATTTCAAATGGGGACATTTTCAATGTTACAGGATACATGGAAATAATTTGCCAACGGCTTCTGATTGGTTGATTGAGCAGAAAGAATTACATTCTTAGAGTAAGGAGTTAGAATTAGCCAATCAGAAATCGCTGACGTATTTCGCTATGCATTCAAATATGCGCTATTTCTATTACTTCTTGAATTACTTCTAGAAGACGGATCTGCAAATAACCCTTTTCTTTCTTTTGTTACTATTGTTGTGTATCATTTATTGTAAGAGCCTACTGAGTAAAAATGATATTTTGAAATTTTAAAATGAATGATAATCGAAAAAGGCTCACCGGAAGTCAATATGCAAAAATCCGAAAAGGAAAGGAAGAGAAATGTCAAAATGAAATTATAAGACAAAAAAAAATTAATTCTTTAAACCTATATGTGAAACTGATCACTGCTGCAGTTCACTCGACAATTCTATTACTGAGTTTGTATAAACATATAGATTATAAAAGATATTTCGTTTTCAGCTTGCATATTTTTTCCATGTACTAATAACTTGTGATAAATGAATGTTAACATTAATATATTTTTAATGCAGAGTTGTGTTGCTAAAATATTCTCAAAATGCAAAAAATGTTTAGTATAATGATATAGAAAAATTAAATATTCTTGACTCTTTTGGTTCGATTCGGTTAAATTGATATATCTAATTTGAATATTAAATAAATTCCAATAAATGTACTTACTTATATTTTTAATATGTATAATACAATTAAGATTTGTCTCTTTTATTATGCAGCCGGTTTAGCATGAAATAATGCATGAGACTGGGCAAAAATCAAACAGCTAAAAAGAAATGATCCTTCAAGAATTGAAAATAATAATGCGATTGATATGACTCACAATTTCAACCGATTTGTAAAATAGTTTTAAGCATTTTTTCTATTAATTAAACTTATATATATTTAATCTTTCTAGAATATTTTTTATAATTAACAATACTTATTTATAATATTTAGTATTCCTTTTTATTAAATATATTTTACCGAATTGTATCACTGCAAGAACCATTAAATTGATGAAACCATATCGCTGATCTTTTTTTTGGAAAAAGCGTCAGCTTTGTGTCTATTAATGAAGCTACAACTTAATCATGTTAAATGAAGTCGTAGGCTTCGCGCGGCCAGAGTCATGTGGATCTAGGCTTGCCGGGTAGCCCCGTCGAAGGCTGTTGTTGCCGACGTTTCGACATCTTCGTGGTCTTCCTTCAGCTGTATGCCAGCCATACCAGTATGTAATTTTATGGAGAATAAAACAAACATTAATAATTGTGTGGACAGTCCTATACAAACGCAAATATGTCCCGGTGTTTACACAGTCTTCACAGTCCGTATGGAAGAGTGTAATCCTGCTCTATTGAATTCAATTCCCTCCGCTGCTCATTCTTTAGAATTTAGTTGTACAATTGCAGCTGAATCATGCACTACGATTACTTATTTCTACTTCACAAAATTATATTACTTTTTCCCTAGTGCATCTACATCAGTGGGACATACTTCAAATTAGTGGGAAAAGAGATCCAGTACATCCTTTGAAATCTTTAATTTACGCACTGGGTCCAGCATCGAGATGATGGCATGTCAGGCTCCTAAAGCATCGTTGGCAACAATGTTTTTAGATGCCTTCAAGAGATATCGGATTGATTTTCTACGGGGGCAATTTTTTTTCGCGCAACGGTCGCGGAAGCTAAAGGTTTATTGTTGCTTTAAATTGACTTGAAACTGCTATTATGACCCCGAGGTTTGATTCATTTTAGACGCTAATGAGTCGAACAACAACCGCAAAAATCGATATCGAATTTAATTCTCCTGGTTGGTATTTACACTTCGCTTGTCACTTTCAAAACCAATAAGAGACAATTTTGAATTTTTTGAAAGAAGAAGGTAAGAACGTAAATACTGAACGAATCGGAAAACAAAAGAAAAGGAAACGTAAAAGCAATGTGATGAAAACTAACGAGTAATATTTTGTTATTGTTGAAGGATAACCACTTGGCCAGAATTGATAAGAGACTTGGAGCTTATAAAATGTATATGCCAAATTAAGGGCTGCTCAGATTGAAAGAGAAATTATCTTCGATATATATTGGAAAAAGCACGAATTTTATGTTCACACATTTCCCCAAGATCTGAAAGAGATCGCTTGTTTTCGCTTAACATTTAAGTTCGTATTTTAAAATCTTGAAGGTGTTAACGCACGAAATCCTGCACTTTATAAAGTGGTTACGGAAAGAAGAATTAGAAATGTATTATCTAGACCGTCGACAGTTGCACTTCGAATCTTTTTATTATTCCGGGCAATTCCATGGGAGTAATTGTTGCCTTGTTTAAAAGGATTAAAACATGATTTGCGTTCTAACAATGACAGATTTAATGAACTCCATTAGCTGTTAGTGTAAGAAGGAAACTTTTCAGCGTTTTAGATTATACTATAATTATTGAGATTTGCGCCAAAAGGCAGATCGCAAAATTTTTACATCAATAGAACAATTACGCTATAAATTAATAAAATTTATTTCAGCTGTAATGAAAAAAACCCATCCAAAAAAGTTAAATGTTATATTCCTTTTTTTATATATATTTTAATATTTCTTATAATATAATTTCCCCGAGATTCTAGAAATGAGAACAGGTAGCTGGAACGAATAAAATGAGAAGCCTTACAACATACACACGAACCTCAAAAACGACCTATGACATTTTAACCAAACAAATCCTAACTCTCTTCACTCTGACTAAATTAGCACCAAGTGTACACCCTACACCACCCAGCCCTCCGCACCCACTAACTTCGCGCTCGGCCCGACGGCTCATCAAGCATCCCACCAGCACCGCACGTTTTACGACCTACCGTACCCCCTACCCCTCTTCAGCCCTCTCCACGCTGTCGACCGGCTGTGGCTCTTAAACAAGACACACGCTCAAAATTCGCAGAATTGTTTTCGCCAGAACTGCAAGGTATGTACAATCAGTTTGCTTTACGCATCTTTATACATAACCAACCTGTAATATTTCACCATTGTATATTTGTAATGTTTTTAGCTCTGAGGATGATCCTACCGATCGAAATGATCATTAGTTGAATTAAAAATTGATACTGACCAATATCTTCTACTTAATTTATCAAAAGAGAAAGTTTTAATTGGGTTATGTATGGAACCACTAGTAGCTAGATTGCAATGTTAATCACTGCACGTCACGATCGCCAATAATATGTAATTATGCACTTGAATAATATTTAGATTATTATTAATTCAATGAAATTATATAATAATTCTGTATGATTAGCCAATATTACATCGCAACGTGCCTACACTCGATACCTCATAATAAGCATCTTCTCCAGAGCGGTCTTCCGCACGAACTGTGGGCAGAATCCGATTGCTGTTCGTTTTCTTTGGTCGAAGCATCGAGAGAAAGTCTCAGTCTGACATAACATTGACCATACTGCCTAATGATTTTTTCTGTTTTGTGTAAAGTTGGAACTATGTCGCTCCAAAGAGAGCTACATTCTCTCTAGAAATGTGGAAGTGAAAAGATCAGCTGTAATGTCGGTAGTCCCTACTGATTACTTTGCGTTGTACACCCAGGGTACGGAGGTTTGCCAACCTTCTCATGACCATCTGAGGAAGACCTTAGGAGCAAGCCTTGGCTGCTGCTGGCGCGGTCGGGAGGCCCTAGACTTCCGCTAGGCCATCACGCATCCCCTCTGCCTTCTCAAGGTCGGAGCACTTCGGGGAGTGCAAGTGCGCGAGTAAAGCGCGTAAGGGTTGCCTGCGAAACCCCCATCGTATGCGAAAATACCAACGAATTCAAGGAAATTAGAAAATAGTGTATTGCTGACCTTCCGGATGGCGATGAACACATACGGGAGACAGAATGCTTGCACTGTTGTTCCGACATCTCTTTCTTGTGTTGTGTGATATTATGTATGATATGTATGTATGTATGTATGTATGATTAGATATGTAGTGTATGTGTGAAGTAACGTTGAAACAACACTTCCTCCGTGCATCACTCGTAAATCTGAGTTTTCCTTCTAGACAGATGCGCCAACTCGATATCGGCGTTGCTTATATGGAAAGTCGCTGGAGAGTACTTAGTTTCCGTGAGTCAACGTGGCGTGGAGCAACGTGGAATACGTTACTTCCTTCCAGAAGCGCGGGAGTAAGCCCTTGGACCACGGGTCGATACATAGGGTATTGTAAAGAGGAAAGGGAACGACCCCTCCTGCGAACCCTCAGGTGCAAGGCGACTTGCAAACATCAAAAGGGAGCTTAGGTACAATGTTCCCATATAAATATCATTACTTCCCTATCTGCTTTCTAGAAGATCTGTGAACTTAATATGCAAAAGAGTGACATTTTTTTCAAAGAAACTATAATATGATGAGCCGGCTAGTTGTGCGTCATATCTGTCGCCAGTACAAAGTACTATATCAGCACAGTGGACAGCGCTGGCGGAAGAGAAGAGCCTGGCGCGCCAAAGGCCTAGGACAAAGGGAAGTTTCGTGGGAGCAACGTGGAGACCCGGACCGGTGACGCAGTTCGTCGTCAGCCTGCCCAGAATATATAAGCGAAATCCCACCTAGTTTCGAGCTTCTGTTTTCATCTCCCCGATTTTCCTTTTGGCGCGGGGGGCCGCGGTCCGGTAAGCGTCTGGCGGTGTGCGCGGCGTTTGCATTGTAATGCATAGGCACGAGGCGGGGACGCGAAGCCGGCGTCTACGGTCGTGAGACGTAGTGCGGGCATACTCGCTGTGCTCCTGTAAGGTAACTGCGATCAACGAACATGTATTAATTCGGCAGCGGTGGTGGAACCAGGGAAAGTTCCTTCTGTACGGTCATATATTTGTAAATATTGTATATAGTATTTGGTGTCCGGCAGTAATTTTATTTTATAATACTAAATATTTACAAGCCGTTCACGTCTGTAATTTATTGCCCCGGCAAGACGCCACATAATATAAATTTAGTTTATAAAAGATAAAAATAAATAAATTTAGCGATTTGTTTATTTATTCGTTTATTGTTGCTTTCCCTTTCCATCAAAACGTGTCACAGTTTCTGTGTTTCTGAGACATTTTGTACAAAATTTTGATTTCGACCCAGACGCTGCAAGCTCTGAGGATGATCGCTACGCGATCGAAACGATCATAAGCTGAATAAAAAGTATTGATACCAGACAATATCTTTATTTATTTAACAAGTATACTTACAAGTAAAAAATACTTGTGTGTTCGATTTTATACAAGTATTTTATAATACACGGCTTTTTTGGCATTAAACTAAAACTGTACATTTTGTATACTTTACCTCAGTTTTGTTACAATCCATTACCAAATGAACCTCGAATTGTCCGTTTTTCGTATCCGAGGTCGACTCGATTCCAATTACCTCTGAGAAGTCTTCTGTGGTCTACAGCCCAGTGAGTCTGGTGCGAGCAACGGGCAGGGGAGGAGACAAGTTCTCTCCAATAGTTTCAAGAAGTACAATACATTCAGTAGTTAATTTACATTTTATTTTTTTCTTAAGACACATTCATTGTAACATATTATAACAAAATTTTTTGTTTCACAACAATCAGTTTGTAAAATGGGTTTACACAAAAATGCTTTGCTTCATGCCGTTCTTCGGCTTCAACAGCTCATTTTCTCTTATCTTGTTTTCTCGCAATATGTTATCATTATGTAATATTATAATGAGACAATTTATGCCTTTCTAACATTTCAAACATCACTTGATCTCGTAAATATACGAAGCGTGATAATGTATGTATTTTTTTAAAATTAAAGTTTAAATGAAAATATATTTTTGCCATTGAATTCTGTGTATTCAGATATTTAATGTATACACGAACATGATCATTGCCTAGTTTAGCATTAAAATATACTGTGTCAGCACTTAGCGAGAAAATAAAAAATTAGATGTTACTACACGGCGACGACGGCGTCTGTTGCCGGCTGACACTTCACCACAATTGTCCGTTGTTGGCAGCACGGAGCTTGTAAAGCAACAATGGACGATTCGTTTGACATATACATTTCACTACCCAGTAACACTGATTGCTCTAGTAAGCAAATGAAAATGGTTCGAAAAATATACGATAGTAATTATTCAATACCACAATATTGTAATATTCTTTAAACCTGCTCGTTTTAACATGAACTCCAACTACACAACGTGTTATAGGTAGTAATTTACTACATACGGGAACAAGATTATCCACTTTTTCGTTTCCAAGGCCCGGCAGAAAGTTCTTCTGTTGAAAAGTCTCCGTTTCCCACAAAAGTCGAAATGTTTCCCACAACATTACAATACTTCTTCTGTACAGGGTACAAATTAAGTAGGCGAGAAAGTAAAAAAAATGCTTGGCCAAAAATTGAAAGTAAAAAATACTATGCAAGGTACTTGGAAAGTAAAATATGCCTGGACAGTTGTAAGGAACTCCCGAACGATGGACGGGGTAGAGAGTTCACTAATGTCCATTACTACATTATTATAATGTCTATAATTGTACGTTATATACAATTTTTCATTTTGAATAGCTTTCAAAGTTAATTGTTGCCCCCCTCTCCCCATACAGGAATTTACGAGACGTTCAATCTGAAGAGTGCTTAGAAACGTAAATATGAAGCAGTCCTAAGGTTATCTCACGTGGCACGTGACGGTCGAAACCTCACTATCAGTTCTTGAAAAGTAAACTGGGAAGAGATTTGTGTTGCAACTTTCTGTGCAGCGAAGGGCGTGGGGCCTTTTTCTCTGTCCAACACGCGGAGCCGAAGGCTGCGGATTCGAGTCCGAGTGAGAGTCAGGGCGCTTTCATCACGTCGTGTGGAGTGATGGCTTCTCACAACGCCTCGAATCCAGAACCCTTCAGTAATATTTTCCCTCGCCTTATGGCAAATATGTTAAATTAAATATTATTTACATTGAACTAAATTTCAAGTATATTACATAATATATAATAATATTATAATTTTTCGAAATTAAGTTTCTTTAAAAATAATTGTTGTGGGTGTCCTGAAAACCTCCACAGAAATATTAGATAATCGGAAAGAAAATGACTCTGTAAGATTAAAAAATTACAAAATTTTCTCAATGCTATATATTGTATCTAATCACTTGCCTTAAGTGATTCTTAATTTAATCGAAGTTCTTTAACGTTTTGAATAGCCTTTATCCACATTTTAATTTTCCTACCAGAATGTGCCCTAAAATTAGCTCCATAATTCAATATGTTAACCTCTAAAAGCAGGATATATTCGAACTGCCTTTTTAGAAATAATTCCATTCAGTTAGACAGAAATATACTTAGGTGGTGAGGTGGTAATTACACAAAAGGCAAAGAGTGGCCGTGCATCTGAGGTAGAAAAGAAAAATAAATTATTAGTAATATAAAGAGAAACATGATGGCGTATTTTTGACGCCCGAAATAACTCGCCCCGGATTTGTACAGCGAGTTAATATCAACATTTTCGACAATGGTTATTCGTATTTAAAAAGTCACATTCTGGACCCCGGTCCACTGGACACATAATTAGTCCAGGCACACCCGGGTCCGTTTCCAACCCTTTTTGGAGATTGGCCATTCACATTGCAGCTTGGGACCCCCTGTGCACGATACGCGCGTAATTCCAATTTAGGGGCCGACCACAAATTACGTAACGCAAATTAGATGTATTTTGAATACCCCCTCTTCCCCTGGAACGTACTTAAAAACGAGTTGAGCCTCCCTAAATAATTACGTACCCCCCTCCATTGACAAGATGTAGCTAGTGGTGCTACTACAGCACGTGCTTTCTCGTGTTATTGCTAATTGCTATGTAACATTACTATAAGACAATTTCTCTCGTACACTTCAATTACCATTTGAAGAATTCTTAAACAAACGAAGTATGAATTTCACGCTTCGTTAATAAATACATTTCGCAGATTAACATTGTTGATATAGCTGACAAGAAAATGAAAATGGATTCAAAAATATCATCATTAAATATAATGTTGTTATATTCATCAAAACTAGTGCGTAAAATGCTCATTACTCCTCATTCACACATATTATGATTCAAAACGAAATCGTCCTTACATTTAACTCAATTTAAGATTGCAATTTAAAATAATTTTAAATAAATTATAAAATATTAATTTGTAAACGTATAACACAAGCTCGAAAGGAAAAACAAACAAACAATTTTTTATGAAAAAAATGGTTTAAAGAAAATAAAAAGTGCCCATGTTTGACATAAAATTTTGGCAAAAAATACTCATGTTTTCGAAAAATTGAACTACACCTTATTTAAAAGCTAGTTTTTGATGAACACATTTCTTTTTTAAACAAATTGTATTTTCCAAATTGTAGTTTAAGGAAGACGCCGAACAATTTTTTTTTCGAAAAATTAGGCTTTTCAACCAACACGAGACATGTTCCATTTTCTTAAACGTCCTTCAATCTACCCAACAACAAAATTTTATTAAAAACGATGGAGCCGTTTTTGAGGAAAAAATTGTATAAACAAAATCAAAAATTGCCTATAATTTACTCAAAATGAAGCGAAAAAGACTCAAATTTTCGAAAAATTATATTTAATATCTATATTTAAGAAACAGATTTCATTAAGAGAAAAATCTCTATCTTTAATATTTCAGTAGTAGGAACGCCGAAAAAATTGAATTTTTGCAATTTTGAAAATATTAGAGATTAAACGAACATGAGACCTGCACCATTCTCTTAAAAGTACTTTACACATCCAATAACAAAATTTAATTAAAAACAAACGATCTCATTTTGTGAAAGTTTTGAAAATGACCGAAGATCTTCATGTAAAGTAGCCCCAGAATTAAAATATCTATTTCAAACTCATGGGGCCGCAACTTCCGCCAGATCGATCGGAGAGTATCAATTTCGGACAACATGAACGGGTTAGCCGCTAGCATTGTTCACAGACGCACAGACAGACGGACGGACTTTCCGGCTTCAAGAACCCACAAAACATGGATTCTTGTTAGACCATGTGTTAGAGGATTTTTCTCCTAAATTTAGTAATTGGATTTATACACATTTTGGTTACGTAAGCACTATAAGAAGTTTTTCTGCTGAAAATTCCCCGTTTTTTCGCGCAGCATTACATCACTTTCTCTCTACCGTGTTAGCGGTAACGAGAAAGTAAAAATAAATTATATATGTATAAAAAAACATTTGTATTAATTTAGTATGTATTTTATACACATTAATATTTGTGATAATTAAATTTGAAATAAGTAGGTGATGCTGAATCCACCAGACAATAAGATTGGAGAAAATTTTTGAGTGAAGGAAGGATACAATGGCCTGACAACTTCTGTCAACAAGCCGTGCACCTGCCGTCATGGATCATACATGGGCGGGAAACTCTTGTGCCAACAGAATTGGGTTTGAAAATAAACTACAAAGCAGTTTGAATATTGTCTTCGTTATCTAACAAATTCAATCAATATATCATTCATAAAAAATATTTCCATTTAATATAATATATATATATATATATATATATATATATTTTATTTAATTTGTTAATATTCATGTTTTAGTGTGTGACTGAATTAAAGGAATGATTTTAGCAAATTTTGAAAATTTAAAATAATAAGTGAATGTTTACAGAATGACTCAGAGTTTCTCTAATTAGATAGTTTTCTAATTTCTTTGGTCTGAGCTAGATTTTCGGTGTTGCCCCATTCTCTTGCCTGCTGCCATCTATCGCCGTCCAAATTATGTTTTCAATTTTTCGGTTTCCTAATGGTAGATCCGAAATATCACTTTAAGAATATTAAAGAAGTAAAATCTCGCGGATCTATATATAATATAAAATGTATATAGAAATATTCGTTGAAAAGTTTGGTACCGTTTTTAAAAGAAAATCGTTTAAGCGTTACTGTAAAGGCGAAATTTGAAGCTCTTTTTCACATAAAACTTTTGAGTTTTCGATAACGATTGTTGGAAATCATTTGAAGTACTTTCACTTACAAATGCAATAATGTGTACAAATCGATGGAAATGTTCATATTAATGGTGTGAAAGATTTTTTAACGTATTGGTGTAATTTTTGAAACCGCAGAAATAAAGCAAAATGACTTTTAAGTTATCTTATAGAATTCATTGATCACTATCCGTATAAAAAATTTAAAGAAATTAATTGGCGTTTGAGCATTTCTGAAAATGCGAAATTTTGAACTCATTTTCACAGAAAAACTTTTGAGTGTTCGAGAAACTTTATAAGATCTCGTTTGAAGCGCATGTACTCGTAACTGTAATTATGTATACAAATTCCCGGTAATTTAAATATTAACGACGTGAAATATTAACGGGAGATTTACAAAAGTTACATTTGTGTAATATTTGAAAGACAAAAGAAAAATGTCGTTTATGTTATCTTATACAGTGCATAACGGAAGAGAAGATAACCTTATGGAAAGCGAAGGCACTGCATGGAAGGTACCCTCACGAGCTGAGTAAACCAGAAGTCGACATCTCTGTGTCGCACGCATGGCTCCAGCACGGGGATCTCTTTCCGGAGACAGAAACCTTCTTGACAGCAATCCAGGACCAAGAGGTACCATCTTTGAACTACAGAAAACACATTCTAAGAGATTCTACCATTCATTCCGACTCGTGTAGAAGACGTGAGGCTGCAAGCGAAACTATCCAACACGTGACAAGTGGATGTAGGAGCCACGCACAGTTGGAATACAAAAAGAGGCATGATGAAGTGGCAAAGCAGGTCCACCAATTATTAGCATTGAGAACGGGCTTACTCATTGAGAATGGACATTGACTACGGGCACTTCCGTGCCGTATTGTAAATATGTGCCTCAGAATGTGCTTGAAAGTAGTGAGCACACTCTACTGGGATCGCTCTATTATCACTAACAGACAAGTCGGCGGCAATAGACCCGATATAACGTACATTGATAGAAACCATCAGCAGGTTTTCCTTATCGATATATCAATACCCAATACCTACAAAATATCGGGAAAATATCAAGAGAAGATCCAGAAGTATACCGATCTTGCCCATGAAGTCGCAACCCAGTGGAATTTCAGTAAAGTGACAACTGTGCCTATAATAATATCAGCTACAGGAGTGATCCCGAAAATGACACTTCGGGCACTGGAGTGACTTCACTTGGATGCCAGGAATGTATATGATATGCAAAAGTCTGTAATTTTGAATACATGCCGTATTGTCAGAAGCCATCTGAACCTTCAGTAAAACCACCACACACCTGGTCATCATTCATGTGTGTGGTTGACATACCGACCAGTAGATACTGTAAATAATGTATAATAATAATAATAATAATAATAATAATAATAATAATAATAATAATAATAATTAAAGAAAACGAATGTGGGCAGAAGTATTTCGATAGAGATCAACACAATATTAAAGGGAAAAAGCATGTCAGGGTTTCTACAGTCCATCAAGTTCCTGCGGACTGCGGAACGCCCAGAAATGGGGCCTGAGCGCAGTGGGCCCTCTTGCAAAGCCAGACCAGCTGCAGCGATCGCCACGCTTGGCGATTTCGCACGCGCCGGCGGTGGCCTTGCCGCGGCGCGGGTGGAGTGGCGTGGCTTGCCGTTGAAGTGCTTTGGTGCGGCTCGGCTACCGGCGCGGCGCAGCGCGGCGGCGCGAGCGCGCGCGCGCGCGCGCGGGCAGGCGGGCGGACAGGCGTACGAGCGAGCAGACGACGGGCCGGAGTAGTCGCCGCAGCCGCCGCGCCCGCTTCTCCTCGCCCCGCCCCACCCCGCGCCCTGACGGCGTGGGTGCTCTCCCAGCGCAGCGCCCGCGCGCCTGCCCGTGCACGGACAGCCTGCTGGACGCCTGCCGCCGCCGCTGCGCGTGTTTCAGCACGCGAATTCCACGCGAGTGTCGTCCGCGCGCGCTGCAGCCATGGAGGAAGAAGGCGCGTCCTGTTCGCGCGACTCGGCGGCTGACACGGTGCCGCCGACGCCGCCGCCGACGACGACGCTGCTGTCGCCGCTGCCGCCGCCGCCGCCGCCGCCGGCGGAGGCAGCCGGATCGACCCCCGCTGCCAGCCAGCGACGGGACCCAGTGATCGTGTCCACGGAAACTGTCACTCACGTGCTCACCTACGGTAAGTAAGCGACGACGGTTGGACCCCGCGCAACGCAGCGAACCCAGCCAAGACGCCATTTCCAGTACATCATTCGTGTACCTACCGTACCTTCCGTCGCAGCTGTCATTAGCAAAATAATCGTTTGTGTGATTGTCATTCCATGACATGACTGTAAATGACTGGTAATCACGGGCAAGAGTACAAATTGTGCCTCTGGGGTGTCCCGGAAGACGTTTAATGTGATCTAATTAGAACGGCTACGAATAGGGGAATAATGGAGTAGTTACGTAGCTTGGGCGGTTTAGGACAATACTTGTAAGTGAAGCCCAGTGTCATGCCAGAATTTTCTTACATTAAAAAAAGAACTAACTGACCGTGCCTGCTTTGACACTTGTCAATGAAGGATCAGCTGACTACCTACAAAGAAGGCAATATGAAAATTGCCACATCAGCATTTGGCGTTTAGTTTTAATAAGTGACTTGCGTATACAAGCGAATGACTTCTTTGAAACTAATTTGTGCGGTGCTGAGTTTTTCAGCCGGGATGGGATGCACGAGCTGTGTTAAACGCTCTCCTTATGGTCATGTTGGTAGTGCGCAGGCGCGGCTCTCGTGCAAGGTCGCGTGCCTTTCTTGACCGCTTGTTTGTCGCCTGCAACTTTCCATTTCCATTTATTTAATAAAATATCCTTATGGTTTCGAGGTAATCAGGGTGCAGAGGAGGAAATTAAAATGATCATTCCAGGAACAGCGTCAAATAATATTTTTTTCTCGTGTACTCCTTTCAAACTGTCCTTAAATGAATTGGTTGATTAAGAAGTCCCGGAAATGACGAAAAGACATTTTTGTAATAACAGTGACTATTATTCGAATAACCAATTGTTAGTTCAATAAATACGCTGAATTACCTGAAGTAC
The DNA here is from genome assembly GCA_017312745.1 of Gryllus bimaculatus. Taxonomy (NCBI): domain Eukaryota; kingdom Metazoa; phylum Arthropoda; class Insecta; order Orthoptera; family Gryllidae; genus Gryllus; species Gryllus bimaculatus. Next base: position 301,690 of record BOPP01000351.1, on the reverse strand, counting down.
ATACGGATATGTTCTGACCCAAAATAGTAGCGTTTTCTTCCTTTTCTTCCAAGTGTCTTGTAAACATTGACTAGAAAGCAATGAAAGCATGATTATTGTTTGGAAAATAAAATCAAATTAAATTAAAAAAAACCAACAACAAACAAACAAATGAAACTTCCCTTTTATTGATTTCGATTATTTTAAATTATGAAAATATGATTTCCAATATTGCAATAGTGCTACATTGTTTTTAAGTGGGTTTTTTTTCGTAAACTTTCGATGTAGTGATTTATTCCTAACAAGAATATCTTCTTAGGCTTGTTAACAATTCGTTGATTATTTTTGCGTTAGCAAGTGCGTTAGCTGTATTAAAGCAATGCGTTAATGCAGTTTTTGCGTTAATGCATTAAAACCAATGTTTTATCTTTTTTCTTTCAACACTCAGAGAAATATATATTTGTCTATTTGCATACGCTCCCAAGTGTAAATACGATTATATACGTTTTCCAATTGTAAATAAATATATGTAGGCTGTACTTATTTATTAATGTATTATAAGATTAGATAAAGTTTATCGTTAACTTCAATGTAAGTCAGTCTAGCAAAAGAGCATACTTCCTGAGCAATTCTCGGCCCTGCTTTACACATCGTTCAATTTGCTTTTGCTGCGTGGCAGCTGAGGCGGATGCAGGGGAAAGTCCGTGTGGGAGTTCGTCTCTCCCTCCTCCTCGTGCTGCCAGGACAAACATATGAATAAAAAACCTCTGAATTGGCCAATATTATTCTATTGTTGTGCCCAACGACTGAGTTATTTGAAGTGTAGGACAGTACGTAAATGATGTGTATGTGTTTACAATTATATAATTAACATCATGTATTTACTTCTTTCATGTCAACTGTTAACACGCATGTTGCTTAATTTGCTAAAAACCCCATGGATTCGGTACGGTTCTTTGACCTCTTTGCTTCCGTTTCTGCGCGGTTAAGAAAAATTCTCCACCTGGTGTATGAGCGGAACTTCGGATGACTAACCCGCTTTGTTTGCTCTCTATCATTTCCCCCTCAAGATCGGCGCTGTGCAAACTGACTCAGCGCACTGAAACTGCGCTTTCACTTTCCAGGTCAAAAATCTCATCATAATCCAAGAATTTTGTAACTTTGGTAACGAGAAGAACGTTTCATAGTTGTGAACATTTTTCAGTACAAAATACAGATTTTTTCAAACTAGCGGTGCTTCAACAGCAATACTTTCTCCCTATTTGTGACGGCTACGCAATATTAAAACACTTAATGAACCAGCAAACGAGTTTCCAACCTACAAATATTTTTCTCAGCTCTGGGAATCAAAGTAATGACCTTGAGTTAACACGCCATTCACGTTATCCTTACACCACCAGCCCAACAGATGCGCCCAACCTTCTCGACTAAAAAAATTGACAATTGCATTTGCAATTTTCAAAGAGTCGGAGATATTCATTTACATTATTTTAAAATAATAGATTTCATTAAGGAACAAAATAGTTTTACTGTGTAATATTTTGTTTCCAATATTCTAATTATGAAACATCGCCGAAAGTGTGACCTGGACTATTATTTAAGCATCGTTTGCTCTATTCGAGGGAAAAAATGTAAAGAAAAAATTGGAGACATTTTGGAGATTTAAAAAATAAATTGCCTTTATTGTACGCATAAAAATATATGAAAAATACTACATAACCTTTTAAATAAAATATAGGTACCCCTATTTACAGAACTAATTTTCGGAAAATTTTAAATAGGAAAAAATCTCAATCACCAATATTATACTTTTGCATTGTTAATTTTTTACAATTTTCTAAAATTCAAAGAGTAATTGAAAATGGGATATGCGCCACTTTTGAAGAGCTAAAGCAGTATCCGAAGAAAAAATGTAAAGAAAATTGTTGAATCCGATTTTGAGAAAATAATTGTTTAAAAATTGCCTATATTTCATGAAAATTACACGGAAACTACTCTATTTTCGAAAAATTGTATATGAGTTTATTTAAATATCGGTCTTTAATTACAGATTTTATTAAGCATAAATCTTTATCTGGTTTTAGGAAGATGCCAATAAAACTATGGCAAATTTTGTAAAATCAGGATTTTCAACAAAAATGTGAGACGCCCCATTTTGTAAAGAGTCAAAGGATAAAGTTTAATCAAAATGGAGTTTTGGAGCCATTTATGAGAAAATTTTGAAAATGTTGGGGCTCAACATTTTCAAAATCTTCATATATTCAAACCCATGTTCGTCGAAATCAGCGGAGAAAAGAATCATCTGAACAGATTAGTCGCTAGCGATGTGACACGCTTTGGACTCAATTGATATTTCTGGTATCGAGGACCAACAAAACGTGGATTCTTACTACATAATGTGTTGAATGAAGAAATTTATTACATATATGAACAAAATTTATTCACTTTTTCAATACCAAGGCCCCAAAATCGAAATTTTCTGTTGAAAAATCGCCTATTTCTCTTTACTAAATGCGAAGTAAATATGTGAATATCTTTTAAATAGAGATATTTTCAAAGTACGTTTTTTAGCGATCTTAAAATAATGTAAAAATATACTCTTTCCTGCATGTTTCTGTATTGTTTCAGATGTATGTATACGTATTTTTAAATATAAAGTAAAAGTAATGAAATTAATTAATGGTGAACATGGAAATCTTCAGGTCATTTAGGGACATGTTTACAACTGAATCTATGATGACAGTGATAATGATAATGATGATGACGATGATGGTGGTGGTATTAATTATGATAATGAAGGTATATGAAAAATATTTCATTTAATTTGTAGGTAATTTAAATTCATATCATGGTTCTGAAATCTGCTTTTCACCTGTACCTGACAGCTCAGAGCTCAAAGGTAGTTCGGAGATATAGCAAAAAAAAAAAAAAATAAAAAATAAAAAAAATTATAGATTAGTAAAGGTATAATTGGTTTCACAATATTTAATTTGCAGTAGTGTGTTATCAGTTTCGGGTAGTCTTTGTATATTAAACACTGTTTGTTTGGACCGTCTCTCTCTCTCTCTCTCTCTTTCTCTTTCTCTCTATATATATATATATATATATATAATATATATGTGTATAATTATATGTGTAATATATATGTGTATATATATGTGTATATATCTGTGTATATATATGTGTATATATATGTGTATATATATGTTATATATATGTGTATAATATATGTGTATTATATGGTATGTATATATATGTGTATGTATATATATGTGTATGTATATATGTTGTTGTATGTTATATGTAATTATGTGTGGTAAAGTATATATGTTGTATATATATTGTGTGTATATATATATGTGTGTATATATATATGTTAAAATGGTGATATATATATGTGGTATATATATGTATATTATATATGTGTATGTGTATATTGTATATATATATATATATGTATATATATAGTATATATATATGTTATATATATATGTGTATGTGTATAGTGTGCTATATATTAATATATATTAATATATAGTGTGTATTATTTATATTTGTGATATATTATATATATATGAAGGGATGAGGGGAGAGGGGGAGAGATTTTTCGTTGCGATCTCAATGTCCAGTGTAGGGCGACTGTGTCACTCGCAATAATTGCGCACAATGGTCAATGGTAATATTTGGAAATTTGCCTAATTTCTTCTTTTCCTCTAAAAGAACCACACTGGCTAGGCATTAGGGACTGCGTTGCACATTTTCTGAAGGACTCCCTGGAAATCTAATATCTTATCTTTTGAATCCCCCCCCAATAGTTTGTACGGCATGTCGGCATGTCTCTCGGTGTCATCTGGAATCACGGGGTTCAAGAAGTGAACACTGTTCGTGTTAACATACAATCTTTGATCGGTCTATCAATTTGCTTCTAAAAAGCAGCCATGAGCGTTTGGTAAGAAGCAAACCTTCAAGATGCATTGATTGTACGAGTACTTTCACAACACTGCTTAAACGCTCTGTTAATGTTTCGACTTTATTCCGTAACGGAATAAAGAAAACGGCGAAGGTGGCGCTCTATGGGGACGTCGACACTGGAATCGTGACATACGACTGAACTCATGAAAAGCAATTTTTTCGTTTGACGTTTTTCGCCGTCGTGTAGACATCACTAAGACAAATGACTTAATACGACCCGAAGCCTATTTTGTCAGGATTGTTCAAAATCCACTTCAATTTCGCTTCTATGTCTCAGTGTCACGAGTTGTGTCTTACTAAACTGCTGCGTTCTCTTAAAAATCGTCAGTAGTGTCGTCATACTAAAACTGCTGCGTTATTTTAAAATATCTTTTTCAAGAAATATTTCCGCTATTTAATTAATGAACTTGAATTTGACGCCATTAAAATGCGAAATCGCTTATGGTCTTCAAGGGTAAAATAAACTGTAAATGGATACAATACTTGCCCTTTTCCAGCCCTGAGATTATATCGATTTCCCTTTTATCTGCACACGTTCTAACAGGCATTATTTCCTAGAACTAGCGTATCAGACGCACACAATTACACCTAAAATGCTGAGTACAAAGTCTTTAGCATTTCATGATTCGAAGTTAAATGAACTTCACTTCTTGCTTCAGTTGTAGCGTATATTCAGATAAAAGTAATAAATTTAAGGGAAATACGAACGAAATACTTACCTTCGAAAAAAGATAATTGCTTACTCTTTATCACTTTGCGTCTGACGGCTATAATAGTACATAGAAACGCTGTTTCCCAGACATATCCGAAATCCGCGCAATTTGCGGCATTCACCTGCTCATTGCTCTTAACGATAGCTTTCACAAAGGCATGACAGAGCGAGTTCTTCTTTGGATATAGAATGTTTTTGATTACTTTAGATTAGATTGCAAATAAACTGATAGCACGAAGGAGATTGTTATTCTGGGTAAAATTATATATATTATATATATATATATTATATATATATATATATATATATATATATTATAAATATGTATATATATATGTATATATATATGTATATATATATGTAATATATATAATTGTATATATATGTATAAATATATATGTATATATATATTGTATATATTATGTATATATATACTGTATATATATATGTATATATATATGTATATATATATGTATATATATATGTATATATAATATATATGTATATATATATGTATTATATATATATATGTATATATATATTTATTATAATTATGATATATATATGTATATATATATAGTATATATATATATATATGTAATATATATATATATATATGTATATATATATATGTATATATATATATGTATATATATATATATTGTATATATATATATGTATATGTATATTATATATGATATATATTGTATATATATATGTATATGTATATATATATATAGTATATGTATATTATATGTATATATATATGTATATGTATATATATATGTATATATATATATGTATATGTATATATATATATGTATATATATATATATATATCCTTTATATGACAATATTTTTGAGAAGTGTTGTAGGTAAACTTTAGGGCCACGGAATCTTGGTTAAAGGACCTAAGACACGATTTATGCGCGGTTGTTGTGCATGCTGCAATAATATGCCGAATGTTGTCAATCTGCAAAAGTATGTTTTTTTTATCTTAAAATTGTTGGATATAATTCCCTGTCGAGCAGTTTACTTATTTGGTTTTGTGTCGATTTCTTACAAATTGCGAAAAATCAGTGCATATCGTTAGCGTCCTTCGTATGTATAGGATACTAGTTGGACCCATGTGAACATTTCGCACTTTGATGACTCGCACTGGAACTGTACGCCAAATTGCCCGCGGTCATCTGCTGCAGTGGCTCGCGTGCCACACCTTTCTTTAGTCTCATGTCACCATAGCAGCGCTAACACCTTTCCTTTCTATTGTCAAAGTGAGTAGTGCCTCCCCTCCCCTTCCCACCCTGCTCACCCTCTCACCAGCAGTGTGCCATCCAGTTGCCCACAGCGCAGAGTGCCACCCGATAAGCGCTGGTCTGAGCATGCCCAGCGGACCACCACATTGAGCAGCCCAGTGTGAAAGCATTGCGGGTGTAAGAAGCCCGGGCAGCAACTTCAGACCGCTGACTACTGTTTCCCCACTGCACCACTGTTTACCGCGATGCGCACTTCACATCACAGCTTCCACTTCGGACACACTGACGGACTGACTGCTTATTCACTGATTACATACACTGACTTACTCTGACACACTAACTTACACTGACTAACTTCTTACTGACTGACTCGCCGGCAGCTGTGCATTTATACCTCACCGGCGCTCGACCCGGTTCACCCGGCGCATTTTCTACCTTTCCCCGCGACTCGCGGATAGTCCGGAACCGTCTAGTTCGGGGGGAAGGGAAGGGGCGCCGGCAGATGACGCAATCCACGCGTAGCGAATCCGACAGGTGATGCAATATTTGTTACAATATTGTAAATGAAGTAGTTTTTGATTCTAGTAGTAAAGGATACATTTTATATCGCGAGAAGGAGAGGTTGCGACACGAGAGAGACAGGCCGAGTTGCGTAATCCTTTGAGCAAAATAAATTTACTTCTGCCACGTGTGTCATACACTAACCTTCATTTTGTTTTTATTAATGTATATAAATCACTCAAGGTCAATAGTTGTGGATGCGGTCAGATGAAAGAATTTTGTTTCCTTTGTTGCATTTACAGATTTATTTAAACACTTGACCATCTTCTCAGTTTTAGCATTAGTGCTAAAAAGTGAACCCTCTGCATGACATGAAAGAACAGCTGTTACTAATGGCTGTCTAAACAATGTTGTATAAGAAACCATAAAGCCGTCGAAAAATCCGTGGTGCGCCATTGCATATAATTTACATCGGCCAAGTAATAGTATTATAATGTTGCACATTTCATCTTACTACTATCCACGTTTGCTGGGCCAGTCTGACCGCCCGTTGTCAACGCTAGCGCCTAACCTGTTCGGACTATTTTCTTGGCTGTCCGGTCGTCCGTCGCCGAGACAGTTGCCAATGCTTCGGCCATCATTCTGCGGCCTCCCTCGGGCATTTCGTCGTGTGGAAATCCTGTCTACGTGTTAACCGCTAGTGTTGTTCACAGACATACGGTCGGAGACATACAGACGTTTTGCCGTACACCAGTATTTAGGTGTTAAAGACTCGCAAAACGAGGGTTCTGACTACACAATGTGTTAGAGGACGTATTTTACTTCTTCCAGTAAGCTTTATCCACAATTTCGGTTTCGGGGTGCTATAATGTAGGTTTTCTGTCGAAAAAGAGAGTTTTATTGTCGCAGCATCATTCAGCTGCATTCAAAGGTTTTCAATTTTTTTAAAAATTTGTTATGAACTGTTGAGAGTTTAGCTCAAAATTTTTACTTTCGTACTCGTACCCGTCCTCGTTTACTAGTATTCTATTTACTGAGCGAAGGGAAAGTTAAAATACTTCTAAACAGTTCAAAATAAATTAAAAATAATTGGAAGACTTTGAGTTATCATTATCTTTTTACAGATATAATCACTTGGTTATTGACTCTGACTTTGTCGACTCAGCTCTTTGTAAATACTTCAGTGAATAATCGGCCAACGAACATTTCACATCGCTATTAACGAACAGTTCTTCCAGATCTTATTGTTTTCAAATAACAACAAGAAACATCGCAATAAGATTTGTAGAACCTCATTTTACTACCATTTATGTTAACGGTCTCTTTAAGACTGACACTTGGGTACACATTTAATCGCTTCCGAAAACTCTTGCGAAGCGAGAAAAGGAAATGACATTTCCTTTAAGGAGAAAAAAATGGGACATGTAGAGGTACATGATTGAGCACATTTGTTTGTGCATAGTGCGTTGTTATTATAACATGGGAATAAAGATAGTTTAAAATTATAAGTTTTATTTTTGGGGGAGGGGGCGGATGTAAATAAATAATCGGTGAACGAACATTTCTCGTAGCGAACTCCTTTGCACGAATTAAGTTGACCGCCACCCACTGCGTTGGCTGCGAAGGTCGCTTGACAATGGACTGCGCGCTGCTGCAGGTCACGGCGTAGATGCGCGTGCGGCCGCTGCGTTAAAAATAATGCGCCTCCGGTCGATGAGGCAGCGGCACCCCCTCCTAGACTCCTCCACGCCCCCCATGCCCCCACCCTACCACGCCCATCTCGCTTCCACTCCCTTGCCCCATCCTCTTCCGCACCACCCCGCCTCCACCCTTTCCTGCCCTGCTCCCTCCCCTCCCATGACTTGTCTCAGTCCCTGGCGCCACCCTTCTCCCGCCCTCACACCATACTGTCCCTATGTCCGCCATTCCCCGCCCTGCCCTAGCCCCTGATTGGGGTATTTCACATTGCCTCGCCCTCGAATCTCCCTCGCACAGCAACGCCCCCCCCCGCCCCAGCCGTCGCGGTCCAGCCTCTCCCACTTCTTTCCTTGAGATCCCTGCGCGACTCTACCTCCACGAGATCGCGCACGCCGTTTCCGCGCCTCGCAGTGATCTCCTGTCCTTCGCATGAAAACTGAAGCTCAATTAAAAACTAAGGCGACCATGAAATTGTCGTTTATCTAAATCATTATGCCTATGAATTGATTTCATTATTTATCTCCAGAAAATGTAGTTAATGTAATTATTGAATGTGTGTGTATATATATATATATATATATATATATATATATATATATATATATATATATATAATATATTGTATCTTTCTATTCTGTTGATTCAGATTTAGATCTCAGATTCATGGCCGCCTTTGTATCCAAGTGATATCGCCTTCACGATTACTTGTATTACGCAGTTGCCGTACAGCTGTGGTTTTTTCTCTCTCTCTCTCTTAGTCTCCATGCCTCTCTATTTGACCATAGATCATCTTGCATTGCTCTTGTCGTAATAGCCTCTTGCACTCTCTGCTGCCTTGCAAGTTTTGGTCTTCATCTCTTCTGTCGGCATCCATTGCAAGACTTGTGTTGGTCATCTTTCATCTGTCATTCGGATAACATGAACGTTCCAAACGATTTGTTTTTCCCTTTTCGTGAAGGATAGTTTTCTTTGTATTCATTATCCCTGTCACGAGGGGTTTATTGGAGTGACGACAGAGCACTCTGGCGGATCCGAAAGGAGGAATCGTATGTCGCCTCATTAACAATATTTAAATTCTATATAGTTTTGCGAGAGGAAATGAAAAATAACACGTGTAGTTAAATTGTATCAGAAAAAATTCGTGAATGAAATACATTAATGGGACGTGCGAATTATTGTCAAAATAATCTTGCATGCACAGAAAATTAATTAATCTAGTAATATTAGATTGCATCCTAATAATACTGTGATCCTCCCTCCCTATTGAAGTCTAGATCCGCCACCCCTTTGCACTGCACACTTGCTCCATTCAGTCTCCATTAATGCTTTTTTAAAATGTGATATTTCTTTAATTTTGCAACAGATACTTCGTATGTACCAAGTTTAATTTCGGAAACAGTAAATATTAAATTAGAGAAAACTATGAATAACCAAATGTCATCAAAATACGATGCCGTAATTCATGGTCTAAGACAGGACAAACAAACATATTCATATAAAACAAGAAATTCCTCCCAGAAGTGATCTCTCGCAGTATTCAAAATGTAGTATCGGAAAATATATGGCCTCTCATAAGACGTTGAAGATGAAACAAATCAATAACACAACATAGGATAAAGAATACAGATATTATTTAAAGGTGAGCCTGACAGTTATATTTTGTACTAGACAAATTGATATATATATATATATAGAATATTATAATATATATATATATATTATAGTATATATATAAAATTGTAAAATTAAGTAATGAGTTACGCAGTATGTGATTTTAATTTAAATTGAGTAAGAACAAATTAATATTTTTTAAAATTATTTTAGGTAAATTAAATATGGTCAAATGTTAGTAATATGTAATTGATTTTTTAGTGTACACCTGATAATGGGGAAAGTGAGTTCCAAACGTGAAAGTTATACCAATAAATGACAAAATAACAAAGGTGTTTATGGTCCATATTTGGCTAACATATAAAATAAAATAGAACGTAATGTTACTATTTATATATGAAAGTGAAGGTTGTAAAACAAACTTTAATTAAAAATTAATGCTTTTCAATCAAAAGTATCATCCTATAACGTGGCTATTCTGGTATTTATTCATAATTTCATTGTTTATTCATAATTAAATCTTCTATTATTTCTAAAATACATTATTGCAACAAATTAGTTTCTAATCAAATATTTGTTGACTGTTTATGAGCTGTCGTTCTCTACACATGCGATGAACACGGGAGCCACTCAACTTTCACATTGTAGTGTCAACTTATTATTCATTAGGTACATTTTCCAATATCGTGGCACATAATTCACAGTCTTCAACGACGTTCGGGAGTATTTGAAGTTTAGATGTTAATGAATAGATTTCATTAAGGTGTCTTTGTCTTCATTATTGTAGTCGCAGGATTGTACAGAACATTTTTTTAGCCTTTGCCATTTTCAAAAAAATAGGATTTACAACGAAAATGAGAACCGCGCCGTTTTTTACGAGTTCTTTACACTATCCGAGGATACTGATTAACCGAAAACTTTGGAGCCATTTTTGTGAAAATTGAATAATGTTATTGAGGCTTCATGTAAAGTACCCCAAAATCAAAATAAAGTATTCAAACTCGCAGGGCCTCGAGTTTGTTCAGATCGATTGAGCAATATCATTTTTTCAGAAAATCGTCTGAACACCTTAGGCGTTTCTGAGAAAAAACTAATACCTATGTTTACCCCAAAATTACTCAAATACAACTCATACTTTCGAAGAATTGTACTTGAGCAATATACGTTACTTCAATATCTCTTTTTAAGGAACAGATTTCATTAAGAAAAAATCCTTTCTTAATTATTGTTGTTGTAAGTTGAGAAGACACTGAAAAAAGTTTGAACTATTGCAATTTTCAAAAAAATACTGCAAAATCACCGCGATTTCAACGAAAATTTGACCTAAACCATTCCTGTAAATGCCTTTTCGGCTATCTGAAAACAAACTTTTATCTAAAAATATGTAGCTATTTTTAAGAAAAGTTTAAAAATATTGACGCTTCATGTAAAGTAGCACCAAAAATCAAAATATCAATTTCAATCCCAGAAAGTCTCGAGTTTATTTAAATCGATCGTGGAATATCAATTTGAAGATTTTTTTGTTAAATAAGTGCGTGAGTCTGTCGTATAGTCAAGGTCTGTTTCCTTGTTTTTTTCGATACAATTTGTTTCCTGAGAAGCAGTGTAGGAGGAATGCTTGTGAATTAACTTGTATTTTTAAAATGATTTTTCAATTCGTAATGTAGGAAAGGCACAAACTGAACTCGGACATTTTCGTTTTATTGTTAATATTTTAATCCAATGGGACTTTCGTTCATTACATTTAGTGTCATCATCTCCCTGTTCTGTAATATTCTCAGTTGGATGTACGTTCTCTATTTATCCTGAAGAAATGAGTAATATATACGTTTATCCAGGAGTATGATGTTATTCGAGTTTTCCTCATTTTTTATCAATATCCTTTACTCTTTAGAGTATTATGATATTAATATTGATAAAAATGGGAAACTTGGTTCTTTTCGTTTAGTTTAGTGGTGTAAATTACTACAAAGACTTATAACACAAGTTCCCTTATATTTGTTTCCGACTGCACAAAATACCCGACCATTGCATTCTTAAGCTGCTGTTCAAGAAGCAAATAATTACGTGCAGGAGAAACGAACTTGACAATAGGTAGACAACGGTTTGTATGGAAAGAGGAAAAGCGACAGGAATTTGTACAGAGTATTCTTAACTCGGCAGTCTTAAGCAAAAATTAACTGATTAAACTACATATCTGTTAGCTTTATTGACTTATTTATTTCTGCTCTCAGTCCTAGGCTCCGCTCAAGCTAACAGTGGCTGTTTTCCCGGACTTCCTAATTTCAGTTTTCCTAATGGTCCGATCTTTCCTAAAATGTTCCAATTCCTTTTCATAAATTTTAGAATCTTTTGTCACCTAAAAATGTTTGGGCGAGCGTTTACGTTCCTGTTTTAGGAAGTGTAATTCACCATTCCATCCGATTTTTTCTCCAATGTTTCGGTTGCACGCAATTAAAAGAGATGTGGACCAGTCTTCCCGCTATCACCGCAAGCACACAGATGCCATTACCAACTTGCGTCCTTTAGTCCTAGCGCTGCCATCCCACCCGCCACCCCTGAACCAAGCGTATTCCCTCTTGCGTCAGTTCCGAGATTATGTATGTTAACTTTCGCTACCGCATAAGACTCGCATGGATTTGACTACTCCAGCGAACGTCTTTTCAGGCCGTTTGCTGCAGATCTCTTTGCCCTCTTTATACTCCCAAGGTCTATCGGAAATCAAGCCTTTCTATCTCACGGGTTCCACTATTCTCCCACCATTTCCGGAGAGACGTCTCCCAACCCTGCCGCGTTCAAGTAGCCGTTTTAATTTTGTGCGCGGCAGTACGATGGGTCGCTTCCTGCCATTGCCGCTCTAAAGCACGCTATGGTATAAGTGTGTCAGCCTTTCATCTGCTAATTTAATCCAGAGTTTTAATAGGTTTCATTTTAAAATCTTTCCAAATTCCTATACTACCGACCTCTCTTAAGGACTCCGGCATTTGCTGCGCACCTAGAACTCCTAGAATTAATTTGCAATAATCTGTTCGATGCTTTCTAGTCGATCTATCCTATCCCCCCCAGATTTCTGCCTCCATAGTTCATAGCTGGGAGAACTAACGATTAGAACATTGGTATCGCAATACTTTTACCGGCAATTCCGGAACCCTGCGCGCAGCTGCGCAAACGATTTCTTTGAGCGCATTCTTCCTTTGCTGTGAGCCGTCAATATATGATTTATTCCATCCCCCATTCATGGAAAATTTGCACCAAGATATGTACATGTTTTGACGCGGTCAATTTCTTCCCTAGCGTAGTACCATTCTTTCTCCTTCAAGAACTACCACACCCGAATAAACCCATTCTTGAAGACTACTACTTTCGTTTTTTGAATATTTACTTTTAGTCCCCATGTCTCACTATACCGTTCTAGAATATTTAAACTCTTCTGTAAGCCATCAATCGTCTCGAGCACAAAACTAAATCATCCGCATATAGTAGTCCGGGGATTTTCAGGCCATCAATTACCGGAGCCGCTGTACTCCGCTTCCTGTAACCCACGTCAATAAATCATTTATAAACAAGATAAACAGCAGCGGTGAAAGAGGACATCCCTGTCTTACTCCTACTATCGATTTTATTTTTGCGTCGTACTTCCGTCACGCACCTGACGCAGAAATTTACTTCCCTATACATGCTCTGTAACACTTTTAAAAATTTTCTTTACGTGATCGCCTAGCTCATTTTAATTTTTGCCATAAAGCTTCCCTATTGATAGAGTCAAAAGCCTTTTCAAAATCCACAAAACTACAATAATAAGTGGCCCGTTTAACGCGCAAGTCGCCTGTTTTACTAGGGGTATCTAACACAATATATTGTCGTTGTCGCGCAAGCCTCTCTAAAGCCTGCTTTGTAATTCTGATATTTTACCGTACTTCTTCCGCCCTTACTCAGTTCGCCCGTTGAGTATTTTTACAGAACAGTTTTGCTCCAGCGTGGCAAAAGACTAATTCCGGATAATTTTGTGGGGCAATTCGCGATTCCGCCTTTATTTCTTAAAAATTGTGGTTGGCAGAGATAGCTGTACGCCACGTTTTGATACGAGCCGAATCAGGCAATTGCAGTTAAAACAACTTCATAATACTCTCTGGTCTATTTGCCACAATTCCGAAATAAATTGTTGTCGGAAATGCCGTCACGCGCCGCCTGCCTTCTTATTATTCATGGTTGAGAATAGCCCTATTTACTTCATTCAGGTTAGAGGTTCGTCTAATTCAGGCACAGCCTCCCGTCAGTGAAAATACCTTGCCTGTTTCATATGGTCCCCTACTGCGAACATCCGTGGAAAAAATACTGCACCGCTACGCGTTCGCTTGAAATTGCATTACTTGAATTTATTTGTATTACGCCAGCCCGATTCGATAACGTCCAAATTGATTACTTATAATGCGTTTCTTGAGAATTGCCTGTATTCTTTGCTGCCTCACTATCCGTGCCACGATTGTCTTCGATTTCTTAAGTTGTGCCTGCATAACTGCCTACGTAATAACAAATAACCTTGTCTTTCCCCCTAAAGCTAACTCGTTGCCGAGTTTTTGAAATTCCTTTAAAAGCTATTATAGTTTTTCGGCCCCTGCGTTCTCCCGAACACTCCTCGCTAAACCACCCTTGGGTCAGTTCCCTTCCTCCTGCTCCCCACCTTCGTCATACCGTGTCCTGCGCGGTATAGAGCCAGTCCTTCTAAGTCATATGTTTGCGTTTTCCGGCGAGCAATTGTCTCCGCCCAGCCTG
>BOPP01000351.1:275696-287163 GCA_017312745.1 Gryllus bimaculatus | reverse complement strand
GCCGAAGGCCTTTAAAGCCATTACAATACCTACATCCCTTTCGCGTTCTTAAATCTTCTCGAATTCTGTATCTCACCCCAAATGTCTCTCCATCGCATCAAAGCCGCGGAAAAGTGACCCACAAGATACGGCTCAGGAAAAAAAACCCTGAAGGGGAAAACCCTGCCGTCAGCAAGCCGAGTTAGCAATTCATAATCTATCCACGTTTAGCTATTTTATTTTCTGGCAGCGGCGTCCCGTCTCTTCCATCTTTGCCTCCTCAGCACCTAAATCAAACGGCGCCACAGGGCATCGTCCGCACCAAACGCCTCTTGCCCTTACAATTTCGATCCCCCCCTTCCCTTCAACCCCCCCTAATGTGCTATTACTATGCCAGTTTTATTTTATTTATTATATTAACATTTACTTACCAATTAACTATGACTTAGACTTGTTTCTTAACTGTTACTACTTAACAAAAAATTAACTGAATTAAACTACATATGTTTAGCTTTATTGACTTATTTATGTTCTCTTCCAGTCTAGGCTCCGCTCAAAGCTAACCAGTGGGCTTGTTTCCGCGACTCTCCTAATTTCAGGTTTCCTAATGCGTCCGATCTTTCCTAAAAATGTTCCAATTCTTTCAATAAAATTTAGATCTTTTGTCACCTAAAATGTTTTGGGCGAGCGTTTACGTTCCTGTTTTAGTAAGTAGGTAATTACCATTCCCATCGCATTTTTTCTCCACATGTTTCGGTTGCACGCAAATGTAAAGAGATGTGGACCATCTTCGCCTATCACCGCAAGCACACAGATGCCATTTACCAACTTGCGTCCTTCCGTCTTACGCTGCATCCACCCGCCACACCCTGACCAAGCGTATTCCCTCTTGCGTCAGTCCGAGATTTGTATGTAACTTTCGCTACCCATAAGTGACTCGCAGTGGATTTGAGCCTATCCAGCGAACGTTTTCAGGCGTTTGCTGCCCAAATCTCTTGCCCTCTTTATACTCCCAAGGTCTAGTCGGAAAATCAAAGCCTTTCTATCTCACGGGTTCCCTATCTCCCACCATTTCCGAAAGACGTCTCCCAACCCTGCCGCGTTCAAGTAGCCGTTTAATTTTGTGCGCCGGCAGTAGCGATGGTCGCTTCTCCTGCCATTGCGCTCTAAGCACGCTATGTATAAGTGTGTCAGCCTATTCATCTGCCTATTTTAATCCAGAGTTTTTAATAAGGTTTTCATTTTTAAATCTTTCCAAATTCCTATACTACCGACCTCTCTTAAGACTCCGCATTTGCTGCGCACCTAGAACTCCTAGAATTAATTTGCAATAATCGTTTCGATGCTTTCTAATCGATCTATCCTATCCACTCCCCAGATTTCTGCCTCCATAGTTCAAGCTGGGAGAACTAACGATTAGAACATTGTATCGCATACTTTTACGGCAATTCCGGAACCCTGGCGCAGCTGCGCAAACGATTTCTTTGAGACGCATTCTTCCTTTGCTGTGAGCCGTCAATATATGATTTATTCCATCCCCCATTCATGGAAAATTTGCACCAAGATATGTACATGTTTTGACGCGGTCAATTTCTTCCCTAGCGTAGTACCATTCTCTTTGCTACCCCAAGAATAAACCCATTCTTGAAGACTACTACTTTCGTTTTTTGAATATTTACTTTAGTCCCCATGTCTCACATATACCGTTCTAGAATATTTAAACTCTTCTGTAAGCCATCAATCGTCTCGAGCACAAAACTAAATCATCCGCATATAGTAGTCCGGGGATTTTCAGGCCATCAATTACCGGAGCCGCTGTATCCCGCTTCCTGTAACCCACGTCAATAAATCATTTATAAACAAGTATAACAGCAGCGGTGAAAGAGACATCCCTGTCTTACTCCTACTATCGATTTTATTTTTGCGTCGTACTTCCTCACGCACCGTGACGCAAAATTTACTTCCCTATACATGCTCTGTAACACTTTTAAAAACTTTTACGTGATCGCCTAGCTCATTTAATTTTTGCCATAAAGCTTCCCTATTGATAGAGTCAAAAGCCTTTCAAAATCCAACAAACTACACTAGCCTGCAATATAGTGGCACCGTCTTAACCTCATAACCTGGTGTTTACGCGCGAGCGCGATAAAGGCGGTCTTGTGCGTGTGTTACATTATAGATTTCGTAGGATCGCCACCTCTAACACCATAATTATATGTAAGCCTTAACGGAGACTAAGGTCCGCAGGAGAGAAGCCTTCTCCGCTAAAAGAAAGCTGCGCTGGCATAATGTAAGTACAATGTGTCCTTGATGCCCATTTACCCGTACTTTTGACGATCCACACACAAAGCGCCCGCCCCGTATCTATCTCAACCTCGCTTCACGCGTCAACCGTACACATTTGCTCTTAACATATCTCTGACCCCAGCCAGCACCTAGCCTGCGAATGATTGCTCGAGACCGAAGCTGGCAAGACACCCGACTAAGATTCCAAAAGACGCGGACTATCGAATATACTGTGTTGTCGTACATTGACAAAACATTCCGCCGATCCCCTTGTCTTTGGCAAATCCCACTGTGCCCCGTTGGAGGAGTATATGATATGACTTGTACTCCACGTTTACATATTGTGGAAGTATATAGAGTAACGAGGGCACACCCCAACCCCAGTGGAGACAAGAAAGAGAATCCCTAGAGCCAATTTGCCATAATTTTAAAATGGTATAAAGCAACAAAATTATCCTAATAAATAACTCTCTGTCTGAGTTCTAATTGCAAAACCACAATTCCGACAATAAAGTTTTGTCGAATTGACCGTCGCTCCGCCCATTTAACCATATCTTAAAATTTAATATTATCTGCCCTTTTTCTTATTTTTTTTGTATATGGTTTAGTAACTAAGAAAAACAAGCACAACTAATCACACCAAATGTATATCTTCCCACTATCCAAATCACGAAGCCCTCAAAATTACGATTACTCTTAGATGTATCATAAATATAATGGAGAGACACCATTATCGAAATCAATAAAATTTTTACACTATCCAAGTTATCACTGTCTCAGACATACACAGATATCTCTAACCCTATTTAAAAATTAGAATAACGTTGAATAACATTGTTTATGAAAAGCCATCAGCCTCTTGCCCTGTTTCACAAACACTTCCCGCACCATAGGGTCCTTCCACCTTAGCAGGTGATGAATCACTTCTATTGCCTTGCCACCCGAGACATCCCGTCGACTGACCGCAATACAAAATACAAGCACTCACCACTAGTCGTATGGTGACAGCATCATGGAATTCCTTTATATTTACAAAAAAAAGCGATTACTGATAAAGATAATATTTATATCTACAGTGCAAAGCACACGAAATTTAACGACGACGTAAAGTCACGGAGATAACGTAGCCAACAAGTTAAAAATTTATGTTTACTAACTATAAACAGAACATTCGTTTCATTATAGATACAATATGCCTGGCCTAATTCATTTCCTTAGCCCATCACTATATGATGGACCTTTCTATCTGCCACGATCCTTTCTTGTCGTATTTGCTTATACCAATCCATTCAAAATTTTCACTGTGGCCCTCCCTCATACTGCCAAGATAACATAAGCTATGATTCATTTTATCTCATGTCCGTCGTCTACCTAACCCACGCCTACGGCGCAAATATTTAAACAACCCCACTCCCTTCTGTTTCCTGATCTTGTTCTTGAGTAATCGCAACGAGAGTTTATAATTCCGTTGAACGAAGCACGACCAAGCCACACATAGCGTCTTTCCCAACACATTCCTATAAACAGAGAATAAAAATCTTGTCTCTTATTATACTACACCTTCTCTCTACACCTCTAGAGGGTCCAATTGCAAATCTGTTTCTCAATTCATTAATGGCCCAAAACTTCGTGCGTTGAACCCTTTGATTTCTCCCCTTAAAAGTTTTGCCCCGTTCCGTAAGTCTCTCACACCTATTAATTCTCCGGTCCTCCAATAACTTCCATCCCATATAGCGCTTTCCTCCCAACGCACATGTCATTGACTCGGACAACTCACTCGCTAAACTCTAAACCCATGGGGTCTACTCTTGATCTTCCTTCTCTTTTGCTACCGTCCGTACGCAATCCACCAACTATGTACTTTGCCAGCGCTTCAGGCGCACTGACCCTTCCCTGCCGACTCGGCCCAACCCAGAAAAGACGTAGTTTGACGAATCCGTCCAGTCCCTTGGCTAAGATGTAGGTTCATTGTAACTCTGCCACGCGCTTCCACGACGACGGCCGGCTATTCAATCATCTTCAACCGCCCCAGCGCGTGCTTCGACGCCCATGAAATGTCCGGCAGTAAGAGTACTCGCGTCACAAACATTCCCCTATCCCTCTTTCCTACTTTCATGTGGACTTCAAGTACACACGTGGTGTTCACACACGTAGATAGTCAAAGTTCGTGCTTCTCCTGCACGTAATGTATTTAGCTATCAATACGGTTATCCCACACAGCGAAGACTGTGAAAAACTTGATAACGAATGCAGACGGCTCGGGATAATTTAGACCCCTGATCAGTCAACGGAAACTTAAAAGATATAAGCCATGGCCCAAAAAGAGAACTCCTTGTTATGTTTGCAGCCCTATACAGCCTCCCTGCACAGTCTAAGCTACACTATAATTCACCACTTAAGACTAAACGAAAAAAGGACATAAAGCGCAAGTGCGTCTCACCTCGCCCAGATTCCTTTATCCACTTATCTAAACCCCATTAAATTTACTATACCCCACACATAAGAAGCTCTTAAGCCAGAAGTTACAGTAGCAGCTCAAGCTACCCTTTTACCGCTTTATAAACAAACATGCGAGGCACCAACACGAGTCGTCAAGATCCAATGCTCTCTATAACAAACAGAGTACCATCCAACATCCGTCTATATTCTGAATAAACCGCACTCTCCGCTCTCATATAATCTGTACAAGCTATATACACAATAGTATCGCCCCCACCATAATATTTTCGTTCCCTATCACCGTCTCAAACTTAAGGTATCACCATTGTAAACGAGATACCATGTACACATACCCATGAATCGTCCGAAGCCATGGCGACACCGCAAGTAAATGTATACGATCGAACACCATAAATCAATTCCCACTGGCGATACGCAATAAACGCAAAGGAAACAGAATACCACTGAGGCATTAATTTACAATACCACCACACTAGTTAGAGATGTACCTCGCGAGTTCAGTTTTGTGTCCTGTTCGCTATATGAAACATAGTCTACAATGAAATACAATCATCCCTTTATTAAAAATACAAGAATTCCAAGCATTCCCTCTACACTGCTTCTCAGGAAACAAATGTATCAGCGAAAAAAGAAATTCATAGGCACCAGAACCTCTTAGTTACACATCACCACCACACACACTACAACGACACATATCACTTACAGTAACTTCACGCACTTAGTAATATATTATTAATAACAAAAAAAATTACTTATTCATATAATTTAAATTCCACGAATTCGATTTAAATAAACTATACTAGAGACATTTTCTGAGTATATGTAATATATGAAGAGAACTTTAGATTTGCAGATAAACTACAATTCATTTTGCGTTTAACTTTGGTTGCTTAGTTGCTACTCTTATAAATCTAATGCCTATCGAAGCGTCAATATTTTGTAAAAAACTTTTCTCCTCTCACCACACCCATATTTATAAGACCGAAACGCCTTCATAATTCTTGTTGTTAGAATATATATCAGTTTGTTGTTATCACTAATAAGATCCGCACAAAATCCATTTTCCGGCATTTACATGGCACTGTACAATGTGTCTTTTTATAATGTGTCAACTTCGTTTCCGATATTGATTACTACAATCGTCGAACCACGTCAGAGACCTTTGGTCATTTTCAATAAAAGGGTGCCTGACGTATTTTTGTTGAATACAAAATTAATGCAGTGCATGATATTATTTGCTTCAATACTTCGATTCTCGGCAGTAGCCCAAGTAAGCAATGAAGTTACTCCCAAATAACCACCACTTACAAAATTCAATAAATTAGATAAGGACTTATTTCCCTCACTCTCTAAAATACCGACTTTTCTTCTCTCGAGAGAATAGAAGATAATAATTGTTATATCCTGTGACCGTTCCCTTGTAGGAGAAACGATACTTGAAGCCTGGACTCAAGAGTCCACAGCTGTATATTATGCTCTCGCAAAAGTAGTGATCATGTATGATTGCGACTAAAGTTAATTCCTTCTTAATACAGCCGTTCTTCCACACCTAATCCCATCTCCGACTTGTAGACCATGGCCCTCATTACTATTTGGCCTAGTTGTCGCTCTCTGAGGACTAAAGTCCCCTCTGACATCGAGGGCACTCAACCCATATCCGTCCCTAGGCGTATCTAGTAGTTTGTTCTCCTGACACACTGCCACGCGATCGGTCCTTCCCATAATAGCCCCGCAAACGGTCTGTCCACTGTCGAGTTCCCGAAGCAGACTAACATTTATTCTGAAAAAATGAAGTTTCAGTGTCCCTACTCGTCAAACTTGCGCGAGTGCAAAGAAGTTTCTGATAATCATAGCGATCCAATGTATCGGTCCTCACTGCGCGAACGGTTTGGGCGTCTAATAACCCCGATGTTATTTTGAAAACTTGCCCGAGATTTCATCATCCTACTCTGTACCTTGAGTGCTATGTCTAGGCACATAGCCATCAACCAATTTGAACTATGCTCACAGTGGATCGTAACCACCACATCGTATTACTTACCTATGAAGCTGACTCCAATAACATTATTTCCACAGATTCTTTCAACAAAAGACCAATCCCTCGAGTATTTAAAATCGGTCGGCCTGTCCAAATTCTAGTCTTTCTGCTCAAGGCATTCATGCGCCTGTCCCTAATTACGAGGACGATGCCCTTATATCTCAATGGTCCTTGAGACTGCGGTCACTCAACATGCCGTCAGAGGTCATCAAGGTGCTAAGAACTCGTCAAAAAAAAATACGGAGCCACGACAGGTGGTTCTCATTTCAGGTGCTTGTAAATCCTAAAATTTTTTTGATGATCTTAGTATGTGAGCAGACCAACTCATTAAGTGCATCCCCACATTAAGCCGCCTAATATATATAACATACATTGGTATCCCTGACTTACAATTGTGCTTCTCGTTCCAGATTTAGACTTTTACAACTGTAGAACCTAAATGAACGAGCGAGCAATATGGACCATCTTCCCCACTGTAAATGGAAAGAGGTAATTAGTACCCTTATTGCAGTGCGGGTAAGTCATTCAATAACGCTTCTCGATCTTAACATCTTAATCCCTAAGTACTCCCCTTACAACTTGTAAAAACATCTAATACACCCGTGACTATGCACACCACCCCAAACGTATCTCGACATTATTTTGGGAAGAGATGACAAATCCTTCTGCTGCCGACAATTATGCGCTCTCACTTATTGCCTTGCGTATCATTCGATTGATAAAATTTAGTGTAGTCATAGACTTCCTCATTATCACCGTTACTCTAATTGAATTTAAGTTTACTATCTCGCGTTTCTCTCGTACACCATGCACCTACAAGTGGTGAAAAGTTTGTCGTAGTCTCTGCCCATGTTGTTCCTCCCTACATTTCGCTTATGCCACAACACATTCGTCCAAATAATGTTCTTTCATGCATTATCACACCCTGTTCTAATTGCACCCGATCTCTCTTTCTTAACACAGTTACTATGTTGCTCGTCTGACGCATGAAACCATTCCCTTCCCTCAATCATACAAACCTTGGAGAACCACATTGTACCTAGCATTTGCTCCTTCTAGTTAGACTCGCATCCACACACCTCAAACAAAAACGAGACTACTGATTAATCTTTAGAAATCTCAATTCTGACTTTGCCAAAATAAAAATGACTAATATGTACACAACTCTTTTAATATAGAAAATTTGAATTTATAGACACTTTTTATTAATCCATGCATATCTGAAATATTTCTATGATCACATTTTACAATATTCCAGAGGTCTTAATCACGCCACGTGTATTAAGGAATGTGATACTCTTTACTTGTTATCTTAAAATAACCACAAGCATTTTGGTGAAATTTTTTAATTAAAGTTTGTTTTAACAACCCTTCACTTTCCATTATAATAGTACATTCTCTACGTTCTATTTTATTCTATCATGTTAGCACAATATGGACATAAACACCTTTGTTGTTATGTTGGTCATTCTACTCTGGTATTTAATACCTATGGTCAGTTCTTTGCCCAAGCAACTCACTTCACCCATTATTCATTAGGTGTACACGTTAAAAAATTCATTAACCATAAAAAGAGATCTACTGTATATCATTTGATCACATATATTAATTACCTATACCAATAAATTTTTACACAAAATATTTATTTGTTTCTTATCAAAATTATAATATTTAAGTCGAATTCAAATAAAAGCTGAAATCTTGTTTTCAGAGACATCATATCTAAGCCGATTATACTTTAATTCCCTTACCAAAATATTAGTTAGAAGAATTAAAAACCATGTGTATACTCAACTTACCTATATATTATGATTTAGTACATCATTTCCACTAATTCTGTAATATAGTATTATGAATCTATACGTACGACGCTACATACAAATTCACTAAATTTATATCAAAGTGTGTTCAAGTAGTACCATATACGCTACAATTTCTGCACTCATCAACTAAAACGTCCAATACAATAGGGGCTCGATCAATCTTTTCAAATAATATCTGTATTCTTTATCCTATCTTGTGTATTGATTTGTGTTTCATCTTCAACCGTTCTTATGAGTAGCCATATATCTTTCCGCGATACTACATTTGTTATATTACTGCGACTTAAATCACTTTGGGACAGAAATATTCTCGTGTTTAGCCACATAGGATCAAGTAATCTAATTCGTTTGTAATAATTACCTATTAAATAAAATAAATAAAAATAATTACGTGTCCGTTTGACTTTTTTCTTTTAGTATTTTTATGTTTTTGGGTACTAACGTTAACATTCGTTCTCACGTACTTTAGTAAAACATTCTGTCTTTAACTGTTTTGTGATACTAAAATTTAGTTTTGTCTCATAGGTCTATACGATCCCCATCCCCTCACTTTTTAAACTCCACCTCTCTGTTCCATCTCCCACAACTCCTTCAACCTGCGCTTACCCAGCGCTCTCAACTTTCGTTGTCGGAATGGAGGCTAAGCGGTGAATAGGAATGTGGAATGACATTCATGCCGCAATCGCATGACACACTTTACGTGGAATTCGAACATACACCTTCTGTATATCGTAGTGATTGGCCTCTTTCAGGGCTTTGAGAAAGCACTCCTTAGTGCTCAGGACCCATAGTGCTCGTTACTCACGATCTTTGCCATCTTCTGATGCCTTAGACACTTCCTCTCGCCCGCTGAGACGGACTAAACCACCAGGAGTGGCCTCCATGGCTTACTTACCACTTACTGACCACTTACTGTGATCTCCCCTTTCTATTTTCCGAAGGGGTCCAAATGCCTGAATATTCGGTGTTATTAATTCGTGCAGCCCGGTAATGAACCGGTGGAGGATCCATCGGTGGAGACCTGTACAGTACGTAATCAGCCCCCACCTGGGGAGGGCAAGTACCGTCCCGCTCATTTGCAGTTTGTACCAATTGCCTCATATTCCACATTTGCCGTCAGGAAAGATGGGCAAATGTGGGAAAGGTGCAGTGGAAAAGCCCACCGCGCCCTGGAGCGTTTTGAACCTGCAGCCCTCCTTGCAGAGATCGACCGGTTGAGTTTTGCTGAGAGCCAGCATTGCCGCTGCCTGTGCTGCGCCTCTGACCGGAGTTCCTACGGTTTTACGTCCAGATCAATCCCCGACCAATACCAGGCGAATGATTGAGCAGCACCCCAACAAACGTGCCACGGGCCTTTTTCCTTCCTCTTCCTTGTCCAATCCTGTCCCCTCACACACTTTCACTTCAATGCACTGAATTACTACTCGAGTCTGGAGATCAGTTGGCCACAGAGGTTGTCTCGGCGGGTGTGGTGACCCTGAGAAGTTCGATGTCTGGAGGGAGAAGGAAGTCGACGGCGCCGGATATAGCTATCCAGCAGGGAAGGAATCACTTCCACCTTTCGGGATAAAACCTTCACTGTGCTAATGGGATAAACCTCCGCACAGGCGGTCTACACCCTAATCTTGCTACGCTACGCGGTGGTGCCATTTCTTTTAGTTTCTAGCCGTGATAATTGCTAATGGCACGATCGTGGCTGCGTTAAGATGAACTGTTGCGATAATTTTTTCTTTTCGTTTTTATTAGGAATTGTCTTTAGTGATCCCGCTGCTTTGGAACTTAATAAAAGAGAAATAATAATGTGTAAAATAGTACAGTCGAGATCACACAAAATGCGCGTCCTCGTCCGAACGTAACCAGTTTGCGTACCCCTGCCCCGCCCTGCGGAATTGAGCTCACCAATAAGGTTTAGCTTTATTTCAGAGAGGCGGGACTATTCATCGTGTTACATTACAAAACGGCGGCAATCGCGAGTTATATTATGGTAAATATTTGATAATATATGAGAAAGCAACCAACAGTTTTACATAAATTGTAGTATATACTTTAATTTTAGAAATAAAGACATTCAATTTTCTAGTAAAACACATTTTAAAACAATAATAATGCGTGTTTTTTTATTTTTTTATTTTTTGCAATAAACAAAATAACACTCGACAATGAGTAATAAGCTCAAAATTTACATTTCATCTTAGATTATAGTAATATTTAATACACAATTCAAATAATTTGATACAGTGACCTGTCTAATCTAGTTATTTTATTATAAAAAGTAAATAACTTTAAAAAATACATTTTAGAGCCAGTTGCACAAACACGTCTCCGAGATGGTAGCTTTCAGATATGAAATACTTCATCCTTTTCTCAGATGACCAAATACAAAAATACTATATGGTTACAGAACATGAAATTCTTTTTATAAAAAAAGCTTTGATATGTAAAGTACTAAACAAAATAAGACTATTTAAAGTTCATTTAGTCACAGTTAAAAGTTGTCTACTACAGACATTATTATTGGCAAGTGCAGATCTAAGCAAATGAATGATTTCTGATCTTTTGTTTTGGTGATCACAATTCATAATTTCACGTCAATATAACATAAGGGTGATTTCATTTTACATGGTGTTCTTTACCGCGAATATTAAAAATCCTGTCTGATCTTGTCTTTGAGGAATTCTACGGGAGAATCTGGAACAAGAGCAATGCACACAATGTTTTTCATATGTCGTCGGAATGAAATCGTATTACACACCCTTCTTCTGATAAGGAGTCCAATGCAAATACTGTTTTTGCTAATTCATTAAGGCTCACTACCTTCTTCTTCGACGGTTTCTACCCCTTAAAGTTTGCCGTTTTCGATTTCCATAATTCTCGGTCCTCC
>BOPP01000351.1:239370-273955 GCA_017312745.1 Gryllus bimaculatus | reverse complement strand
CTTGTAATATTCCATTGTTTCCAATTTTCATTGTTCGTTTTCGTAGCCTTTGTCGTAAATTAATTTTGCGTCCACGTCCGCAGGCATAATTTAAATCGCTTTGACTGAAGTTTTTGTATGAGCCGGGGATGTTAGGCCCCGCGTCCAACCCCCATGGGTTAATTCTGAGGAAGATGTTTTTTTTCAGGGTTGTCATCCCTCAGTTTGTTCCACTACACCTACGTAGAGGCCCCCCCTCCCCCTTGGTTTTCTGTCAGCGTTTCCTTCACTATAGCTCATGGGTCCGTTTTTAAGGCGCCGGAAACATAGCCTTTGCGTTCCCACCCTTTTTCGTTACTCTGTAGGTCCTCACCACGCAGAGCAATCCAGGGCCACCACGAGGTTTGGAAGCGACATGATGACTCAGTCTTTCTACAAAGGTTCCCCTTACAGGAGGTGTTTCGAGTATTTTTCACAGTTCAGCGCTAACGCGGTGGCGAGAGGTTGTGCCGCAGCGCTACCTTGCTTAGTTCAGTCCGGCAGCCGTCAAAAAGCTTGAGCACTCAGTGAGTGCGAGTGCTCGTGAAGTGACATGTTCGAAAGTTATTCCATATTCTTTAACGAAAAGTGAAATAGATAAAAACGTTGGAATTACCGTGCTCTGACTCGGACAGAGCATCAAAGAAAGCGATGCAGGCCGTGAACAACACTACGCCGACGCCATGCAACAATCGTTGGAGTACCAACCAACAAGCTCATCATAGATCAGCAACATCAGCAAATACAGGCGCAGCAGCATCAACTCAGGAACAGCCACCAACAAAAACTGCTACAATTGCAACAGCAAATGCAGGACCTTCAAAACGCAAGTACAAAAAAGCCAACGCTTCAAGTTTGGCCGCCCTTGCAACACATGCACCTGCCCCAATAGAACAAGTGGAGCGCAAAAGACAAAAAACGGATCTGTTTCACGATATGCGATTCCTACAGCAAACAGCGTTCGAAACATTAAATAACGATACAGGATTGAGGACGACACATATTCAGTCCCGCGGAAAACAGTGATCAAAAATTTCTCCAATAATTATACACAAAGCGGAAAATTTTTTCAACTGTTAATTAAATGACATTAAAAATGTAGTTAAGAAGATTTTACAACAAAAAATAGAAAAAGCAGACAGAGTGAAAGTAAAACTTAATTCAATAAGAAGATTTCAGAGTTCTTCGTTAAGTTTGCCCAACGGAAACAACATTGAATACCACACGTTTCGTGACTCAAGCATAAAAAACATTTCAATCATTAATTAAGATATTCACACACTTTATAGTGAAATAGAAATCTTTCAAGAACTAAGTTAAAAGATACCCAGACTAAGCAAAAAGTAATCGCCTTCACGAGAAAAGGACAGAAAACCATTAACACATGTGCTAGTAGGATTTATGAGGGACAATAACAAGGAAGGAGCATTCTAGCTTAGATGAGATTTTATATTAGTGTTATTAGGGTATTTCCTACGATCAACCAAAAATTACCAATGTCAGTGTAAAAACTGCCAAAGATTTTGTCACACTCAAGCTAACTGTGGCGCGCTCCGAGATGCGTTAGGTTGTTTATGGTAACCACCATTATTCCAAAACCACGGAACCTAAACAGAATACAAGTCCGAAGATGCGGTTAATTGTAAAAAAGACACACAGCCAATTGAAAGTGGTGAAGTTTATCAAAGAAACTGCTAAAAAAATCAAAACAGAGCGGATAATTCAGAGACGACAGCTTTTTAATAACAGAGAACTCCACGAGAGTAAAAACCTTGCACCGGAAAAAACCAGCTTCCCTGCAAAAATCATCCCAACAAACCAAACCCCAACGCAACGACCTCCATAAATCACCTGGTTTCAAATATCCTTCAAAGACTCTAACAGCCAAGCCCCCCGTTATCGAACCTCAATCTCCCTCCACAACAAGGTACGCGTAATAACACAATATATCAACCAAGTAATAAATGCACTCATTCCACAAATACAAAATATTAAATACATCAGCCCTCCGATAATGACGTAAATAAAAATCCAGAAACAAACATTCTCAACTGGAACGCGAACGGAATAAAAAGGCAAGAAAATCAATACCGGACACTATTAGCAAAGACCACAGACATAAAAATAGCTTGTATTCAGAAACTCACCTGTTAAACCTTCAAATCAATTCTCCAATACCACAGTTTTTAATATCTATCGCAACGACCGTCTCTCGCACTGCGGCCGCAGAGGAGTGCCCATACTAGTGCACAAAAGATATAAAAAATACGTTTAAATTAAAGTCTACGAGCAAAACACCTGAGAAACCATAGCAATAACAACCAAAATAAATACACCAAAGACACAAACCATTATATCGGCGTTATAAACCTCCAAAATAACTTTCCTAGAAAGAATATCATTTACTGAATATTTTTGGAAATAACGATAATATCATCTAATAGGTGCACCTAAATAGCAAACACGCGATGGTAGGATGCAACACAACAACTCCTCAAGGGCAAAAATTACTAAATTCAGCTACCACTCTCAATTTAAGTATTATGGCCCCAATAGACCCACCCATTACCCTTACAACACTAATATAATTCCTGACATCTTAGGATATCCTCATCACAAAAAATATGGGATTTTGCCCGATTACAAAGTGATTTCCTGAACTGCGACTCGGACACAATCCCATAATTCATATCATTTCATCCTCTCTATCTATCATCTTAATAAACAGCAAAAGGGTAAAATTACACTGTGTTTAAATTCAGGAGAAATTTTTTAAAAAATTAACTGTACAAACATCCGCAAAACATTTCAATCCGAAAAAGACTTAGAGGATAATGAAGAAACGATTAGTCAGCAACCATACAAGGATTCCCTCAACAAATATCTACCACATATCTCAAAATAACAAACAACAAACAAGTCCAATGAAAATCATAAAACGTAATAAAAGTAAACACATTTAAGACGCTATTTGGCAACGATGACACGACGACCAGACTAAAAGGACCAAAATAAACCAAACTGACGAGATATGAAACTAAACTAGACCAACATAGATATGCAAGCTGTTCAGACTTTGTCTAAAGAAATTCACCCGTCATCTAGCATATGTGGTCCTTACCATAATAGAATAAAAAGACAAAAACAAGAATTCCACTAATTAAAAGTAGGTTCACAAGTGGCAAATTCTGATATGAGAAAATCATCTCTTATAGATGACTACCTTGAAAAGTCGTCAACCCAAAACCCAGTCGAAAACCGATCACTTAATTAAAAAAGATGGAGGAAAGTTTAATCAGAAACACTATATACGACTCCAGTTAATATAACAGTACATATTCCCATCAGAAATTAAACAAGAAATCAGAAAAACAAAAAACTAGAAAATCAGCAGATACGACTTTATTTCTAATAAAGTTCTAAAAGAACTAAATAACAATTCGATAGCAGGCATTACAGTCAATATTTAACGGCAGCAACTCCAGAATAGGTTACCTGTTCCCAACGATTGCGAAAATCGCAACAGTGCTTACCCTTCCGAAAACAGAAAAGATCCAAAAGATCCAGCCAAAGACTAGTAGACCGAATAAGTCTACTTCCCGTCATTTGCGAAACTATGAGCAGAAACTGATACTAAAATACGATTGAATAAAATTCATGACAACACACTGTAATCCCAGACACGCAATTTGGATTGTCGACCTAACCATCCACAAACACATTCAAATATTACGGCTATCCGGAATATATAGCGCGAGGAATCCATGCCAAACAACACCACGATATCGCAATATTCCTGACATTCACAAAAGCGTTGACAAAATAGGCATCAAGGCCTCTCTACTAAATTAAGACCAAATAGGCCCACTCCAGACTACCTTTATTCCAAATTATAAAAAGTTTTCTAACCACAAAGGAAAGTTCCAAGTCAAAAATTAAATGATGCCATATCATCCTTACGCAGATTTCAGCAGGGCTGCCCAATGTGTCCCCATTATCACCCCGGTATTATTCCAATTACTATATATTCGATTATCCACACCTAATAGATTCGCAAATAGCAAACTTTACGCTGACGAACACTGCATCTTATTTCCAAAAATGGGACATTATGACAGCTAGGAAAACTTACAAGACGACCTGACAATATTCAATAAAATGGGCAAAAAATTGGAAGAATTAAAATGAATCCATATTAAAACACATGCGAAAATTTTCACCCTAAGACATCCCCACCCCCTCCGCAGTTAATTTTGAACAACGAAGAATATTCCCTGGCTGCAAATAATACAGCACCAAATATTTAGGAATGCAACTTGAGTACTAATATAAACTGAAACACACATTTACACCAACACGAACAAAAAACACAAGCAAAACTTTCCCAACTTACGCACTAATTAACAAAAAAATTCCTCCCTTAAAATAGAGACCGGAATGATTAATACAGTCCATAATTCGACCAACTATGACTTATGCATAGCCCAATATGGGGAAAATGCAGCCAAAAGTTCTAATATAAAACCTGTTGCAAACTATTACAAATTAAAGCGCTGAAGAACTATTAACATTAAAGCGCCATGTTTATGTCAGGAACAAGCAAATCCACCACGAACTGCAATTTCCGACAATAAAAGAGACAAGCACTTCCTACCAAAACTGTCCGAAGACTTTTCACATCACTCCCCTCACTCCAGCACCTCCATTTTCACCTTACGCACACGCGAACTTACCGCCATTCAACTCACGCTTTCCCAAAGGACAGATTCAGACCACTCCAAAATACAGAAACCTCAAATAATAAACACTTCATCCGTGAATAATCATATCACACGATCAGTCTCTTACTCTTAATATACTTCCGTATATATTAAATTATTATATAAAAAAAATAATAATAATAATATAACCAAAAACATTATCGCATCGTCGAGGGCACCCCACAGTTAGGAAAAAACTAAAAGTTATGTATGCATTGTATTCAACAACCCTGAAAAACATGTATTTGAACAGGTAGGACAATAAATTAAAAAAAAAAAAAAAAAGAGGGCTTTTTTCCTGTATTTAATGGTATACCTATGAGCCTCAGGTAACACCGCACCAGGGCCCGAGTCGTCCATAGGACCCCTACCGTTACTACTATCAGGCCGGGATTTCCCTCACTAGGCTAACTAGGGTTCAGCATAGGGCCTCAAGAGTCAAGAGGGGCTACTTCAAATTGTTTTGCAAAATTTAAAATTACACTATTCTAAAACATTGAACACTAAAACACTGAACTGAAAATGAGCGACGCGATTTTACGCTATGAATAATAAACAAACATAAAGACGTTCTGGGTTAAGATATACGCGTTCGGCCTCATTGGTCTATTCGTTTGTAATACTGGATTGCACCGAAGTATAGTTCATACGTTTGCTGATTCTATGGCAATTATTGACGTGCAGTATGCTACATGCTCTGTTTATCCTTGCATAATTAAAAGTGTAGATTGGAAGAGACAAAACCAACAACCTACTATATCCCAACGTTCGATGTAATGTGTATTTCAAGTATATGAAACACGTGTTAATATTATTAGAAAATATTCTTACATTAGGATTGCCGCACACAGATCATTGTTCGCCTGTGAGTTCAGTAGTTTTAATACAAAGTGAATATAGAAAGTAAGATAGTAGAGCAAAGTGAAGCTATAGAAGGAAGTTGCAAGTGAAAGTAAGTTAAGAAACGTGAAGTATAAAAGTGAATATAGAAAGTGAAGTATAGAAGTGAAGTATAGGAAGTGAAGATATTTAGAAGTGAAGTATAGGAAGTGAAGTATAGGAGGAAGGAAGTATAGGAAGTGAGACGTAGAGGAAGTGGAAGTGTGTACAAAGTGAAGTGTGTACAAAGTGAAGTGTGTACAAAGTGAAGTTGTGTCAAAGTGAAGTGTTACGTGAAGTGACAAGTGAAAGTGAGTACAAAAGTGAAGTGGTGTACAAAGTAAGTGTACAAAGTGAAGTGTGTAAGTACAATTGTCAAAGTAGGGTACAAGTAGGACAAGAAGGTGTAAAAGAAGTGTACAAGAAGTGTCAGGAAGTTGTGCTACAAGGAGTTGTAAGTGATGTACAAAGTGAAGTGGTACAAGTGAAGTGTGTACAAAGTGAAGTGTGTACAAAGTGAAGGTGGTACAAAGTGAAGTGTGTACAAAGTGAAGTGTAGCTACAAGAAGTGACAGTAAGTGTGTACAAAGTGAAGTGTGTACAAGTAAGTGTGTACAAAGTGAAGTGTGTACAAAAGAGGGTCATGAAGTGTGTACAAAGTGAAGTTGTTACAAGAGTGGTACAAGTTAAGTGTGTACAAAGTGAAGTGTGTACAAAGTGAAGTGTGTACAAAGTGAAGTGTGTACAACAGTGAAGTTGCATGTGTACAAAGTGAAGTGTGTACAAAGTGAAGTGTGTACAAAGTGAAGTGTGTACAAAGTGAAGTGTGTACAAAGTGAAGGGTGTACAAAGTGAAGGGTGTACAAAGTGAAGGGTGTACAAAGTGAAGTATAGAATATTAAAACATTTTTTGTAACTATGTTCATTTCACGGAATTCTTTGTAAGTTCTTAAAATTTTTTAATTTGTATATTGTAAAATGCATATTACGTGCTTCATTATATATTTCCATGACATTTCATTATTCATAATTTCTATTTTTTCACGGAAATGAGTTTTGTTTTACTTCAATTTATTATTCGAAAATGAATTGTTTATCAAAAATTTCAATAAACAAAAGAAAACTTACCACAGTTCATATACTGAAATGTATTTTTTCTAATAATAATAATAAATAATTAACTTTTATTTATGCACAATAATTAATGACTCAAATATTTTATTCTTGATTCTAATTTAAGAATGAGTAGAAAATTTGAATGTGTCGCTTACAAACGCAAGAGAAAGAAGCTGCAAGAGTATGAAACAAAGAAGCTAACACTGATAACTGCTTTTACTGCCATTTATGCAATTCTGCCCCTGGCAGGTATCAACTGTTGACGGTTTCATCCAGTCGGGAGCTTGAATGTCACCATAGTGACGTCTCTATGATGACGTTCAAGATCCTTATTGGATGAAATTGTCAACAGCTGTACCTGCCACGGCAGAGTTGATGTTCCAAATGTAGATAGTGGTGTCAAATATGTCTAGTGTAACAGACGTTGGCTTGTGAACAAATTTATCGCAATATGATGTATCATATTTGGTAAAGAAGGACCCTTCGCAAGTTCAGTATCACTGTGGACCGTGTTTAAATTCTAAACGAGAATATAAGAATCATTCCACATTTTGTAGAAAAGTAATTTTTTATTCAACAAAAGTCAATGGGCAAAAATATACCCTTGAATGACTTGTGTACTCTCCCTCAATAGACTTTCCTTCGTTTGTGTACTCTTTCCAAGTATTGCATCTTCTGCAGAAGCATGGACTGCTGAACGGGTTAATGACTGGAAAAACCCTGCATCATTTTTTTTGTTGTTATTTAAGGTAGCATCAATACCTAGGTCATTATCGACCACTAATGCATTTAACGGTATGGAAACGGTGAAGATGACATGATATAGATACAAATACAACCATGCCCGAAGAGGAACTCGAATCCGCGATCCTTCGGACCGAGATCGCTACGGCATTGCTGCCTTAACTATATATAGTATAGCAATACTGTAGCAATACTATAGCAATACTGGCCTTACGTTATAGAAAGTTTTCGCTGTTTGCACTCTTGGAGAGCGAGGCCCAGCGGTTAGATGAGACAATGATAAGTTTGGAAATCCAAATACCAGCAATTACTTTGATATTTTAGAACTAGTGGCAAAATTTGAACCATTTTTAAGAGATCATATCGATTGACATGGAAATACTGACTGAGGAAAACCTTCATATCTGTCTAAAACTGTGTGTGAGAAAAATATTCAACTTATGGCAAATAAGGTGAAAGACACAATTGGGGTGGATGTGAAAAAGGCCGACTATTTGAGCTTTCCGGTAGATTCCACTCCGGACATATCTCTTAGTGATTACATGATCATCATATTGATCTCGTACAAACCTTAATTATTAGACATGTTGCACCTGAAGACGGTTTGCCAACTGAGAGATTTTTAACGTTCCTTGAGCTAAAAGATCACTCAGTGGAAAGTGTAGCTGATCTAGTATTTAAACTATATTACTACTGAACTTGATTTCAGAAAATGCCGAGGACAGTCTGACGATAATGCAACCAATATGGCTGGTAGATACAATGTTATGCAGCAAAAAATTATTGAAATGAAAACAAGTTTGCAAGATTTGTTCCATGCGCTGGTCACTCTTTAAATTTAGTAGGTCATTCAGCTCGACTTTTTTATTTATTATCCGTGCCCATTTTTATAAAGGTTAGTACCGTAAAATAATTATTTTGAGAAGTTTCGCAGCCCTCGACCCACCACCCACAGCCCTCTACAGTCAAAAACGTAATTTTTTAATTTAAATTATTTTCGTCTACTAATCAATGAGAAGTAAGAAAATAATTTTTACTATAAGAAAAATAGTTTTTGTTATTTTCTCAGCGCCAAATTCAAACACTAAATAATTTTTTACTGTGTCTTAGAACCCTGGAACACACTCGAAAAATCTCTCAAAAATTCCTCACAACGTACAAAATGTTGTGAACTTTGTTCATATTTTTTTTTCATGGCTGGGCTGTGATTAAAAAATAAAAACGATTCTTACCATTTTCCCATCCTTAAATGTTCTTGAATTTGAAAACATTTTGAAAGTGACTGCAACAGTTCTGTACATTTATTTTAACGTTCATATTACATTTGTATGCATTGTTGTAGTACCCAGAGATATTTTGAGTTCGAAATGTAGTTACATATTAACCTGTTTTTAAAGTTCTCTAATCTTTTGTGTACCATAAGTCAAGGGAAGACGGTAGTTCTTAACAGTTTATAAGAAACCATCGACCTTGTAATTTTGATATTGGTGGATAAAGAATTATCGAAGGGATTTCAGAAAAAATCGAAGTTTACAGATAATAGCATACAAAAACCAAAGATTATTGCCACACATATTATAATCGAGAATAACTGGTAAACGATGCGTGAGAGGTCTTTTCAATCAGGTTTGCACTCCCCACGGGGACTCGGCTTTTTATTGGGGACAGGTAAAATGTCATAAGACGCGTTTTGTGGGACGGGTAGATGACGAATGAATTGGTGAGGGTCATTCGGGTGCAGGTAAAGGAGAGATGGGGACAGTGGCGAAATGAACGGGACTACTGAACTACAGTTACGGGACTAATGACACGGATAGTTGACGTGTCAATCAATCCAGTATCCATCCAAATTCCATCCATCCATTCCAAACGATGTCAGCATTTAAGGATTTTTTTCTGTTTTGCAGAGTTTTGATCTGGATGCGTTTCACACACGACCTAGCGGGTTAAATTTGTCCAGTCTTTGTCGCGTACATTTTCTTTCATGTTTGAAGAAAATTTCCCATTCGTTTAATAGTAACTGATAAAGTCGTCATTCTACTGTTTGAGGGTTTTTCTGTATTTTCTCCAAATGTCAGTCACTGACAACTACACATTCAGTTTTCTCCCTACCAACTATGTAGCTGTTAGAAACACATTCAGAGTGCTTTGTAGATATTGTGACGTCATGGATACTCACAGCGACCACAGACACAGAGCTTTCATATAACAAATATATTTATTAACAAAGCAAACAAAACGAATATATACACTTAATAATCTACTTACACCCTAGCTCTGATAGACCTAGTATTCCCTGATCGCGGGAGCGATCCAAACCCGATTGAAGATGGTTTTGATTGTGGCATTCGCCACTCCTACTTTTGAAGCGCGCACAAAGCCTAGCTTCCGTGACCGGATGTCACGCTGGGACACAAAGTCCGTTCTGGCGCACCAATGACTGGTTTGCCTCGATCGCAGGAGCGATCTTATCCGATTGAGAATCGGCGTGAATCGTGGCACTCAACCACTCTTCACCTCGGAGCTCAATCAAGAATACTATCTTCAATTGAACATTCAAGTAACAGAGTTACACCAAAAGGGAGGATTAGAGGGGCTAAACCCTTTCCAGAATATACAAATAATTATCTTCTATATTTATGAACGGAAAAGTCTTTTATGTATATACAAGTATGTATGTAATTATTCGTGTTAGTATATGGTCGTGAATTTACCACAAAATATTTTAGTTCATAGGAGGAATTGCTCTCGAATTTTTCCCAATTGACAATTGCGGATAAAAGAGTATGCAATTTGCAATGCCTCGAGGTTTGATGGGTTCTAAGAGATGATTGTGTTCAATAAATAACCGATTATTGCCCGTATTTCAACTTAATCGATTCATTTGTGGTTAATATTGGCTGACAGTGGCTAATATTAAGTGACATTATTAGATATCATTAGTCTAAAAATACCTTAAATAAAAGTTAACCAATTTATTTACATCTCGATAAGACAAGTATAACCGAGGTCTTGCAATAAGTATATTCTCTTTTAGGAGGGAGGAGATCCCACAATTGTAAGAAAACGAATGATAGGAAAGAAGTTGATGGAAAAATCCACTTTCTCGCAATATTTTCTATATTGTGAGTGTTTTGTATTCTACGTAAATCAATATTAAATTTGCGGATTTTAACTAATATCATCTATTAGATTTTAGCTGATATGATTGCGAAAGTTTACTACTTTACATCTTTTCTTTGTACTTTGTATGTTACAGTCAGTTGAAAAAAATAATGTTAAGAGTAGCTTATTAATTCGCACATTAGCCAGATGTTGTGGATAATGCTTTAACAGACAATGGACGGACCATTCTAAACGTCATCCGCTTATTACTGGCATTAGACTCAAGGCGCTGGTTCATCGTTTGAAATTGTAAAGTGATTGTACGAGTGAGGACTCGTGTGAGTGTACAAGAATAAACTTGCGATGGAAATTGCGTTTTTTATGTAACTCATGGGAAGGTCGAAGGTCAAAACCAAACATTCAAAACGTGTCGTAACCGAAGGTCAGAAAAAATAAAAATCAGTATAGTATAATTATTTATAATTGTATCTCAATACTATGTACTTATTCAACTTAACAAAGATTGGTAAAGAGTAATAAATTAATTCCGACACAGCTTTCACTTAATTTTACTTTCCCGCTGCTGCCCGTCAGTCGGTCTGCCCGTCAGTCGGTCTGGCCCGTCAGTCGGTCTGCCGTCAGTCCGGTTTCTGCCGCGCGTCTCGTCAGTCGGTCTGCCCGTCAGTCGGTCCTGCCCGTCAGTCGCGTCTGGCCCCGTCAGTCGTCTGCCCGTCAGTCGGTCTGCCCGTCACGTCTCCCTAGCGGTCTGCCTGTCAGTCGTCTGCCCGTCAGTCGGTCTGCCGTCAGTGCGGTCTGCCGTCAGTCGGTTCCGCGTCGGTCTGCCGTCAGTCGGTCTGCCCGTCAGTCGGTCTGCCCGTCAGTCGGCTCTCAGTCGCGTCTGCCCGTCAGTCGTCTTGGCCTAGTCGCGCCGTCAGTCGGCTGCCCGTCAGTCGTCTGCCCGTCAGTCGCTGCCTCTCGGCTGCAGTCGCGGGCTGCCCGTCAGTCGGGCTGCCCGTCAGTCGGGCTGCCCAGCGGCTGCCCGTAGTCCGGGCTGCCCGTCGGGCTCCAGTCGGCTGCCCGTTCAGTCGGGCTGCCCGTCATTGGCTCGTGCTGGGCTGCCCGTCAGTCGGGCTGCCGTCAGTCGGTCTCCTCAGCGTCCCGTCAGTCGTCTGCCGTCACGTCGGTCATCTCGCCGGTCAGTCGGTCTGCCTCGTCGGGTTGTCAGTCGGGTCTGCCGTCAGTCGGTCTGCGTCAGTCGGTCTGCCGTCAGTCGCCCCAGTCACGGTCTGCCGTCCGTCGTGGAGTCGGCTGACTAGTCGGCTTGCGTCAGTCGGCTCCTGTGCTGCCGTCAGTCGGTGCTGCCCGTCAGTCGGTCTGCCCGTCAGTCGGGCTGCCCGTCTTATCCCATGTTAGTAGGTTTTATGCATGTAGAAAGATCTCAAGCCAAAGGAAGTCTCTGATTTAAATTCAAATCGCCAGTTTCGTCGCCCGAGTGAAACCTTTCCTTTTGAAGGGGAACGTAGCGAAAGGAGCCTAGCGAAATTTATGTGGTCAGACGGAAGAGCGGGCCTGATAGTCGGAGTCTCGCCACGTAAGACAAGGCATCAATCCAATTTGCAATATTTTCAAAAAATATCCCCGCAGTTTGTTATTAAATTTTCAGCTCGGATAGCGCAAAGGACCCTTCATTGAATGGTGCTGGTCTCAATTTCTCCGAAATCAATATTTGGAATATTGCAGTCATTCAAATTTTTTTGGCCACTTACACCTACAACTACAATTATGAAATGACATTTGCTTAATGAAATGTGTTCATAGGAAACATCTTCAAAAAAGATCATGATAATTTTTTGTAAATTGAAGTTTTTGTTTAATTTTGCGCCAATGGCAAAATTTTAATTTTAAACAATTATTTTCTCAATAACGTCTCCAAGTTTTTGTTTAATATTTGTCTCGTATGTAGAAAATAATTAGGAATATACTGGTAATGGTCCCATTTTCATCGCACTCTTTTTATTTTCGAAAATTGCAACAACATAATTCGAATTATAAATTCCAATTTAACGGGCTTCGTGTATCGCGTAACCATTTCGCAAAATGGCAACTCGGTGGTTCCAAAATCCTTAGAATTCGTCGCATTGTTGTGGGTCGTGGTGATTGTGTGTTTAGATAATATTTTTTTGAAAGAAAATAGATTGAAAGAAGTTAATAAATTTTAACTTGGAACTAACAGACACCCTTCTTTACTTGAAGAAATTTTGATCGCTGGTTATAGTACCCAAAATTGAAAGCTCATTTCAGTGTAATGAAGCACGCTTGTTTGTAATTATTCTTGATTTTCTGTATTATGTGCTGCGAATACTGTCACAGTTAAATTTAATCAAGTTTTCTTTTTCATTTGTAAACGTAAAAATGACTACTTTCCTGACAATTGAAATAAATGCAGATACGAGCGAGAGGCGCTTCGTTTGAATTTGTTGAATCGGAATTTTTCATGTTATAGCTCAAGTGCTAGTAGGATATAAATGGCAATGTTTCTATGTTACGTAACTATTTCCAATAGTGCGAGAAAGTATGCGCGCGGTTGTAGCGTCGCTGGTTTCACGTAAATACTTGCGTGTTAGATTTGACCTAAAAGGGATTATTTTGTTTTTTAATTTACATTAAGGAGCTGGTTTATATATTTATACATGAAATATTTATTATTTGTTCGTTCAAATATACAAAACAGCATACAGAGATTTAAAATCCAGGAAAAATAGA
The DNA here is from genome assembly GCA_017312745.1 of Gryllus bimaculatus. Lineage (NCBI taxonomy): Eukaryota > Metazoa > Arthropoda > Insecta > Orthoptera > Gryllidae > Gryllus > Gryllus bimaculatus. The sequence goes on along the minus strand of BOPP01000351.1, from coordinate 260,570 downwards.
GAGCGGTAGGGTTCGGAATGGAACTTTTATCTGAGGGAATGTGGTTGTATTTATTATGTGTTCGTACAAGGAAGAGAGAAATTTAAAAAAAGAATTTCCGAATTTATTTTCTTAATGGCCCGTGTATTTCGTAACTTTGTTTCTCAAAACATTACGTAAAAAGGTGAGCGCGAGATGGCCTCTCGAAAACCTTCTTGTCGACCTCTCCTGGCAAGATATTTTGGACACGGCATTGGTTAACTCTAGAATGCATATGCAGGGCCTCCGATGCTCTAATGGTTTGTTGTTTTTTTTTTTTTTTTATTTCAATTGTTGCCCTGCACAGCTGCATTTCTGAGAGCTTGCCCTCCGTGTAATCTTTTCTATCTTTCTACTTTCCTTTTTGCCGCCAGCAAAAGAAAAAAAATCTCAGAAGTTATATAAGTAGGTTCTGAAATTTGATTCTATTATGTCAGTGTTTATGCAGGGCTTTTAAGATCCCATTATTAGTTATTTAAGGCCGTATTAATAGTTACTTAAATAATCAGTTGTGGAATATTAAGAGTTGACTTTGTTTTAATTATTAAGAAATGAAGTTATTTAGATTCTAACTTCCTGTGTGTGTCCGTCGTGGCAAAAAAATGTTGTAGCTGTAAAATCGTCTTAATTTCTTTACCTGTGTGACGAAGAAAAGCTCAGGCAGGCGGAGTTTGCTTGTTGCGGTGAACGCAATGCATCGTGTTCGCCACGTGTTTCTCTCCCAAACATGATAATTAAATTAGGCCCAGGTTGGGGGCAGCTGGCAAAGGCGAACAGTGGACCCAAAATGCTAAATAAAAAGTTATTTAGAATTAATAAAACAATTGTATGTGTATTTTGAGAGCGTTTTCCACACTGCCTCAGAGGTACTGCATATAGTTTCCCGGGTGCAAGGATCATGATCAACTCCGAGTCGCCCAAAAATTGCGAAAAGTTGAATGGCCTGAACCGTCCGTAGCGTATGATTAAGGCTGAAAGGAGTGTATCAAGACAGGAGTCCACGAGCGCCTATTGATTGTGTTACGTAAGGCCGCCAGAGTGGACGCGAACGACGAGCACAATGCGTCAAGGTAGCGGTTTGTACAGCGGGCGGGCGGGCGCGCGCCGCGCCGTCAGCAGTGCGGGTCCTTCGGACAGCGTGGCCTTGCGGCGCGGAACGTGTTCTAAAAAAGGCTACGTGTGTGATAAGAAAACGCCCGTGACAGGCAGTCAATAAACATACAGGCAGATCCATACTACATGCGGGTACACTAAGCGGCTTGATGTTGGAATAGAAAGCACGTTTCAGCAACCTTTTTTTATCTTTTTTTCTGATATCGTAATGCACAGTAATTGTGATCAAGCAATAATTAGCTCTTTTCATTTTGTGGCATTATGTTGTGAGGGGAATTCTGATTAAATGCTTTTTCAACATTAGAAACATCAATCATATGATACTGCGAGTGGTATCCCCTACATCCTTAATGACATATTTTTAGAAGAGAATGTTATGTAATCGTGCGGCAGAAACGACGAATTTTCGCCAGAAAAAATATTATGGTCGGGATCTGGTCACGAAAAAGTGAATAAAACCGGTTGCTAAATTTAGGAAGGGGGGGATCCTCTAACACGTGGTGTAGCCAGAATTCATGTTTGTTGGTTCTTGATACCGAAAATTCGATTGACGGCAAAACATCCGTCTGTCTGTCCGTCTGTCCGTGATCAACGCTAGCGGCTAATCCGTCCAGCCGATTTTCTCCATAATTGATATTTCTCAATCGATATGACTGATGTGGTATGACTGATCTTACGATCTGCCTCTGGATTTTGGAATCGATATTTTATTTTTGGAAGGTACTTTACATGAAATCCCTTAGACATTTTCAAAATTAAAAAAAAATGTTTATTTCATTTTGTTGTTCAATAGTGCGAAAGACGTTTTAGAGAATAGCGTATGTGTCATCTTCTGTGATATCACCGATTTTTTGAAAATTTCAAAAAAAATATTTAAAACTATAAAATCGATGATATGGGTTTAGGATCAGACAAAGTGTGTTGTACAAAATTAGGTCTTTAAAAAAGGACCTGTACATTGTTTGTAAAAGTAGTTTTTGCGTAATTTGCGCTTGAAATTTAAAAATCTTTTTCCCAAAAACCGCTCTAATTTTTTTCTTTATTTTTTTTCCTTTATGTAACAGAGAAGGTAAGAAATATGGTGCTAGTCCTATTTTCGGGTATTCTCGGATTTTCGAAAATTATTAAAAAAACAAATTTAAAACTACAAAATTGACGATTGAGATTTTTATCTTAGGCAAAGCCTGTTGCACAAAATTACTTCTTTAAAAATGTCATGTTTAATTTTTGAAAAACGAGTAGCTTTTGTATAATTTTGGGTTCGAAGTTTACAAACAAGAAATTCTCAAGAATTTGTCTTCGCTCCCATTTTTTTTTCTTTAAGCCACGTATAGAATAGGGACGGTAAGAAATATATAGTGCTAGTCCCATTTTCGGAAATTGCACAATTTTTTCGAAAATTGCAAAAAAAAAAATTCATATCTACAAAAATGAAGATATTTTAGCCTGAGAAAAAGTTGGTTTTAGCAAATTAGGTATTTAAGTTAAGCCTTAGTTTTCGAATCTGTCTACTCTTGACTAACTTTTGGGAGAAGCCTCATTCTCTTCACGGCTGCTTTCATTTTGTCGCGTGAAAAACTTTTTTTCACATTTTCTCAGTTATTCGTCTCCGTAATGCTAGAACAGAAACGCACCATACAGTATTACTACTATAGAAGTATTCATGTCATGTCCTAACGGGATGGCTGATGCGGCTAAATTGGTGGGTACGGGCCCAGTGCTTCGGAGGTAAAGTTGGCTACTTCGAGTCTTGTCAGAAAATTATTACTTGTGACAATTCTGTATTGCCGCAGGAAATAATTGAGGATTCCACAAACTTTACTGAAAACCAGTTAAGCAATTCTAATCGCTTATAGTATTAACCAAGATAAATAAACTAGAAGTGTCTGTATGTGATTTTCGAATTTTTAACTTTTAAACTATTATTCACATGTCTTATTGGATTTTTGAAACGTATGAACCATTAAATCAATTGTCTTTCCGCGCTTATGACTATTGCAAAAGTGCCAATTTTCTGAATAAATCGTGTGACCGAAGCGGTAAAATGTCGAGTTCGGTCTTAGTGGTTTGTGGAGAAGGGCCGCTGTTTCGAGGCTGGCTCAGGGATAATTATTTTTCACAATTCTCTGTGGCTTTTAACCAGCAAAAAATATTTATGCCTGCCGAGTTGCAATCTTTTTCTGCCCAAAGGACATTTATTTTACATTTTGTTAATTTGGAAAAAGGAATGCCTAATCCTTGTGTGACCCCGGTAGCCGATGTTGCTTAAATGAAGTGTATTGTCTCAGTGCTTCGGAGGCAAAGTCGACTTGTTCGACCTTCGCTGAAGGATAGTTATTTGTCACAATTCTGTGTTGCCGCCAAAACCATAGAAAATTGCAGAAACGTAACTCAAAATTATTTGAAGCACTTCTACTGACAATGAAATCAATTAAGTTAAATATATTTGAAGTGTGTGTTGATTTTCGAATTTGCAACTTTCAATCCCCCTTGACTATTCACATTTTCTCAGCTCCGTAATGCTAGAACTAAAACAGTTGTCTTTTGAGTAATATGAAAATGTATAGATATTGCCCTCGTGGATGGCTGAGGTTGTTAAGTGACATGTTCGGGTTCGTCACTTGAAACCAAGAGGTCGTCGGTTCGAGTCCCACACGGGGACTTTAATGTGATGAAAGTGTTGTTGTTGAAAACTATAAGGATTTGAGAAACTGTGTTGAAAATCATTTTAAGTATTTCTACTCACAAATGCAATCATTGCATACACAAATAAATCAGACGTCCCTATACGTGCTTTTGCAATTTTCAACTTTCTTTTGCGATTTGTAAAACGTATGTCACGTCAAATCAATTGTTGAATTTCTGTACATCTGTATGAACCAATTTAAGTAAACCAATGAATATATCGACATGAAATTTAAATATATTATGAACACTTGCCATGAGATAACCTTAGATATCCCTAACGATTCAAAAAATATTATAACTTTCTCGCCTTACGAATTCTTCGTAAATATTGTGCGCCAGAAAACGCTGACATTTCCCCAGAATAAACCTCATTGGCAGGTAATGAAAAAGTGGATAAATCCTGTTCCTAAATTTGGGGTTGGTTCTTGATACAGAAAAATGTCCGTTTGTCTGTTTGTTCGTAACGCTAGCGCCTCAACCGTTCCACTGATTTTCTTGAAAATTGATATATAGCCTCATTGATCTTAACGCACCGGGAGCTTCGGAAGTTTTTAACGGATATTTTTTGATTGTTGAAGCTTTTTTGTACATAAATCGGGCATTTACCTTTTTATGCCTTTGTCAGAATTCGGCCATGCACCTGTGGCGTAGAGGTATGAGTGTCGGCACGTTAACTCTGCGGATCTGAGTTCGAGCCTCGGAGCGGAAAAATAATTAGCTGCTTAAAACACTTTTGCTGGTTATGTAGTGGTAGTGTAATGTTGCGGAGCTTTTAGAAACAATGCGATAAATTATGTGATTTGGCAGCACCACTAGTTTCAAGGTCGTGTGCTGCTTCTTTTTTAGTTGCTTCTCTGTATTTTATGATTCTGAGAAATATTGTATTCCCGCGATTATTGTAGTGCATGTACAATTAATTTTACTAGATTGACCTCTTTTTCATGTTGAAGTAAGAAAAACCTCCAATATTACAAGTACGTAGACAAAATCCTTCTGATCAGTCTGATTATTACTATTCTGAAACATAAAAAAATCCGTGTCTGATAGTTTCAAGTAAATACGTTACTTTAATTATCTGCATGAAGCAAATAAAGAGTCATATCATCATTTTCTACATGAATACAGGGAAAACTGTCGAAAACAAAACGACCAAGGTAAGTGTCATTAACAGGTAGGTTACACAGCATTTGTGTCAATGTTATTTAAAATTACAATGTATGGTTTAAATAGACTATAATCATTAATTAAACGGATAATTCTTAAAATGCAAAAAGTGATTACGAGTTAGAACACTTTCTCCTCTGACTGCAATACTGCTTGACTATTTTCATTTATCACCCAGCGTATTTTCTAAAGATATGACAAGAATTTTGAAGAAATAAAAAGAAGAAAAAAATAACTTTTTATTTTTTACTTATATAATGTCATTTTTATGATCTTGCATTGGTAAAAGTTGTTCACCGAAGTTAATGCGAATTTTTAATGATTACCAGTTGATACCTCTTGAAAACGTCCTCTACGTCCTCGTTGTGTAATTTACTTCTTAGTATTTGCTCAATATAAAATTTTGTCTTCCCTTTACGTTTGGTAATTCAGTTTTTTCGTAAACCCTCCAAATCATAATGTTGAAAAGACAAGGCACCTACATTTTTTCACTCTTATAATAACGAAAGGTCTACCATTATCATGTGAATTATTCCCGTCACTTTCTTTTCTCACATTCTTTTCTCCGATTTAGCCGTCTATGTGCACTAAGTGCACGACGAGCGCATACCTCAAGTGTCAATAAATTACTCATTATCCTTGTAATATTTTCTGTTATCTAACCACCGTGAAATGTTTCCTTATTGTCGCAATGTTTTTATTGCCGGCAATAAATCACAGAGAAGTTCCTTTCAGCTGACATAGTTGTTAATATTGATTGGTAATGTACATTTTGTATTATCAAATTATATCTTTCCCATCTTTCGATCTCGGCACTAAAACCGACAACTTTACTGAAATAGTCTGCTGAGACTAAGTGAATAAGTAGCACGAAGTAGGAGTACAGTCTCTTCAAGTGATTTTGTATTAACGCTGAAATATTAATTTAAATCTGATGTTACTTTTCTTTCTATCCATTAGCGAACTTCGTATAATTTGTTTTCATAATATTCAATTTTTTTCCCGTGCTTCTTCTAAGCTTTCAATTTCTACATTAATAAACTGGTATATATTTCCTGAATTTATAAAAATAAATATTTTGTGCTGTAAGTTTCGAATTTTCAGAGTTAGCACGATTACAACAGTGCACATGAAGAGGGTTCAGAGGGCAGCGTCATAAGAGCATATCGTCAATTGAAAGTATTTCTGAATTCTAGGCTTTGAAAGGAGACACTATCTCAAAATACTCGGTTGGTGCAGAGTGGTTCCTCATTGTATGCGGAAGAATTCTGAAAACGGAGTTGAATGTTCTTAACTTCGAAATCTACTCAGGCAAATGCATTCTCAATTTTAGAACAGCCTGAATTGAGTGGCTAATAAATTTGTACCTTTGTCCTCCTGAACTTTCGAATTTTGTACATCCTGAATGGTATTTTATCATACTTTTGGATTCAGAAAATTTAAATGACAATTTTCTACATCGCCACGAAACCAGTGGCGGTTTGTTAACAAAAGTTCGAGGAAAGCAAAACAGGGGTTGTACTCGGTTTATTGCACATCGGTTGATACATATCGTCTACTAAGATTCACGAGTCGGAGCTTATAGTAAGTAGGATAGGTAAAATAAAAACAGACAGAATAAGCGTTTTCTGATACACGTAAAAAGTTTTTGTGATACACCGCCCTGATTGAGGAATATTATATGTATAGTTAAACACTTTGATTTTAATTTCACGAGGGGAATAGTCAACCTAATGACGTTAATAACTATAAATTCTGAAAAATCGATAATCGGTCAAACACTTCAGATTTATTTATCTATAGTGTCTGGTAAATGAAAAGCTGATTAAATGGTCATTTTTTAAAACATTGAACATGGATTATCACAAAAATCCAAATACATTAACAAATTGTATATTCGTATCCAGGTGGGATAAAATAATAAAATATTCTTACTTTGTGTCAATCTATTTTTAGTATGTTTATGTGATGCATTTGTAGTCTCACAAACATTACAAAAATTATTTCTAAAGGCAAACCACATCTGATAATATGTGCTAGTATGATCCAATATGCATATGTTATTCTAAATCGAATTAGTGACAATTGTACTGTATATAAAATGAATTTGTGTTTTAAATAACTTGTAAAGTTAATAGATATATATTTATAATTGTATTTATCAATATTGTAAATTTACCATATTAATATTGCAAAGTTGCATTTAAAGTAGTCACTAATGACCACAGATGTTGATGCAACAATAATAAACCTAAAAAATTGTATTACTACAGTCTAGAATGCCACATTATTCTTTTGTACATGCATAGCACTGCTTTGTGATCATGTAAGAGCGTTTTGTGAATATATTTTATGAATACTGTAGATTGAGGTGACTTTGATATATCCTTGACACTCTATGTGATGTAGAAGTTACTACCTTTGACTTGATTCATTTCTTCTGCGTCTTCTGGTTCCCATTCTGAATGTCTATGAGCACCAAAAGAGATACTAGTTTCATAAGATTCATAGTTGTGGCTGTGTTTTTCAAATTCATGTATTATATTTTGAAGAAATTCGTGAGGGAGAAAATTTCCAAGCCGAAACCAAGGCATATATTTTATTGAATTATCTAACCAATTAGTAGTATGTAGGACTGGGAGAAAAATAGTGAATAGAAGAATATTCTATCTTAAAATGTCACAGTTTTGTGATAATTTGGTGAGTGGGGTGACTTTGATAACAGTCGACTGGTGACTTAGTCACTTTTTGTCAAATAAATAATGTAATACGGATATTAAACAACGATATTTCTATTACGTTACATTATGTATCATAACGTAACTGCCATTGCACCTTCCAAAGTTATGACCGAACTCCCTGGTGCTCAATTAGACCACAATGTTGAAAATGTCAATGCACGACTCTCTGATTACATATTTGAAGAAAATAAGACTTGCTGACGTTAGAGCTAAGGAAGTAATAAAGAGGAAGACTCTTGTCGTTGAACCACGAAAAAGTATCACTTCTGCCAAAAGCAGTGAAACATCTGAGACGGATGATGATGTTTCGCAAAGTAGAGAAATGTCATCAATTGACGAGCTCTCACTTAGCAGTGAGAAACACTCAGATCATTCTCTACACCAGTATCATTGTCTACACCAACTTCACAAGCACTTAAACCGGGAGTGCACGTCTTAGTGAAGATAGTCAGGAAAGCGGAAATGCACAACCCACAAAAACGTCGGTTTGATCCGCAAAATACTGAGTGGGAATAGAGTATAATCGGTTTGAAGGGTGTGGATACCACTTATCAGATGTTCAAGCTTGTGGAAAAACATATCTTTGACGTTGATTTTGAGGATATATTCTATGCCACTGATGAGAAAGAAAATGACGGAGGAATGACTTTCCAATTTTATTGTTCTGTTTCGTAGATGTGTAAAGGAATTTTAGTTAAGAGATTACTTACATTAAAGATGTATCTTTACTAGAATTGTTCATTAAAATTATCATAATATAAAAGTAATTCCTTGTTGCCCGTTACTTCAAGCGTAGAAGTTCAGCTATCCGTATCAAAGTCACCCTCTATATTTAAGACTTAAATAAAAAGAAATCTGTCTGTCCAATTTGAATGAGGATTGAATTTGACACTATTATCACTAAAACACGCATTTTAATGATCTTCAATGTAAGGTATCTAAACCACTCCCAAAAAAGTGCGATTTTAATAAGGCGTTTTTTAAAATATTTTAAAGAAATGAATCATGTTGTATATCATAATATAACGTAATATAACGTAAAGTATCCTTCAACGCATCTGCTACATTTCTTAAAAGTGCAATTTTCAAAACCGAAGATGTAGTATTTTCGAAAACAATTGTAAATGTTTTCAATGTCAGCCCATTTTACTGTACTATGAAGAAAAAAGTATTCTTATGTAATTACTAGTTGATTTTCCTTTACTCAAATTCTATTGTGGTTCAAAAAATAATAACGTATCTTTGAAGAAGATATTTTATTTATGGAAAAATCTCAATCTAGGAAGAGGTTGCAAAATGTTTAAACTTTTGCAATTTTCGAAAATTTAGGGAGTTTACCGAAAATAAGTCTTGCACCATTTTTAAGCGTGTTTTGCTCTATCCAAGAAAAAAAATAATCCGAAAATTTGGAATTTTTTGCCGAAAAATCGCCTTTTCTCGCTGCAGCATAACGTAACTTTCTCTACACAACGAAAGTATTGATGCAATAGTATGCAAGAAAATAAAAGGAAAAGGACTTGAAGTGAAAAAATAAACAACGGAAGTTCTGAAATGGCGGAAAACATGACAGCATTTTTATGGACAGCAAAAATTAATGAATTTACGAAAGAGAAGAAAGGTTTCAACCAGGGACATAATGAATTTTACAAATAAGAAAGCAAATACGAATTTCAATTCTGACCAGAACCATTAAATCGAAGAAAGGAAATTGGCCAGAATGTAAAATTAGAACGAGATAAATCTAATGAATTTTACATACATGCATTGGACAGTACCTTGCATTATACGCATTTCTTACACCCATTGAGTGTTTATTTAAAAATTAATCTCAACTTCAAATTTACGAAATGAATACTTTACCCGGATATTCTGAGTTATCATTTTTTGCGTGTGTTTACTTAGTCCCGATTTCGCATAGAAGCAAGTGATAGATTTAAACGACCATACACATAATTTATAATCAAAGAAACATTCAAAGGATAGATTAAACTTATTTTATTTAATTCTTTAATTTCCTTGTGAAAGTTGAGATTGAATAAACTGACGACTTAACCTTGGTCTCAACAACACGAAAACAACTAATTGAACTTTGAGTTAAAAATAACTATCAAGGCCAACATAACACTATAGTACGTAGTTGATTCTTCCCCACTCAGACCTTCTAACATGAAAACATCTTCTGCAGGCTGGAGACGGAGTGTTCATTGCTGTCACGATTTAGCAGCTGTTACTTCAAGGCCGTTGAACATCAAAAGCAAAATAACATACCTCATATGATTGGATACATTCTCATGAACGAATATAATTTATCATTTCGCCAGCTATATGAAATATATTTTTTCTATTATATTATTCCCTTGGTGAAAGCACTTGACATTTTTCTTCGAACGAAATTGTAACTGTAATACAAGGAAAGCTCCAATTCCAATTATTCTTGGGATAATATTCGATAATGCTACTAATGAAATGGTTTGATGCATATCTTTTGTGGAAGGAATAGCAAATAAAATGGTTGCGAGGACTTTAAAGGTTTTCAAACTCCAGAAAAATATTATTGATCGCTCATGACCTAAGTTGTATTATAGCGAACTTAAATCAATTTTTATTTAATTATACATTTTTCCTGCTTGATAATCCCATTTTCCACATAGACAAAATTGTTGCCGCAGCAGGTCACTAGTTAATCCATAAATATGTAAATTTATATTACCATTAAATGTTTTAATTGCAAAGATAAGTTAATTTTCACATTTATTTTTATTACATATGTTATACATTTCCCTTGTTTAGCGATTTCCATAGTTTGGTTCTGATATCTTATCTTATGATATTTATCCAATTTCACTCTTGCCCTTGCGACCTCGGTAATCCAATAGGCGCAGAGCTTATTTTACTTGTAGACTAATGCAACCCAATCAACATTAATTTCTTTGGGATTAGACTTTTATTATTTAAATACTATTATTATAATGTACAAAATTGCAAAGATTTTCAGAAAGTAATATTTTCTTTCCAAGAACCAACTCCTGATTTTATTTATTTATTTATTTATTTATTTATTTATTTATTTATTTATTTATTTATTTATTTATTTATTCTTAAAGGGATGATAACCCTTATTCAAGAAAATTGATACATAAAAGTTCATCATTATAGAAAGAAGTTATGAAGTATGAGCTATTAAATTTAAAAAAAATCTACAAAATGTTAGAAACACAAAAAATACCAATAAGACAAATATACATTTCAGTACATTGTACTAAAATATAAGAACAATATTAACTCAATTTGTTCACAGTAAAAGTATTTGAAAAGGTGGTAGTCATTCACGTATTAATCAGTTGAATTAACATATGATTACTTATGATTTTTTAAACTCATTTCCTTTTAATTAGAAATGAGCTTGTTAAATTATTCGTATTTTTGTTATTGTTCATGTTTAACGTGTAATATTAATTTTCGGGGAGGCACAATGCTTGTAGTTTCGAAGCCAGCGATCTCAATAGCCATCAGTAGGAACTCATTGTTAAGGAATTTGTACTGAGATGTAATGATACTGACGGTGATAGTAATGCGTATGGGAGAAAAGATGGTGACAGGATGTAGAGAAAACGACCAATCCCTAAGCAAACTTGCCGCGAACCTGCTTCATTCACCACAAGGCCACTCGCAAGGAGTGAGGATCGAAACCCAGCCCCAGTGGTGGGAGAAGAGCAGTCTAAAGGCACCATTGTTCTGCGAACTGCATAGTGAAGAAATTGATAAGACTGTCTAATGTCGGATTCCCTGAGCGGCCAGGATGAGTTAAACCGTATGTAATAAGTATTATAGAGGAGTTACTCCACGAAGGGCCCGTTTTGATTGATCAGGAAAGAAATAAACGTCATGCAGGGCGGTGACATTGTAAGAGATAGTGATAAAGCCATTTGCAAATGAGCTAACTGTAAACGAACACACTGACAAAATAAATGCATGGACATAACTTGCAGTTATGTTGCCAGCAGTGGCCAAACGGGCTATCCAAGCGATCCCTTCTTATAGTAGTTGTAATAATAATAATAATAATAATAATAATAATAATAATAATAATAATAATAATAATAATAATAATAATGTCTTTATTAATGGCGAGGCGCAGGCCATAGGCCTAACCACTGAATTTACATACATTTAGAGTAGTAACATTTTAAGAGGGGAGGACAAGCTGTACATTTACATCTGGGAGAACAAATCTAGGGGCCATCCCGGCATACGCCTTAAGCGATTGAGTAAACCCAGAAAAACCTCAATCAGGATGGCGGCTTAGGGCCGAACATTAATAGTATTGAGTAAGTTGTACATAGTAGGGAAAGGGAAATTTCGTGAAAGGGAAAAGAAAAGACGTACAGGGGAAGGGGTCAAAAAGTAAAAATGATAAAATTTGTGAGGGAGAGGGAAGAGAAAAGAAGCGAAGAAAAGGACGAAGAAGAAGTAGGCGAAAAAAGTGAAGGTATTTAAGGATCGTTTAAGAAAGCTACGTTTGGTTTACAGTAGCACTTTACATAAATATACAATAATTTTAACACCAGAGAAGCACAATACACTATAAGCAAATAACAACAGTCATTTTAAACACAATACTGGCAGTATTAAGGAACAACACAAAGAGTGCGGGTATCTTAATATCAATATTGTTTATGCCAATATATTGTAATAAATATCCTGATGATGGTACAGAGATAACTACAAGTAAATTTTATCTGGAACGTCACTAATAATTTTGTATATTTTATTAAAAATTTCATTAGGGTACACAGAAAAATAGTAAAGTTAATAATTTAGGTGAGGGAATGGAAGATGAGGATAGAGCAATGAGGTATGGGGTAGAATATTGAAAATAGAGAGGGGGAAAATAGAGGGTGTTTAACGGCGGCGGTGACCGGGCGCTTGGAAGTGGGAGAAGTCTGGAGATTGAAGAAGACGTTAATGCCGTTCTATTTGTCGTTATTCCTTACCCATGTGCTTAATTAAGTTTTGAATTTACCGAAAGTATTTGAATGTTTTAGTCTCGCTTTTTATTTATTCCAGGCTCGGATAGCTGTAATGGTGAATGATTTACTGAATGAAGTGTTGTGACGTGGTACACAAAGCAGAGTTGATTCACGAGCTCGATTTAGTTTCAGAGGATTGAAGTTACTTATGAGGAATGTTGCATGAGAACCGGTTAAAACTTTATAAAGAAGTAGAGAGTAAAGTAACCGTCTTTTGTCTAGAGTAAGCATACTGTCAAATTCTGTCAAAAAATTCGGACACATGGTCGTATTTTCTTAGATCAAAAATAAAACGTACGCATGCGTTCTGGGCTACTTAACGTTTACGTTGTAATTTGAATAAGGGTCGTTGGTCAGAAGAAAGTCGCAATAGTCGAAATGTGGCATGATAAGTGATTTGATGAGAGTCTCACGTGTGCTACCTGGTAAAAGTGCTTGCAGGCGTTTCAGTGAATGCATTGAAGCAAAAACTTTACGGCAGGTTGAATCTACTTGCGAGTTCCAGCTGAGAGTGTTGTCGATAACTACACCTAGGTTCTTGACTTCAGAACACCAAGGTAGAATGGTGTCATTTATATAAATATTTGGCAAAGTAGAAGATGAGATTTTATTCATAGTGATTTTCGAGTTGATAATCATGCACTGTGATTTGTTTTGGTTTAATTGTAAGCCTAAAGACGCTGCCCAGTTGTTAACCGTTATCAAATCTTCATTAATTTTTTGTACGAGTGATAAGAGGTGAGACGTTTGATATATCTGAATCTCTCTATACATTCAGGCTTTTCTCTAGGTTTAAACTCACCCTCCATCCGGGTGTGGGTGTGCATTCGTATTGTTGGAAAAACTTTACGAAACCCGAGTGTAGAGCTGGCGTGCATAGGAACAGCCAGAGCCGCCCCTGCGGCCGGGGGCTCGGCCCAGGACCCGGGAGCAGCCGCAGAGATATGCAGCCAGGGCGGCGGCCGAAGCAGTGGCAAAGGCGTTCGCATAGGCAGTTGCGTAGGCGGTAGCAAAGGCAAAGGAGAAGGAGGCGGTGGTTGGGAAAGCTTCGTCGTAGATGGTGGCGAAGCCAGTGGTGAAGGTGGTGGCGTAGATATTGGGTGAGGGTGAGGGCGAAGGTTTTGGTATAGGTGAGGAAGAAGGTGGAGGAGGTGGTGGCGGTAAAGAACGCTTTGAGAAGACGTGGGCGAAGGAATGGCAGGAAGGCACGAGCGTAGACTGTGGCGAAAGTATTACCGTAGACAGTGGCATAAGCATTTGCGAAGGTAGTGGCGAACACGACGACAGTGTGGGCAATGGTGGGTGCGAAGTAGGGTGGTGAGGGCGAAGGCTTGGTGGCAAACTCGGTGGCGAAATTGTAGAAAGTGGCAAAGGTTTTATTTTAGACGTTGGCATAGGCAGCTGCGAAGGTTTTGGTGTAGACGGTGGCGAGGGTTTTGTTGTGGTCAGTGAACGATTGAATTGAATGCCTTATTTTACGTGGCGATTACGTGGGCGATGAACAGGCAATTTGGCTCAGAGGCGTCATTTAGGCTTGAGGATCTTTTACATGCAAGTAAATCTACTAACATGTGACAGCCGGCTTTACTTCCCCTCCGAAGGAAGGCTCACGAATGATTTTTTCGTCCTTAAAAATCCACAGCTTCGATGAGGTGTGAACCCGCTAACTTGAGTATAACAGCCCGATATGCTAACCGTTACACCAGTGTAGTGGGCTCTAATCATGTTGCCACATCTTTTAGTGAATTTGCACCATTCTTGCAAAAGTTAAAGAAAAACGTTAAAGTGAAAGGCCTGGACTCGTTTTAGAGCAAGTGTTGTGTGCGTTTTTAAAAAATTTTACCAATTGCTGAAAATTACTTTGGTACAATTATAGAAACTTAACTTTTTTTTAAATTTCACACGAGACAGTGTTGATCACTGACTGACAGACGTTTTGAGAAAAAACCGCTTTTGGTATAAGGGACCCTCAAAAGGTTTTTTGTTTCAGCGAAAAATATATTTTTTCTTCAGCAGAACAAAAGATTTTTCGTTCGGAGTATATGAGCAAGTAAAATGAAATCAGCACACTCAGTAGGGGCGGAGCACACTAGGAGCTTATGCGCCCATGGTTCCTCTGAAACCGCTGTGTCGCAATGACTACTGGGGAAGGAAATTTATTGTAATAAAGGAAAGAAAATATGAAAAAATATGTATTTATTTTTCCAAAATATGTAAGCAAAAATATGTAAAGTAAAAACTCATTGTAATGCTTATATAAAAAGTCCTCAATTTAAGCATTTTCCGAGCCCAAAACGTCAGACCGTAAGTATTCATAGCGATCGAAAGAACTTTCTACTCTACAGAAGTAATTGAACACTAGTTTCATTCGAAATATAAAATACGTTCGTAGTGTACACAATGTCTATTACGAGGAACCGCTCAAGTGAGTAGTAGTGGTACCATGTAGCCCGTGATGGGTCACGAGGGGGTGGGGTAAAGGGAACATATCTTCCCCCAACTCTAATAAAGCGATAAGATAATGTCTTGTAAGAATAATTGTGAATTTTTGATAGAGTTCCACATGGGACTTATGAAACACGAGCAAGCACGTGATTGAAATTACTTCTACTTCACATGTACATCCGCTCATTCCTGATACGGAGTAGGCGATCTTCAAGAAGCAGGGAGAGTTAGGATAAATTTGATAATTCATGAAAAAGGTCCCATGGTCATGAAGCGCTTTGAATTGCGTTATAAGTGCTTCCAGTAACATATATTGCGAACATTCATGTGAAATGCTCTGTTTCAATCTATAAATATATTAAAATTATGTAAATATGTAATAATATCAAAATATGTAAAATAAAAATTATTCTAATTCATTCAGAATGTATTGTAAGCTAAAAAAATATTATTCAATGCAGTTATCTTGTTCCTGTAAAAATATATATATTTCCATGAAAATCCGTTCCGTAGTGATAACGGCGCAGAGGGGACAAAGCACGCCCTCACCTCAGCCGTCCATGACATGGCTAGTGTCGGCAAATTTTAGCAAAACATCAACAAACGGTTTTCCATGTGGACAATTTCATGCCTAAAAATTAACAAAAACATCATTGTATAAAAATCATTAAATAATTTTATGTCAGTATTACTTTAATGTATAGTCTGCCTTAAATTTGACTGTCATCTTAATTTTCTAATCAATGTTCTTTGTAGTCAGGGTTCAAAATGCAGTTTAACGATATTGCCACGTAAAAAAAAGTAATAACATCAAAAAAGGTAATAACATTGGTGAAATGTTGCAAATAGCAGAAGGTTTCATGACGTCTGGCGATCGTCAATAGTCACATTAATGAATTGCTCTTGCTTGCGAGCAATCCACGAAAAAAATAATTGTGGGAATTTCATTTACATCATGACCATTTTTTTAAAATTATTGATGTTTCTGAACCAATGCATCGATACTATGAAAACATTGATAGCAAAAATCGATGTTTCTGTATAAAATATCGATGTTTTAGAACATCGAATGTTTTTTGCCATGCCTAGTCGAGGCCACCGCCACCCGTCCAAAGCCATCGCAAGCGCTTGGCGCTTGTAGCGCACGGAGTCAAAGACGGACGTTAACTTCTTTTGCATTGACAAATTACGTGTTACCCTTAATAGATAATAGCTGAGTACTTATGGGAATTTCTCTAAAGGAAACTCTTGAATGATCCACAAAAATGTATACTGGCTATTATCGTGTAAGTTGAAAATATTATTTTCGTAAACCTTTCATTTTTTTGTTTTAGAATTACTTGTTTCCCCTACAAGAAACAAATATATCCAAGGGATTGTTTCACTAGTACACAAAGAAATACAAATTTTCTTTTCTTATCAATGTAACGTTGAGCGATAAAATTTGCTCATTCTTGCCGTTGGTCAGTGGCCGAGGAATGGAGAGAGTGTAAAAAAATCAAAAATTAAACTGTTATTGTACTATTAAATTGCGAGTATTTGTCAAGTTCTGAAAAAATGAACAGGCATATATTGTATAGTAAGCAGTATGGCATACCTAAAGCAATGACTGCTAAATTTAATTGTATCGAGGGTCAGGTACCGGTTGAAATTGAGTCATATGTGCTATATCGACGTTCTCTGGATAAGCGAATGAGGGATCTGAGCAGGACGGAATATGCCGAAGAAATTCGTTGTGACTTGCCTGTGCCAGGATTCTGTTACACACTGCACACGAGACATGCCACGCAGAGGATTTTCTGCTCTTCAGGAAACCTGTGTGTTAATGTCCATACTACTCGTACCGGAAGAGAAGATATAATTTTCAAAATCAGTCATCTCTGGGTCTTATATCATTAAACTCATTGCATGCGTCCGCACGCTCCACTGAGTCAAATTTGCCCTGACGAGCAGCCAGAAGATTTATGGTGAATTGATGTCGTTGATTAATCCAACAATTAATACCCACAAATGAAAAGGACCGCTTTTCTAATGGATTTCTAACCCTCAGAATTTCCTACTTTAAAACTACATTTTTAGCGTTTTGCCGGCGACACAGTTCTTTACAGGACGAATTTGAATGAAATGTATTCTTTTTTTAGAATGCCATTTGGTTCAGATATCAATTATAAGTTACAAAAAACATAAATGATATATTCTTAAATTGCAACGTTTGCAACTTAGGTCTCTTTTTGGCTAATATGTCAGTATTCACATTTTTAAAGCAATATTGCAGATTTAATAATTTCTGCGACTCCCAGGTGCTGCAAATGGTTTCAGGTAAGCTGTTTCCTCGTTACCTTTCACTTATGACAATGAGGGGGAGTAATCCGCTGGGAAATTTGAGTCCTTTTCTTTGACGCCTCCTGCGTGCGGCAGCCAGCAGGGTTCCTTGCCACCCAATTAGCGGACATTACCGCCTATTGGGCAGAGTCCTCTAATTTAGTGTAAAACAGCGTGCAGTTGAAGTGCCTACAGTGAAACCCAAGGAAAATAGTATTTTTCACTCGTAATTATTGAATTTGGAAAGTATGTATTTACAAGGAAAGGGGTTTTGTTTTAAAAAATTGGCTGAAGTAGTTCTGAAAAAATATAGCCCGCAGCACTATGGTTGGGAGAGATAAATATTTAAAAGCTATAGCAAATACAAAAGGTGTTCTCTGGACAAAACATTAGTGATATAGTTGTAATGTGGTAGGAACTCGCTGAAGTAATGGTTGTCTAGTTAATTTTTATACAATATTTAAAATAGAACGCCAAATAATATTTTTCATTGTTTTATTGTAGTGGTAGTGATGTTAATGGTGGTACTTAGATCGCGTGCGATCTTTGGCGATCCCTCTAAGAGGATATTTAAAGCGGTTGGATCCCAGCCTGTGAATTATGAGGTAATATGATGATAAATTATCATCGCATTTTGGAACCAGCATTCGCCTGTATGACAGCGATACCAAGAAAAACCGTTTAAGATGTCTGACCCGGGGATCGAATCCGGGCCTTCAGACTGTGAAATCAGCACGTTCCACCCTGAGCCACTTCGCTCGTATTGTTTTATAGAACATGCTAAAATTCAGAAAATTCATAGTTGCCGCCTTCCAGGATTATGATAGGTGAAAACAAGGTGCAAAAGAATATAAATTAAATAACATATTTATTGTTAAACTAAGTTAATAACGAGATTTATCAAATGTATGTCCATTTCTGAATTATATATGTATTGGCGTTTTCTCAAACTTGTGATGTGCAAAAGAAAACGAAAATTTAGAGTGAATACAATTTATTATTAACTATTTTTTTCGTATAGTGCCTATGTTAGGATACGTTTTAGCAATTTATGTGCCTAACAGACGTATACCAATGGAGAGGTCAGCGATGGTCCTCGCAGGCGTTTGTCCTTGTGTAGGTAAAGAGTTCAGTTTGATCGTTTTTATTGTTGACTCTTTCTTAAGACTTCGTAATCGTTTCGCCTTTACGCTTATTGGATGTGAGAAAATATTCGAAAATTCCTGGAAAATTCCTGCTCTTACAAGTCCCTAAACAATTATATATTTTAGTATTTGTCGATGTGTGCTGTAGAAAAGTTCAATCCTGACTCCATTGAGAAATAACGAACAAGAATGGGAAGCAATGCGGTGCTTTTGTGATTGAAACATTAATAAACACTGGCACAAAATGCACTCTTTCTAGCTCCTGCTTCAGGTGCTAAATTGCATAAGGAGAAAACATCTTCAGAACTATAGCCTTAGCTTGTGTTCTCATAGATTAAAATTTTGTCAGATAACTTTTAAATTAACACACAACACTTCAGAATTAAATTAAATTTAATGTGGATCAATGGTCGACTGTACATTAATTTTAATGTACTTTGTACATTAAAAGAATATTAATGTATTTGGACATTAAATTTAATGCTTAAATTAAAATCAATGTAGATTTAATGTACGACTGTACAAGAAAGGTAATGAACTTTGTACATTAAAACGAGTTTAATGTGTTTATTCGTTAAATTTAATCTTTAAATTAAAATTCATGCAGATTTGATATATAATTAAAAAACATAGTTACTATTTAAAAACATAAATATTTTATTCCTCTATTTTAACTAACGTATAATAAAATGAGTTTCTCAGCCTACCTTTTTCAGGTACAATACAGTAAATTAAATGTACGTACATGATAATTACTTTCATGTACTTTTACATTAAAAGTAATACACAAATTTCTCACACGTAGCTATTGATCGGAAACATTGATTATGATTTACGACGCAAGCGTCCCACATGCATCTGCCAGCTGTTCTTCTGCTTTTTCAAGATTTGAATGCTTTAAAAATAATGTAATGATTTTGGACGAAGCTGCTGCAAGCACTGTACGTTTAAGTCTGTAAGAAGCAGTGTGTTTAACAATGACCGAGTCCGTTTTTTCATCGTGAGCTACAGGTAGCTTAATTTGACATACATTGAACTTCATATCAGATCCTGAGCAGGATTTCTTAATGAAGCTATATTTTTCCAGTAACCTGTGATTAAATTTACATTGTCTTTTTGGAATTTCAATTTGAAAACACAACAGTACTAGGTAAATCGGAATTTTTTTGGCCACTCTTCCTTTCGAATCAGTGAATTTAATATTTTTATTTTTCACGCAATTTGCCTACGCACTTTTGTAACCAAAGCATACCCAACACGAAGTGGTCCGCGACGGGATGACGCGCTTCACCACCCGACCGATCCCTCGTGCTGCGTTCGCGAGGGCTCCCCGCCCCGCTGTTTTATAATCCGCACTCACTTTTAAGAGAATGTCTTTTAAAGGAAACATCTAGTGCCAAAACCTAGCAGTATGTATGCTGTATTCCCTTATAGTTCTTTTTATTCCTTCACTTTCAAATCTACCCACAGCAAAATAGGGAAGTAACTGCTGGAGTTTATATCAGGTCACCGCCTTCTAAATCCTTGCGTCTCATGCACTCCTGCAGATAGAACTGGAAGAAACTACGAAACGAACAAGAACTGTTTGAGAATTATTGTTTTGAAATCACACAGCTCGAAGACATAGTGCATAACTTCTGAGTATTATTTGTGTTAATTTTCGTTTCTCACAGTTTTTTACATCGTTATTTGTATCTTCCGCACCTTCCGTTGTTTACTGCGTACTTTACATTCAGGCATACCTGAAATGCGAGGATCTCGAGGCCAGTAGCTGGTGTAAACAGACAGCTGCGCTCGTATCAGCGTCTGCAAATTTAAAATGAACAATACATACGTGTCTGGTATGTATTGGCGCTGGGCGCTGGCAGTGGCGCTGAAAACGCAATCAATCCGTTGAGTATCTTTAACTAAATCGAGAGGAGCCGAACCGAACATTTTATACATGGTAGGTGTAATGGTACCGTGGTGTAATGGTCGACTAGGATGATCTTCGTGGTTGGTCACTTAAACACTTTATAATAAACAGGTTATGCGTTCAAATTCAAAAAGTAGAAGTCCTCACAATAATTAAAGGGACGTTGAGACAACACTTACATCAAGGCGGAACTGTCCTGTGCGGTACGCCTGATAAAAGTTGTAGAATATATTTTCTAACTGCTTGTTTATACTAATGTGAACTAATTAATATTTAACATTGACCTCAAATAACACTATCAGCAAAATAATGCACAAGATTAAAATACGTTCACTTATCTTTTAAAATGAGAAAACAGCGTGATTTTTTTGTCATCGACATGGCGTGGGAGGAGGAGAAGCCTTAAGCTATCACGGTTCGCTTCCGAGGGCTGGCAGTGAAGCCTTCCGCTGCCCCAGCCCGGAGGTCTCCGCCACAACACCTGCCCTCCTCCTCCGACATGCAAATCTCGCAGATAGGTTTTACGGGAATATCGTTCTGCCGTCAGTTGAATTTCTGCGAAGGATATGGCCAGGCCGTTTCCGCTATGGGGATACGACGTGAAAGGCAACGGCACGTC
>BOPP01000351.1:209370-234370 GCA_017312745.1 Gryllus bimaculatus | reverse complement strand
TCTAACAGTGGACGACAACAACTAGGATACGTGAGTCATCGAAGTTTGCCCCTCGCCTATTATAAGATCGTAGAGATTGGATTCTCTTCGATGGGTAGGACTGCGGAAGCATTGCGACAAAACTTTAAACTACTCAAGAAGATTAAGTGAAGATGAAAATACTGATCGCAGTGACAATAGATGTGTATAATGACCGTAAGCGATTCTATTACATTGCACTCGGTTATTTTTCCTGGACAAAGATAACAAAGATTCTGTTTTTCACAAGATCGTTCAATAGGGGAACACTGCTCCAAACTTGCTTACAATGTTGCACAAATTTATTTAGTGCATTCATGTAGATGGCTTTAAATGTTGGATTATTAGAGGTGAGCTTTAATGTACTCTTTTTTCTTCGACAAATGAAATGCGTTTATAAAGAAGCAGTATTGTTTCTATGGTAACCATGGATCAATACCTGACGATTCTAAACAATTTGTTTATACACTAGTTGGAAAGAAATCTTTTATTAGTTTCATGTCTAGGCGCTGGACTTTTGTATAAATACATAGCCTTTTTTAGCCCGCCATATTAATTTTTATTTAACTTTGAACAATCTGTTTCACACCCACAGCCCAAAGAATTGGGTATTTTTTCATTAATTTCTCTGATCGGTTCAGAAGTTAAAAGAATAGGAGAAAACTTAATAGGTCCATTGTAAAAAAAAAAAGCATTAAATTTTCGAATTTGCAATAACGGCGAAGAAGCGAAGTAGATGTTAAAAATTGTGATATGTTTACTGCGATTTTCATTTGACGATATGCAATGTCCATCATTTGGAAATTATTAAGCTCACGTGAGCCTGTGAAATAACTTGAAATGTACCGTTAAGAATGCTACAATGTGCGCAACGAACGAGTTTTGGAGGCGCAATTAATGGTAGCAGTCTTGCAAAGCATTTGAACTGCATTTTTGTTGTAAAATTGCGAAATTCCGAAAGCGAAAGAAGCTTTCGCTCGGGACTGGGTCTGCGCTCTTTCTGAGTAGCTTGACGGGCTATTGTCAGCCCTGAAATTGAGGGATCGGTTATAGTCCTGCGTCGCGGCCCTACGAGAGAACATGTGAAGCCTGTTTCTCGTTACAAAAATAACACCAGTTCGGCGAGCGGCTCGGCAGGCAGGCTGGCAGGCTGGCAGGCAGGCGGGCGGGCGTCGGGGTCTGCGCGCATGCGTGGCTGCGAACAGCTGATCGCGGGCCGGGGCAGCGGCGCGGGGGAGGCGCCAGCCGTTGTAAGGGGAGCGGAGCGCGGGGAGGAGGGGCTCCGTGGCACCGAGTGCGGGAGGCCGACGGCGCGGCGCGGCGCGGCGCGGCGCGACGGCGGTGGGGGCGCCGGCGACGGGCCGGGAGGAGCCGGGAGGGGAAGGGAAGCGAAAGGAGGGGGAAGGACAATCATCCAGGAGCGGCTTGCGCCAGTCTTCAGTGCGGAGTTGTGGCGTGCGGGCGGCTGAGTGCGCGTGCGAGAGGCTGTATCTGTCTTATGCGCACTATTTCCGTAACGTGGTGAAACGTGTCGCGGTACAGAGCAGAGCGATCGAGTTCGAGAGCCCGAGGACAGCGCAGTAGTCGTACGGACGAGCTTCGTGACTGCCCGAGCCCCCGTGCGCGTTTCGTGTGGCGTGCTCGCGAACGAGGAAGCGCGAGTGACAAGTGAAAATCTGAGGAGGAGGGAGCGAGGTGCCGGGGGCTGCCTGTCTCTAGGCGGAAAGTGCGCTGCGTTGGCACGGCCACTCACGGGGAAGTCCTGCGTGGATTCGCCCCGACCATTGTTGTGGTGCGCCCGGGGTTTAAAACCCGAAGGAGGGCATCGCGCGTGGTAGCGGCGCGGAGGAAAAACGTGACAGTTGTGAACTGACATCGGCCAATCTAAACTGGAGCGGGAAAAGTTTTTCCGAGTATAATCGGACGCGATTGTTGTGGAGTGTCGCAAGTGCGAAGTGAGCTGTCCGCCCTGCGCAGTTGTGACTGGCGGCCGTTATGGCGTGCGGCACTGCATTTGAGGCGGCGGAGCACGCGTGCAGCTGAGGACGGGCGAGGTGGAGCGGCATCGGGACTCCGTTTGCGTCCGAGAAAGTAGCGGCCCGGCCGCGGGTGAGCGTGGCGCCATGGGCGTGCACAAGAATGTGGATCACGAAAGCGGCTACTTCGAGGACGAGACGGACGAAGAGGAGAGTGCGGTGGTGATGGGCAGCAGCGGGGGTAGCAGCGGCGGGGGCGCGGCACGGCCGCCCCCGCGCGGCCCTCGCCCCGCGCCGCTCACGCTGCACGAGTGCGGCATCGCCCCGGAGGGCGAGAACGACGGCGAGGGCGAGCGGACCCTGGAGGACACGCGCGGTGAGTGAACAGCTGGCGCCCCCCCCCTTCCGTCCCCCCTCCGCACCAAGAGCAGCTGCGCTGCCGCCTCCGCTGGCACGTCGCTTCTTTGTGGCTCCCTCCCCCGGGATGCGGCCGTCCTCGCCCCTGGTGGTAGTTGCAACATCGCGAGGCGGCGGCGGCGGCGGCGGCAGACAGGCGCGCGCGCCCGCGCTTACCTTGCTTGCGTGGCACGTGACACGTCGGACACGCGCCCGTAGCCGCCCCCGCCCCCACCGTCGCTGCCGCTACGGAGCGCACGCGGCCGATCAATTCGCGTGTGAAACAGAGCACTGCGAGGCGGGGAACGAAATTTCGCCTCCGTCCTGCCGTGATACCTGTATTATGTATTCGTGCGCACGTGTCTTGACATGGATAATTCATCTTTAAATGGACTCTATCAAAACAAGGAAATGAAATTCGTCCTCCTAATCTTAGTATGCAGAACAAATGAGGGCACGAGGTTTGTTGCGAAATAACCTACAAAGTGAATTGCTAATTAAAATTGGCCTATACAACCCATAATACACTTTTAAAAATAAAATAAATATATTAAAATCTGTAAAAGGATTGGGCATTTCAGAGTGAAAACGATATTGATTACATAGTGTACCACATCCCCTCGAGGGCGTGTTAATGAGAATTTGAGATTGTCATAAGAGTTGCCCAATCAATCCCATCAACCGAGTACATTACAAATGGATGTTTGTGTAACTTGTTTTTCATCACAAAGGTAGTTCATGTAACTTGTTTTTCATTGCGACTTATGCTGCGTTGTGAAATGCCAAACGTATGCATTTGATCAGTAATTCCTAATTAGAAACACAATGTGCTATCTAATTTTATCACTGTTATTATTGAAAAATTTTACCAAAAGTTCCCATTAATAATTAAAATTTTAACCGAAATGCTGCCCTAATATTCCGAAAGTGTCCGACAAAACTTAAACAAAAAAAATCTACTTTAAACTCCTGTTTTATTGAGTTTGAAGTGTCAGAAATCATTTCCGAAGCTTTTAAAAATGTTAATTGTGTAGTCATAAACCATTCACTGTAAAACCACAAATTGATTTTGTTTTCCAAATGACGTGGCGATCAAAGTGAATTATTCCCTCCGACTGTAGAGGAAGTATTTCCGAGATGGTATTCGGGTCTCTGTCGGCTGCTCTTGTGTTGGTCAACACAGTGCGTTTCCCACGAACTCCTCTGTGGAAATACTTAATCCCTTCGCTTGCGAAACACAACAAAAACGCCATGTCCTAAAACTAAGGACATCCTGATACAGTCACTTGGCAAAAGTGGAAAACAAAATTCCTGATGCGGGAAAAGCCTATTGTTTGCAAAATAATGCAAATTATTAAATATTTTTTTCTGGTGATAAATTGTTTGTATCGCATTCAAACTATAACCTGAAGAGATCTTCAGGGGTGGCGGTGGGGGAGGAGGCTCCCCAAATCCAAACATTTTGCTCGTATTTTTTTTAATGCGTTGAAACCAATTCTCATTTATCGCATCACATTCAAAAACCATTTTTATTATGAATTGTTTTTAGGCACATTAAAAAAAATATTTCACACATATTTATGGTATAGTTCGAACTATTTCCTTCATACTTTCTAGATCCGCCTGTGATCACATTTAAATTATTTCGCCTTCAGTATAAAAAATTAGTTTTCATGTTCAACGTATTAAAGAGCTACGAAAACCACGTACGGAGACGTCCTCCAAATTGCACATACTGCAATATCGGTACTGCTAAATTGCCGGACGGGCTTTGTTTCCCAGACACTTGCACAGAGCAAAAGGTGGGTTGCCGTCACGGCCAGACAGAGTTTAGTCAGTCAGGCCAACTGCAACTTCTCATAACTAGAACAAATTAAAAAACTGTAAGAAACAAGCCGGTAACTCTCTTTATTTAATGGCGGAGTAATGATTTTGCCTAATCTTAAGAGAATAATCTTATCGTGTGTGAAAACTCGGATGTACAATTTGCATGAAACCTGATGATTTACATCTACCTAGAATGTGCGAATAGTAGTAGAATGTGTGCTGACGGTCGTGGTAGCTTGTGGAATCAACTCTCTTTGAGACTCAATTACGGATGGTTTGCAGTTCACGTATCAATCTGCGAAAATTTCGTAGAGTAAGGGTGAAGACATTTAGTTAAATTTGAAGCTCGGAATACTATTTTTCAATATAACTGTCACCTTAATGAAATCTGTGTTTTCAACATCCTTAAACGATATAAAAAAATACATAAATTCTATTGTTTATTACTTTCCTGTGTTCTGGAGGCGGAAAGAAATTATGCATACAACAGAGATGGACGGAAATGAGAATGGACAAGGTTGAAAATGCAATGGAGAAATTATTGCAAAAATGTGAATGGTGTTTGAGGTACCATGTTTCTATTGTAGGAGACATTTTTGCGAAACTTTGAATCATTTCTCACTTCATCGTATTTACATTACAATCCCCCCTCTCCCGCGCTTTTCCCCCACATCCCGTGACCAGTAACTTACCTCCAAAGGCGCAGTCGACTGAGAGCTTAATGAAGTTCTCGGAATATTATCGAAAGAGCTTAGCTAGGTGTGGACATTTTTAGTGTGTATTCGAAACAAAATTTCATTGTATGACCGTTCTTGCTCCCTGGATTTCTAATGGACACAAATTCGGTAGTGAATGAAGTGGCAATGTACCCAGGACAAGCAAAACATTATGACGCCTCTTCTTGAGGGAAAGGTAACGGTTCTTCCCTTTTTAACAAAGTGTTTTTTTTTACTTTCTGCAACTCTGTATAACATTCAAAGATTAAGGAATTTGCAAAGGAGTGCCTGCAGCAGAACAATTGCTTGTTTCACACCACACATACCGTACTATCATAAACAACGGATGTCTTTAGTCTTCTTTAAACTGGCGCTGAAATGTAAATGCATGAAAAAATGCTTTACACTACTTCTACAAACACTCAAGTAAATGTTTAACTGGGTAAAGAAAGCAACAGCTACTTAAACGGAAATATTATAAATCCTCTATTTTTAACACATGTCCATTTAAAATTTCAAACTTTATTGTAATTATATGAGTTTGTTTCTATTAATTGATTTTGTATTAAGTACATTTAACAAAATTTATTTAAAACTATTTACGCAAATATTTTTAAATAATTAGAAATTTCAGTGTAAATGTGCTGATGATTTAAATTTTGAAAATAGACTTTTTGTAAATGCTAGTTTTGAGCCAAGGAGCAATGTTAATTCCTTTTAACTTTGTTAATTTGCAATCATTACAATTACGCGACGTCGAATAAAGGGCTTTCTAGTGGGAGAGTGCTGGAAAACACGCGTGAAGCTATGTTTAGCTTCGTGAGTGCTAGCGGGGAAGGCTACGAGCCCAGGTCCTGGGGCCTCCCATGCATGATACGGGAACTCGCTCGCTTGTTCGCTCCCAGATGGCAGGCTGGGGCTAAAACTGCGAGCATGGCAGTAATAATTCTTTGCATTAAACATAACTTTTATACCCAAATCGATGAGGACTACAGCTCTCGCTGTGATACGTTAAAAATGTGTTAACTAACCAAATCTGAAACGCAAACCACTGTTCCGCTCATATGGACAGTCAACATCGCTACTGTGCAAAATTGTTACTAAATGTGAATTGGTTAACGTCCCATTTCAGTGCTAGTTGAATCTAGAAATATTTGAATTTTAAATATATTTCAAATTATCTTGTATGCTTTTTATTGTTTGCATCGCAATTACCAATTTACGCTTATCAAAAGGTATTTAAGTTCATTTTGAAATGTAAATGATATTAATTTCAATGACAATGTTATTTACGGAGTAAGCGTGAGAAACTCATTATTAACGTCCGCGATACGTAAGTATTGCGCGTTGTAAGAGAACTCACATGTGAGATAATAAGGAGTCCTGAATTCCGTTGTTAAAATTGAGCATTTTCGTCCTAGGTTTAAAAATTTGCCGTCTGTTGTCGATCGATTTTAGATGGACATTTTCCTCGCGAGAAAGAGTGCAATGTAAAAAGGACAATTTTTCCTCATGACGAGTCAGATGACGCATTGGTTTTGCTCTCAATCTCGTATTCTGTGCGCAGAACTACCGTTCCAGAAATAACCCAGCTTATCTGCGAAACGTTAAAATCTGCCTTCATTTTCCATGTATTGATTTGGGGAATACGTCAAATGTAGCCTGCTGAAGTTCTCGGATTCAGGCAAAGAGAAACAGTGGGAGGTGTTTACTTTGCCAGGGCGAAGGCATATCTTAACGCTTTATTTTGCCCTTTTCTCCATCCGGTGAAAGTCGTCTGCTGAACACGGCTCCATTGCGTGGAAGGTGACCGTCTTTAATTCAGAAATTGGTATTTACAAAAAAGGTAATGTGAGTAACGGAAAACTTGAAATGTTCTTCAAATCGAGATCAGTAAAAATGTAAGGTTACCTTAAGAGAAGATATAATGAACTTGTATTAGTATTTCTTACTTACAGTAACTCTCTAGACTCAAAAATCCATCTTTTCTAAGTCGCTACGAGTGTGGTTTTGTTGTAATATAAACGAAGAAGAAAGTTGAAATTGTAATGTACATAAATTGAGCAAAATGATTATTTCAG
This sequence comes from Gryllus bimaculatus, assembly GCA_017312745.1. Taxonomy (NCBI): domain Eukaryota; kingdom Metazoa; phylum Arthropoda; class Insecta; order Orthoptera; family Gryllidae; genus Gryllus; species Gryllus bimaculatus. The sequence continues at coordinate 227,356 of BOPP01000351.1, read as the reverse complement.
TATTGATCTGTAACATTCTAATATTGAACAATAGCTTTTGGAATACATATAATTTTATTAATTGTTGACCAGCATGTCTAAAACTCATTTTTTGCAGTGATTACTCGTTTCAGGTGTCTGGGCTGTTCAGTTAATTCTATTATTTTTCAAGAGACCAGGACTTGATCTTTCATGAACTTTGAAATTAAATTGATTTTCTCGACTGTGGATCAAAATATTTAAAAATCTGTAGTAGGGATTCAGAATAGTTTGATCTTACGATTTTGTTCTAAAATTAATTAGAGCCTATGCAAAATATACGTTCTTCGTTTCCACACATGTGACGGTGGTTCCATGAATCGTAATTTGCATGATTATCTTTGGAACATTGGTTTCGCGTGAAATAGGGGACTGTGCGAAAGGTTGTCCACTTTTCTTGACACTTGGTCTTGTAAATTATCCGGGCCAATGTTGACTTAGCAAACTCGGGAAAGTCCTTTCAGATGAAAATGTACAAACCTAGTACATCTCTCGAGACCTGTGTTAATTTAATGTCTGCTTTAAGCAAGGGACGTCTTTGTTTTGATATTTCTGTTTCAAAAAATCTGGGATATTCGGAAGAACGCCTTCCCCTTCCGGGAAACGTTGGGAGATTCCTGAGATTTCCACTTGCGAAAACCTGCCAGCAAGAGGTACAAGGAAAACTTGCTGCTGCGAACATTTCGGTACTAGTGTAGGTTTACTAATTTGCCTTCCAAAGTTAGTCTTCAAAAATGACGCGATATCTTCTGGCCTCATTTCAACTTTAGTGATCTTCGGTCTTGTTTACACCAATGTAATTCTCAATTCAGTTTTTGAGTCCGTATATGCCGAAATAAGAGCTCAGGAAGCAAATAATTATCAAAATCCCGGCAGAATCCCAGGTTTTGGGAAGTCAGAGAACAATACTGTAATCAAAAACAGTCGAATGATCCTGCAGAATGTTTCGACAAAAATTCTTAAAAACGTCTGAATGTCGATGAGGGCTTTGCATCGCCTTTCTTGAGCTGCAGCTTTCGGCGGCTGATTTCAATTCTTTGATGTCAGACCGCAGCATGGCCTCATCGGCATGTGTTAGTTCGGGGCGGAAACCTGTGAAAGGTTAGTTTCAAGGTCACCGTGACCTGTACGGCCACCGCCCGCTGCCCGACCAACTTCTGCGTCGCGGATTCTGGCGGTCGCGCCCAACGAAGAAACACTTCAGACGCCGGCGTACGGGGCCCAACTTTTCAGTGGGGTGTACTCGATTGTTGAAATGTCGGGAACTGATCTTAAATTTTTCGACAGATCTCTAGTCGGAGTTCACTAACGAGTTCCATCATAAAATAATATTCACGATTACATTGAAAATCCATTCAAAGGATAATAAATTCCAAGCGAGTGTTTTCGTGGAATTAATACAACTATTTTTGCATCGGGCTTCTGAAAAAATGCGCTCTTCATTTGGTTACGGAAAAATAATGAAAATGTTTATGCTTGTCATTTTTCTTTCAAATGTTTGTTAAATAATTGGGTATATTTTTGTCTAAATTGCAGTCCCATCATGGAAACTTTTATTCGTGGACATCTTTGTAGAGTCATTACTTATTGCGATCCAGTAAATTGATTATTGCGTAAATTATTATTTGCTTAAAGTACTAACCTCGTGCATTATTAGTTTTCTGTAATTAAAAAAATAGTGTTTTAATTTTCCGTCGCTTATTGCTAGAAAACGAAGAATTTTAACTTAATGTTTCTTTTATCAATGAATTATTTGAAGCTTATGTAATGAATTAACCTCGTGGCTTTGTTTGTGAAACACAACTGCTCTCTAACAAAATATATCTACTGTGCTCACCAATCAATTTTAGAAGGGGACCTCCTAATCGATTCTAACAAACAAAAAAAAAACTTTAACGGAGATTTTTTATTGAAACACATTTTGTATGCAAATTTGCGCGTTCTACACCCATTTGCATTCGTAAGTTCTTTTAATTTTTTTTTAGGATATTGGTGTTGCAATTCAATTGCATTTTTGTCACGGTAATCCCTTATTCGGATCAGCTGACTTCTGTCTCGGGGAAACTAGAAGTAATGCTATGTTTCGTAACCGAATTTATTTTTATTCTGACAAATACTAACACACGCTCTCGAAAATTATGAATGTACTCCGAAAATCCCACTTTCAAATATAACTCCATTTCCACAATTCAATTTTGGAAAGTAATCAGGACGTCACTTTTAAAATAATCAGGACACAACAATTTTGTATAAACGCAGTGTGGTTTCTTGCTTAGGGGCGTTTTCTAAATTAGTGTAATAGTAATAATATAATAAAATGTAATAGTGCTCACATATGTATATTAATAAAGGGTAAATGTAAATGTATATGTGTATGTATTATTTGTATTGAAGTATAAAAAAGGATTATTTGGAATACAAAATTCATATAATGTAACATTTTAATTTGTATGTATACATATAACAATCTTAAATGAATATTTTAGGTTATATTTTCAAGTAAATTAATATATTTAGCGTTTTTTGTCGCTCCCTCCAATAATGGAATACGGAATAATCCATACTTTATGTAATAAATATTCCGCATAGACCTTCGCCAGGGGCGGGTTCAGGACCTGTGGCATAAGGGAGGGGGTAATGTCAGGAAGTTTCATTGAGTGTAATTGTAAATACAGTACAGTCTCGGAAATTCGAGGTGAACGGGACCGGGCGTACTCGAATTAATGACAAGTCAAATTATCAATGATTAATTTATTAAAGTAATATAAAAACAAGTTTTAAATGTAAAAGTATGTATATTTTCGTAAGAAATGTACTTGCATAATATTATTATATTAATAGCTGAAGATAGGTTAATTACATCTTAAATTAATTGTCAATTGTTTTGTGTTCAAGTACCTTGATTTTTATACGTGCAGAAATATCACGCCATCTTCTGAACATCATATTGTCTGCTATAGTTGCCTCAGGTTGTGGTTCTACGTACCTCATGGCGGCCTCTAGCGCTGCAAGACCCTCAATATGACACATTTTTGGCACCTCGAATTTATAAATTTATTTATTTTTTATTTATTTATGTGTATTTTAATAATTTTTTTTTGTAAGTCGGATTTAACTCGGATTTATGGGAAACTCGAACAATAGAGACTCTACTATACTCTCATAATCCTAGAGTATTCAAATAACATAATATTGAATAAATTAATTACCGTATAGATTCACTTGATGAAAAGTGTTTTATCTGGGTTCAGGGACTAGAGCACGTGTTTCCCACCAAACGTGATGTACAGGTTGTTCAACGTTTTTACAGATTTTGATACAAATACATTTAAACGGAGACAGTGTAAAACAAGTGTGGCTTGCTAAACTTTTGAAATTATAATTAATATTATTATTATTATTATTATTATTATTATTATTATTATTATTAATCATCTGCCTGATTCTCTGCTGAATATTGGCTTCTTTTCCAAAGTGCCATCTTGTTCGATATATCATTGTTTACAGAAATGTCTCTACTCCTCCCAAAAGGCTCACTTACGGTGGACGGAATGTGGGACATACAAATATTAGAATAACAGGTGATTAAACCTTATTGGTATTATTGGTTATTAAGAGCAGTGTTTTTTCTCGCTTTAGGGGATCCTAAGCACGAATCCCACAGGCCCTGCCCTTGGATCGTCCCCTGCTTTCGATATTGACGTCGGGTATTTTGACGAGTGCGGCCGTCGCGTCCTCCCTCAAAGCGGACCTCTCTTCCCGCGTTGTGTGGAGCCGTCGCGCTGCCGCGGGAGGGGGGTGGGCTAACGGCCCTCGGCTGCTTCCCGTTACGGCGCCGTGTGGCGGCCTGGCCGCGCTGCTGGGCCGTCGCGTCGCCAGCCCGCAGGAATGCGCAGGCGGTATTCTGTTCCGTGCTGGGCTGCGCTTTGCGAGTACGCTCTGTTGTTTGGTCCGCGCGGGTGACACATTTCGCTGTCGGCGGAGGTGGTGGAGGACGGACCGCGATTAGGGAAACCCCGACCGAAGGACGAGGCGCGTTTTCGGAAATAAGACATTTGAAAGTGCCTCTGAGAGGCAGCAGTGTTTGTGTGTCGGCGGTGGCGTCCGGGGGCCGATCCAGGGGGATGAGGAGACATGTGTGGCGTACCCCAGTCCACATTTTAAAAAATATTAAAAACGAATACTATTAATTGAGTGAATGACATTCCAAAAGAGTGGTCCCCGTGCAGAAGGAAATTCAAGGAAAGAAAAGCTCATTCTGTAAGGGTTTTTTTTGAGCAGTTTGAGGGGGAAGGATTGTAATTCCCATCCTCTCATCTCCCTTGAAATACTTTGTCACTAACAGTAATGTATTCCAAACAAGACATTCATATTTTCATGGACAATTATTTTAAAAGTATGAATGATAGTAAGAACAGTAGCGTGAAAATTGTAGGTCTTCCAGCTCCCTTTTGTGTATCCAACATTGTCGTAGGTCTCTTAAAGGTATTCATGCTACGTTACCATAACTGATCTTAAGTTTCATTGGTAAGTGTTGTTTTTGAACTTTTAAAATTTCCACAAATTGAATGAACGTAAATTTTATATATTGTTATATATATCACTATACAGTAATATAACAGAAAAATATAAAAAAAAATATTTATATATAAATTGAAAAACAAGATGAGTTTATTACTTGTGAAATGTGACTAAACAGAAGAAACTAAATTACAATTGTGCACTATGCTGCCTTCAAAGATTTAAAGGCAAAATCTTTTAATAGAGGCTGCGAGGTAACAGCATTCGTGGACCTCCGGAGTGACTGGACCATCAAGGCCCGTTGCCCGTACTTTGAGAACAGCTCTTTTAGAGGACTGTGTTGAGGTAAAGCGGTGGTTTTCCGTATGACATGTTCACAATGTGAACCCTTTCATGCCTTGCGCAGGATGCGAACTCTCAATTCCTGCCTAGAATGCTTCCCATTGCTCTATTTAAGATTGTGAAATACATATTGTCAACAAAATTAAATATTTTGTAGAGAGGATTGGTAAAGACGGTACTTCCTTGTGTACAGTATATACTTCGTAGTTGAGTTTTTCTGAAATAGTTTATTTCCTCCCAAGCTGTTTTCTGCGTATTCTTGAGTTCATGATCAAATAGTAGAGCCAGCAAGGGTGGGGGGCAATTGCTCCAAAAGCGCTAATTTCTTTAGTACAAAAAAAAAAGGTTTTCTTTTTACAGAATGGTTTTCGTATTACATAAGCGAAAAATAAGAATCTTGAGCCTCAGAGCAAGGTGCTACAAAAGACTCGACATAACATGTACTACATTAATATTACGTAATACGGATTTTCGATTGAAGTCTTCAAAATTCCAGAAACCGGTTTGGAAACACTTCTGCTTGTATTTATTATTTTTTTGGTTTAATTTAAGAAAAGCAGAAATGTGACGGGGCATTCATTCTTGTATGCGACGAAATTAGAACATTCACTTCCAGTGGGCCAGTGGAACATTCACTTCCAAGCAACTGTCAGCATCGAGACCTCGCGGGGTTAATAATTGAGTTATAGAAATGCAACATGTCAACGATCGTAACTTCAATCGACCTGATGTTGATGTATGTTGTATCATACTGCTGATATATTTTTTAAAGCGGTTTGACGTCATATTTACTGCTATAGAAGATGAGATTGATGGATTGTAGATTTCCCAAAATTAAGTTACTAAAGTGGCGTAAAACGAATGGTACTTTTTTTGTTATTTAAGGTCACATCAACTACTAGGTCATTAGCGACTACTATTGCTTGTAACGGTATGGTAGCTGTGAGGATGACACGATTTGATGATGATAGGGGTGTGAAAGGACGAACACAATAATACAATGCACGAGGCGGGACTCGAACCCGCGATCTTTCGGTCCGAGATCGCTACGGCACTACTGCCTTAGAGATCTCGGTCATCCGGACCGGCGAATGGTATGCTCCTTGATACTGACAAACTATTAAAATTGCATTTTCTATTGCGGTCGACAATGCTTCAATAACAATTTGTGAAATATATTAAGCGCAAAGGATGCATTCATAGTTCTGAAAGCTGGAGCGTTCTGAAACGTTTGGACTTCACATTTCCCCGTGTATGACCGTCGCAATTTTCGACTGGTCGGGAAGTAATGTTGGCGGCGCCAGAGCGCTGTGCATAGCCACCTTGCGCTGCGAAAGTGAGCAAACCTTGGGCGGCTGTAGCGGGTGGCACGTGATGGCGCGGCGCAGCGTTCCAGCGAAGGCCGCCGTCGCCGCCGCCAACAACAACGGGTGTCCTTTTACCCCGCGAGCTGTCTGTGGCAGGGCCAACGGCGCCCCACTCCCTCGCAGCCAGCGCCAGCCTACGCCCAAGCTCGCTCGCCCACAGCCACCTGTCCGCGCCTTTTCACCTCGCCCTTTCCTCGATCCTGCCCATCACCCGCATCCCGCTCATCACCCCTTTTTCTTTTTCATCCTCTTTCGTTTCCAATCACGTCTTTCGAAACCTACTTACTCCCGCCTACACCTGGCAACGGTTGCGCACTCCTGCCAAAGCCCATCCTTCTGCCCTCATGTCGAACATCATGTTCCACTCTCCGCTTCCTGTCCCCTCGGGTTTCTCCCCCTCGCTCCGTTTTCCTTCCCTTCCCCTCCCTTTCCCTCCCGGTTGCGCCAACACTTCGCGGCAGCGCCTCCCGTCTCTGCATCACTTCCGCTCCCCTCGCGATCGCCCCCTGCCTCTTTTTCTGTCCGCTCTGCCTCGCCACGTCCCGCTTCCCCCACCGTGCCTGCCGGCCGCGGCTCCTCCTGACCGGCCCTCCGCTCGTCCTTGCGCGCGTGTCATCGATTCGTGCATCACGCGACGGCAGGGGCGCGCGCGCGTGCAAGGGCTGCGGCACGTGGACTTTTGTGGCCTTTCTGGAAAGTCAGGGAATCTCACTCCTGTACCCTCCTCTGCGCTAACGAGCGGGGGCGCTTGCCTCTGACGCATCGGCAGCGGGGTGGACGGGGTTGCCTGCTTTCGGAGATCGGTCATAGGGCGCGACCTTTGCAAAGTGCAGCTGCCGTCGCAGAGTTCATCTCTGGTCTGGACCCTTTGGGAAGGGAGGGGAGAGTAAATACCGGACGGCAAGCCCGAACAGTCGGAACATCGACGGGCATCTGTAAATGTGATGTGTACAGTTATTTGGGCACTTGGCTGTCAGGTGTGCCACATAAAATGACAAGCTCTAGAATTGAATGTTATTACTAATTCTCCTATATTGTTCTGAAAGGAATATTCAAAATGTTTATGCATGAGGAGGTACAGTATCAAATGATCTAAAATACCTTTTTCCTTAGTGGATTGGAACAGTTCAAATTTTGAAAACGTTTTGGGTTTAATCTCTTTACAGCATTTGTTGTTAATCTTTTGCGAAGTTTTAAAATGTTAGGAAACGATAACAATTATATTAATCTCTTAACACATTTGTCTTTGTAAGTTTCCCAATAAATTTTCTCTTCCGAAACAGGGCACGTGGCAGACCATGAATTTTGTGAGTCATTGATAATATATAGTACAAAAAAGATTAAATGTAGCATGGTTTCTTCCGGAACATCTTTGTAACCGTTGCAATGACTGAATCCTGCTGCTCGAATGAACGCAGAGAGAGGTGTTTTCACACTACTTGCTTCCGGAAATAAAAGTTCATGACGTATTCTTTCCACTGCTCGACATACCAGAATCTTATCTTTTCGCTAAAGCTAGAGAATCTTGATCTTCTGCTATTCAGCCTTGCAACTTCTTAATGCACATTTTTTTCAAATTAATTCGGTACTAATACGTATTGTCATCCCTAAATAGACAAGAACACATGCAGATAAGGCAAATGAGGGGTACAGGCCTGCGAAGCAACGGTTGAAATGTGGGGAAAGTGGAAGTCGTCTGTTGAGCGCTCTTGTCGCTAATGTAGTCCGCCGCATTTGTTGGAGTGTATAAGTGATTTCAAAAGATTTTTGAATTTGCAATGTTAAATAAATTTTTGTTAGTAAATCTTCAGTGAATGTTCTAAACTGCAATATTTCTTCAAAAATAGAGCGTATAATTGAAAATATTGTTTCAATTGTGTTGAAAATATTTTTATTTCGGGCAAAATCAAGTGTGAGAAGTAATATAATACAGCGAGAAGGGAAAAATTGATTAAAATACTGTTAATAAACACCCAAATTTTCACTTCATTGTATATAAGTACTGTTGCGTTTTTAACCATTTTTAATAAATGGATTCTATTTTAATAATTATGTGTTTTGCAACTTAAAAAAAACTTGTATTGGAGAACGTCTTGGACCATGAACCTTTAATCTTTGTAATTACATAATACTAATTCTTATGCATTCTTGACTATTAGGAATTGAAAAAAATTTAAATTATTAATAATAAAGAAAGATCAAACTTTATGCTTTTATGTTCGCTCTTTGAGGCGACTGAAATACTAATTTTGTACGCTTTTGTAAGGAAAAAAATGTTTTGTACTTCGATCTTGTGTTGATCTCAACTGTAGAGCCCACGTCCAAAGTATTTTTCTCTCGGTTTATTAAAAAATAGTGCTTATGTTTACCTGAATTATTAAATTATGTGTATTCTTTGTTCATTTAGTGCTATATGCACCAGGAAATCCACGCAAACCTACTCCTAATTTTTTTTTTCTGATCTAGTCTTGAATTTTCTTAACATCATTCACGTGGAAACACTCTACTAGATACTTGGCTGTCCGGGTGAAGTCGAGTCACAGTCTACATTTGAGCTGACGTTCTTTCTCTCTTTAACCATTTGGTTGGAATACCCCGGTGTAAATTGGTTGACAACCGCTTGGAATTATTAACATGATTTAATTATTGATGTATTGCACAGTATTTTCGACTTAGTGTAATCACTGCAACACGCACTTCAACTTCTACCATCAGATTATTATGAACTATTCTCTCTAGAGTTCACTGCTGTCGGAAAAATACCAATATGTTCCATTGAATTATCATTCATTTTTAAATATGAAATTCTTTCTATTTAAGAGCCCAGCTCTAGATTCGCATGCCTCATTTTCTACATTACTGAGAACACCATCATTCTCCCCAAATTGATCATAACATTTTCTGCAAGCATTGTGGTGCAAGTGAAAAAATGATGCTGTACTACGGATAGATTTCTGCGTTACTCAGTGCCAAGGAACGTCGATTTGAAATCTTAGTCTTCTGAGAATGAACTCGATATGGCCTAGGACTAATTAGAGCTATGCCCTTCATTGTACTCGTATTTTTTAACGCAACATAAGATGCTTTTCATCTTCCCTATTGTTCAGTTTGTTTTGTTCAGCTTCTGTTTACATTCCGGAATGAGCCGGAATCTTACATTGACTGTGGAAAGATTGTGTAGCCTTTCATTACGAAGGTTGCCTTTTGTGTTTCGAGATTTGGCAAACCTGGCAAATCGGGCAACTGACAGCTCTATCGTAAAGTTGGATGTTTTGAGGTTATACGCACTAAAAACGTTTTGACATACGAGCGCTATTTGTGTTGTTTAAAGTAACTTAAAAGATTTATCTTGGCCCGAAAATGGAATTAAATCGTGAACAATTTCGTGCGATTATTTTTTACAACTTTCGACGTGGATTAACTCAGCAACAGTGCATCGATGAACTTATTTCAATTTTTATCGATGAAGTTCCATCAAGGACCAGTTTTTACCGATGGTATGGTGAATTCAATCGTGGTCGTAGTTCACTCCAAGACGATTTTCGCGAAGGTCGTCCAAAATCAGTTTTTCCGAAAACCATTGATGCTGTGCGTGAACTGATATTTCAAGATCTTGTGACCTATCGTGAGATTGAGACAATCTTAGGCATTAGTGCGACCAGCATACTGTGACGTCATGGATACTCACAGCAACCACAGACACAGAGCTTTCATATAACAATATATTTATTAACAAAGAAAACAAAACAAATATATACACTTAATAATCTACTTACACTCTAGCTCTGATAGACTACTATCCCCTGATCGCGGGAGCGATCCAAACCCGATTGAAGATGGTTTTGATTGTGGCATTCGCCACTCCTACTTTTGAAGCGCGCACAAAGCCTAGCTTCCGTGACCGGATGTCACGCTGGGACACAAAGTCCGTTCTGGCGCACCAACGGCTGGTTTGCCTCGATCGCAGGAGCGATCTTATCCGATTGAGAATCGGCGTGAATCGTGGCACTCAACCACTCTTCACCTCGGAGCACGCACACAGCATCGCTCCCCCGTGACCGCAGTCACCCGAGGACCTAAAGTCCTCAGGCTTCGTCAACTAGTGACTCGAGCCTCGCATATGCATCAACTAGTGACTCGAGCCGGGCTCGCATATGCACCGTCGTGGCGCCAAGTTTTGTGCAAACGCACGAGGTTCTCCCGCTGTCTCCAGAACCCTCCCCCCACTGGCTCTGTACACTCTGTTATATAGGCGAGGCCCACGTGACCTACTACGTCACGCCACCCCCTCGCTTGTTATAACAGTGAAAAGCTTCTATAAGCCGGAAACTCCCAAAGCCTTGTGTCTCCCGTTTCCGCGTTCTTCCCTTTACGGAAAAACCCTTCTTCCTGTGGCAAGGCTAATCCTCTGCCAAGCGTCCCCAAATAGATGCCATGAGGCACGCTGGCTAATACGTTACAATACATTGAATATTGCATGACCATTTGACAGTCAAAAAAATTTGTTCGCGTTGAATCCCACACAATTTGTCAATCGCTGAAGAAATGACTGGTGTCGATTGGTCGAAAGAAATGCTCAAAAAGTACGATTGCGGTGCTTCGAAACACGTCTATGACATCGTGACGGGTGATGAATCGTGGATTTACGCGTATGAGCCCTAAAGTAAACAGCAGTCGACTGTATGGGTGTTTCAAGATGAGCAAAATCCAACGAAAGTTGTTTGTGCACGAAGCACTTCCAAACAGATGGTCGCCTGTTTTCTCGGAAAAACTGGACATGTCGCAACCGTACCACTAGAACAACGCAGAACAGTCAATTCTGAGTGGTACACAACGATTTGTTTGCCAGCTGTCTTCCAAGAAATCAGGAAAACCAACCGCCGAAGACGGATCACTCTTCACCACGACAATGCGAGCTCTCACACATCGGCTCAAACAATTGTATTTTTGAGCACCCAAAACATCGATTTGATGAATCATCCGCGGTATCGTCCTGACTTGGCACCGAATGACTTCTTTTTATTCCCGTACGTACGAAACAAACTGAGAGAACGTTTTTCGACACCTGAAGAAGCGGTTGCTGCATTCAGAATGCATGTTTTGGACATACCTCAATGAGAGTGGCAAAAGTGCTTCGAAAATTGGTTCAAACGCATGCAAAAGTGTATAGATCTTCATGGGGAATATTTTGAAAAACAATAAAGTGATTTTCGATGATTAATATTTGTATTTGTTCTCTAATCCTGAAATATAAAAGGCAACCCTCGTACATGTGCGGTGCTCTATGCATCACCCGGAAAGTTGGTTGTTATTACCACTGTAATTTCAGCAGCCTCTTCGAATAATCACGATTTTTTGAGGTCGAGACTTCGTGTTTGTGCGTTGACAATGTTAATGTTCATTTCCAAACTCCAAAGTGACTAGATGTTATACTACATGGCGCGTCCAAACCGCAAGGATGAATCATAGCGCATTAATTTAATCGGCCCATATCCTTAATGGGTTGTCGGCAACTAGTTACAAACCGGATGCTTGGCAGTCTAAGCAATTGCGAAATGGCAAATAATTTAGATTTATATACCATCGGCTCACGAGCAGCAACAAATGTAAAAAAAATGTCCTTTTCGCCGGAAAACGGTTTTATTCACGGCGAATTTGCTTATTATTGCTCCAAGGCAGTTTTATCCTAAAAATGGCTGAATTGTGAACTACCTTTACTAAAGCAATAGTCTATCTCTTCACTTAAAGAAAAAATAGTTTCTCGAGTTAACTATTGGCGATACTTTTGTTCTGTAGATGGTTTCAGTGTCCCGGAACATTTCGCCGGGATATTTCGAATACTAGGCATTGGTGGTGATGGCGACGAAGAAAGATCATTCATTGTGGCGCAACTAAGATTTTTGAAGAGATGGTATGGAGTAGTGTTAAAGCGACTTGGTTTTCTCATTTTCATAAATGCTGAATTTAATGTTAATTTTTTCTCGTTAATTTGTAATAATTGAGCATTTAATTGCTGTATATAGAACCACTTTGACTGTAGCAAATTAGTAAAAACCTTATGTGAAGGCCTCCCCCTTCCTTGATTGCACCACTTCATCATGAAATATGTAATGTTCGTCTTGGGGCTAACGTTTTGCTTTCAACATTATTTTCGTTCAGGTACAACAGCCAGGATGCGGCAGTTAAGCAGAGTTTTGCACTGATTTTCGACCTAAGTTCCTTCGAAGACTATATAAAAGCGGCTCAGGGCATCCACTGATGTTACTGCAGTGCTCTGTCCCAGAGGTCCTAGAGTTAGTCCCCACAGTGGCACGATTTTCGACAGGTCGCTAGTAGCGACAGCTTGGTTGAATTCGACTGCGGTCTGGAGGAGAATTCCAGCTGCCAGCTGCTCTAATCAGTAGTTTTAAGTGGTTTCTCCGATCTACAAGCGAATGCTGGTGCAGTACCCTCACAATGGGCCGCGCGCGATCTATTCTTTTTCTTTGTTCTATCCTCACCACCTTATTTACCCAAACACACTTACATGCACAACCGGTAGATTGAAACTTGTCTTGGCTGGGTCGTTGCCACGCTGGTGGGAGATACCTGGTTAGTCCGCAAGCCGACGTAGGTCGGCACCGGATATCACCAACCAGCGGGGGAAGATCACCGCCACTTCTCCAGAAGAAAACCTGCACTACCGCAACAGAACTAATGATTTTAGCAGTTGACGCGCCCGGAATCACTAATAATTCGAAGCTCTTCTCCGGCGCGGGCACAAACGTCTTTCGAGCAATCGTCGCCTACAGGGCCTCTTATCGCGCCTGGAATTAGACTTCCACTTTCCCCACCTGCTGTATATCTCGGTCTCGCCGGTCTAATGTGTTTTCGCCCTACTGAACAAAACCGAACCCGGCAAATGCGGGAGCGGAAGAGGCCGAAGTTCTATCTAAAGACCCGGAAAGTAACTTAACTTTCATAAATGTGGTGGTTCCATGCAGGGCACTCAACACATTCAAGTCCGATCGAAAAAATTCTTCGTACGCATTCCTTGGAAAGGAAGTAAAGCCTGCTGACCCGTTTAGTAAATTTACTGCGTGTAAAAGATCGAGCCTAAATGAAGCTTTCGAGCTAAATTCAAATCGCCTGTTTCGTCTCCCAAGTGATACCTCCTTTCAACACTACTGACTGAATGGATCGTGGCGAAACTTGCGTGGTCAGACGGAAGAGCGGGCCTAGTGGCCTGAGTCTCGCCACGTTAAGGCATCAATTCAAAATTATTCTTGGAAAACAAAATGGAAAGCTACACTTTGATTGAACTTACTATTTCTCTCGTGAGTTACTAGTTTCAATCCTGTAATTACGATTTTATAATAAAATATAAACTAGTCATAGGCGCTTGAAAACGAAACTTTCTCATGTGTACTTTTCGCTCTAGTCTTACTGCAGATGACTTTCAAACGGACAAGAACCGTTTTCGTGACGGAAACTGGTGTAATCGGATCTAAGGTTCGAAACAAACCAAGAAATTGTTTTCGTTACTTTTAGAATTGTTGTCTTACAATTTAATGAATTTATTTTATTCTTGAAATAGTCTAATCGAACTCCACTCGTGGTATGAAACTTCTCAGATAAGTCCGCTCGTCGCTGCGCGACACGCGAACTTGTAAGTTTCAAACCCTTAGAGGAAATACTTATGATTATTCCACTCGAGAAAATAAAACTATAAGTGTTCCACTATACATATTAATTTCCTAAACCGGTGCAGTGTGCCTTAAATATATCGCTTTTTCTATCCCATTTTTCTTAACCGCCCCTGCCTAGCGGCCTGTTGTAAGCTGTGACTCGCCTGTCTTAGGAGTATATATAATATATATAATATATATATATATATATATATATACACATATACATATAATGTTTTAAAAAATGCCGCTGGTAAGAAAATTGCATATCTGGGGAGTGCATTTTGTGAACACTCCAGTTGTCCAGTTGTCGCGGTGCAATGAACTCGATTAGTAATTGATACTGAAAAATAATTCAAGTAATACACATTTCTAAGGATAAAGCTCTCCTAGTCCAAGGGTGGAAAAATATCACACATCTATTAAATTATGCAAACGAGTTTGTCAATGTTTTGTCTGTATTAATGATTAATTACTTGAATAATTAAAATGGAATTTGTAATAGAGCCACGTAGGTCTATATTGTTTTAGGTGTATGCATATCGTATCATGCGCAACACATATTCTATATTTAAATAAATTACTCGGGGCCACTAATTTCATACTTTTATAAGGGAAAAAGACTTTGTTTGAACTGTATCACATTGACTACGCACGCGTGCCTGTTTGTTCCGACGGTGCTTCCATGAAATCTGATGTGGTTCGTGGAATTTTACCGTTCTCAGTACTACACCTTTTACTGTGCAGATGAAAATTTGTTTTCCTCGTTTTCGTGGAAATGTCGGAATTCTGTTCAATAAAATATGCCGACTAATTTACAGATTTTATTCCGTGGTACTCCAAATGCATACACAATGAATGACCGTAGTAGGAAACATTTTCCTGGCTTCTCGTCGAAGTCGCATACACAATGAATGACCGTAGTAGGAAACATTTTCCTGGCTTCTCGTCGAAGTCGGGAGAGAGTTCGCGGAACCAGTTTATGAGGCTGCTGCGTGGGCACATCTGCGCTCATCAAGTCCCCTACAAGTCCAATACAAGTCCCCTCCCCTTATTTTCTGGAATTTGCAACAAACATGGAGCGGGGCCAAAATGAGATGAACGCGAAATGGAGCGAAATATGGTTCAAACGGTTATATACATTTATTTTGACATCCCGCCAGTTATTTTCTTTGGACCTGCTGACAATGAAAACTGCAGGGAATTGGCAGTTTTTAAGTATTATTGCAACGTAGATCGGACAAGAGTTTTCATCCAAATTAACATCGTACAGAAGTTTTCGTCTAATTATAATAATAATAGTAGTAATAATACTCACATCCCCACACTCGAAACCCTGGTAAATATTGAATTATCAATTTGTGTGCAGGAGAATGACTTAAGGTTTTTGTTATATTACTGAGCCTACGACGAAAAAGGCTTATACCTTAGGTCATCTCTTAGCAGACACCCCCGAAGTACTTGTAGTGGTGCTTCTTATTTCTGCTACATAATGAGAGTTCAGACGTGATAATCACAGCACATCACATCACACGTAGAGAAAGCACCCATCCCTTACGGAGGACTCGAACCCGCAGCCTTGGGCACCACCTGGAACGCGTACAGCATCCAGAGTACGAGAGAACGCGGGCGGTCCGTGCGAAGTCACTGCACGAGCGTGGGGAGTGACGTCGCTCGAAACGACCACGAGACAGGATAAGGCGACGAAGGAGCGTGGCGCCGACTTCCTAGTGTTGGGAGAAGTCGGTCACATACATACCGTACGCACCTGCACGTGGCTGGCACCGGCGCGGCCCAGTGTGGGCGCGCGGCCGGGAGCGGTGGATGGGTGGGGGCACTGGCCAATCGATGCGGCAGCCCGTACGCACCGCCCGAGCGGCTTCGCAGCTTTTGACAAACACATCATGCGGCTGCTGTCTTGGCCGGAGCAGACCAGAAAAAGGTGGGGGGAGCAGCTGGTGTAACTTGCCCCGAATTTTTCTTTTTTTCATTCAAAAGAAATGAAAACTAATTTCTCTAAACCGAATTGAACACCAAGTTATTTCTGGTTCATGGAGAAATTAATTTTTCTTAATTGGGTGAGGGGAGAATATTTGTTTGAAATTAGGGGCCCCAAGGACCAACTTCCCCAGAACCTGGTTTTCTCTAGTTTTTGCTTTACAAAAGCGCGATTGGTTTGTAAGTACTACTAGGGTCTGAAGGAAAATTAATATCGAGAACAGGCGAAATGATCAGTTAGCGTAATGAGTGCAAAAAAGTACTAGACTAATAAGTACTAAGAAATGATACGCTTTTCGCTTTTAGCATGTGTTACAAATTACGAGTGAAGCAAAAAGGTGTTTTCTTGCGAAGATTCTGGGAAAATTGAAAAACGACGTATTCATAAGAATATCCTCTTAATACTTCCTTCTTGAAACCTTTAGCAAATCATCAATGTAATTGAAGTATCCCGTGCCGCCACAAGGATAAGACGCCACGTGTGCGTCCCGGGAACAAGGAAGCGCTTCCCGTAACGAGAGGGGCTTCCTCGGAATGCCGCTGAAACCGAAAATGAGCGCAGTCGCTTCGAGGAAGCGACGCGCGCTCTGGCGAATGGAGCGGGGGGTGCTGGGGCATTTGCGGAGGCGACCGGGGCCTCCAAGAAATGGCAATTGTCTCGCGAACGTGGGCGAGGAGGAGTGGGGATGTGAAGCGTCGAGCGTGGGGAAGGTTAAGGGCCCGCACGCGTGGTGAACGGGGGAGGAACGAGCAGGCTCGAGTAAGGGGGAGAGTGGTGTGGGTTCACAGAAGCACCAGCACCAGCGCCCGCGCCGGTGCCAAGAGCCTCTCGGAAGCGGCGATTGTCTAGCGTACACCGCGGGGATGGGGGTGGGAGCGGGAGCGGGAGCGGGAGCGGAACCGCGTGCGTGGGACGGCCTCGATTCACCGCCCAGTTGCGCCGGCTGCGGGCGAGGCTGAGGCAACGGCAAGGACGGCGGCGGTGGCGGCGGCCTACTTAGGGGAAGTGCTGCAATCGCGGCAAAGACAGCGGTGGTGGTGCGGCGGCAGCAGCAGCGCGCCTGGCGACGGGCCAGGCGCCTGACGCGCGACCGGGCTCCGCGCTCAGCTCAGCCCAGCTCAGCTCAGCCCAGCTCAGCCCAGCTCAGCCCAGCTCAGCCCAGCTCAGCCCAGCTCAGCCCAGCTCAGAATCCTCTGCAGCAGACCCCATTCCTCTGCGCAGACCACAATTCCTCTGCAGCAGCCACAACCTCTGCGCAGACCACAATTTCCTCTGCGCAGACCACAATTCCTCTGCGCAGACCACATTGCCTCTGCGCAGACCCCACAATTCCTCTGCGCAGACCACATTTCCTCTGCGCAACCACATTCCTCTGCGCAGACCACAGTTCCTCTGCGCAGACCCACAATTCCTCTGCGCAGACCACACTGCAACTCGCAGACCACACTGCCACTGCGCACACCCAGGACTCCACTGCACTGCTGTTTACTGCGTATTCCATTCCTCAGCTGAGCTTCACTTGCCACAGACTTCAAACTGCTGACTTGCTGTTCCCCACTGCACCACTGGCTTACCGCGATGGCACCCTTCACAGCTCAGCTTCCACTGCAGACTTCAGACTGCTGGACTGCTGTTCAACCACTGCACACTCTTCACCGCAATGGCACATTCACAGCACAGCTTCCACTTCCCGGACCATGACTGACGGAGCTGACTGCTTCTCTTGCACTACTCACTGAAACGTCTACCAACCCACTTGGACTTCTACTCCCACGTCTTTCTACTAAAACGTGACAAAACGGCCCGGCGGCAGCGGCGGCATTTATATACCTGTCCGGCGGCTTGTCTTCCAGGGGGCCACCGGGGGCCCCCACATTTCTGGCCGTTTTCCCCGCGGGGGCTCGCGGGGAATAGTCCCGGGGGGGAAACGGATCTTAGTTCGGAAAGGAAGAAAGTGCGGCCGGCAAGATTGGGGAAAAACGGCCCCCCACCCCCCCCCCCACCCAAAAAAATTTCCACCCCGCCGCAAGCCGAATTTCCGGGCAGTGATGCAATATTCGAATCGCTCTGTC
>BOPP01000351.1:174526-200793 GCA_017312745.1 Gryllus bimaculatus | reverse complement strand
CTACGGTGTAACTCCCAATTATACGAATCGATTTTGGGTGAGAGCAAAACGAAATGGAAAAATGTCGGCGGTGAGAAGTTAACGGTCGCGGGCTGCAATACTGGCCCAACTCAAATAATAAAAAAAAAGTTTTGAGTTAATGAACTCTCCAGAATTACAGATTGATCTATCTTCCAGCAGTATTCCACCAAAAATGGCAGAAGTGTGAAAACAACGATGCATTTCATGCAATGCAAGTTGAAAACTTCAAACACGTTTGTATCCACACCTGATGTTTCGCTCCCCTTATTTTAATATAGTTCTGCAAAAGATTTTTTTAATAGCACGCAGCAAGATATTTTTGCGAAGCAACGTACCGTTTTGAGAGTTTTAACGAAAGATCATACGTACTATAGTACTCGGAAATTGTCTAAGTAATTTTAATACTTACACTTGTACATTCCATGAAATGTACCCCAATAGACGATTTGATTTGTTTATATAAACAATACATTATGTATACTTTCTTTAATTACTCCACATTTTTGTAAAAAAAACTTAACTTCATAAATTCAAGTAACTTTTTTTTCTATATCCGATGTATTCTTCTTTAGGTTTAACTAATATTCCGAATTTTCGCATATTTCGGAGTTTTGTGTATTGAAAATTGTCGAGGATCGTGTTGGCTTCTTAATGTTTCGACTTCAACCTGCTTCATTTCCATCGTATTTCCATCTTATACAGTTATTTAAAAGTTCGTTCTGAAACTTTGACGTTACTTCGAACGCAATTATGGCGTTGATAATATATTGTAAATATTGCATTATTTTCCATGAACAAAATACATCTCAGAAAACTGTAAGAAGTCAAGCTGAAAAGGGCACTGAAATTCAAGCAGATGCATTTATTTTGTTACTCATACTCCCATCAAGGAGAACGTGTGGTTAGAATTTTGCAAAAAGGCAGTTTGTCAAATAATCCCTAATAGTTGGTGGAAAGAGAGAACGGCCTTTCAGTTAATTGTCAAGGCGACGTGGCGCTCCGCGTGAAGCCTTCTCCAACAAAATGCTAGGCATTAAGAAAATACACTTCTTTCCTATAGAGGTTAGTTGTAGCAGTTCTTTATTTCTTTAAGAGCTCGTTTCGGTAAATGTGTATACTTTTGTTCTGTTGTTCGTTAAGGCATTCTTTCGCTTGCAGACCTTCAGTAGTTGGTCTGCTGCATTCGTCTTCGTAATGGTTATTAGTTACTCTGCGGTTATCGATTCAGGGAATGATTGTACCAAGGCATTTGACAGTACGCAGCTGATGTTTGTTGCTGGTTTCATTTGTATGTTGCTGAATCATGAGGTATTATAGTGCCCCAAAATATGTCAAATAGACGATAAATCAAATGCACTTCTATCTTGTGTCGTTTATTACTAACGGGATATTAGAGAAAACGAATATTTGGCATTCTTGAGCAGTTGTGAAATAAATTATCTTGAAAGAACTAAATGGAATAGGTCCTGATTTGCCTAAGAGTTCCACGGTATTCTCTAAGTAAAATAACAAAAACAAGTAAATAAATAAAACATTGATGCTTTACCAGAGTTTGGAATCCAGAAAGTAGTGACGAGAAGTTGCCACATCCGCGATATTTAGGCCAGCCTTAATTTCTAAACATTAAGTAATCTTTTGTTTATGCTTAAAAATCCATCGGTAGGCGAGATCAAAATGTTCATATCCTAGATCTACTTTGTTCTGTGGCCACAGTTGCAAGATGTATCTTTCTGAAGACAAAATTCGTATTGATTTATTGCGATATGGAGTTAAGTTTCGGGTTCTAGAGATACAGTGGCCCTGAATGAAATTCGCAATTGATATTGAAAAATGTTTATTTTTGTTATTTATCCATTTAAGTGTATTTTGTCGGAGTTGCGTCAGTCCTGAGCGATAAGCCAGTGCTTGCAGTCACACAGTTCTGAGTATGACAGTTTCGTGGTCTGGATTTGCATGTGGGTCCGTGTACAACACTGCGATCTCGATTCCATGAGATAAAAAAATAAGTATATCGTGGAGACCAGTAATACGGATTGATGTTGGTTTGATTTTATTCTGTTGAAATTAAAACTAAGAATATCGAGGTTTTTTTTAGAGTATCCATCTCATATTGACATATCTAAAAAAAGATAACGAAACTGTGATGAGATACTGGTTTTTAACTATGGATGCACCACAATGTTCTAAAATTAAACTCCAAAAAATTAACTCAAAATTTCCTACTTTTCGTTTGTCAAATGAGCCCACTTGTTCACTTGGCTCAAAAGCTTCCGAATTGAGAACCAGCGTAGATATCTACATCATCTCTAAGTAAATGTTGAATATTTTAATTTAGTACTGCGTACTTCATTTAAGAGAATTTTATATGTTCGCTATTTTGTAATATATCGTTACACATTTTCGGTAACGGTAAAAATATTTTTAAAAAAAGGGAAATGACATACTCGTGAAGGGGAGGGGGTAGAAAAAAAGAATAGTGTACTCATAATTGAGAAGAGCCATGCTCTGTTGGGAGCTATCAAGCCTTAATGAATGACTGAATGCTCGTTAATTAAAAACCGGGAATTTATTCGGTCGCCCTGCTCAGCACGGGCGGTTGCGGCGGTAAGCGATCTGCTCAGGGACAATGTTTCATCTAGATCGCGACGCTGGAGGCAGTCGCAGACCACACGTCTCGTTTCGCGGAACTTGCATCGTTCCTATCTTG
The DNA here is from genome assembly GCA_017312745.1 of Gryllus bimaculatus. Classification (NCBI taxonomy): domain Eukaryota; kingdom Metazoa; phylum Arthropoda; class Insecta; order Orthoptera; family Gryllidae; genus Gryllus; species Gryllus bimaculatus. The sequence continues at coordinate 198,065 of BOPP01000351.1, read as the reverse complement.
CGATTGGTTGGTAACATATGGTCTCAAAGCAAATTATGGTCGTTAGTGGTAATGATGGTGATGAAATATTTCAAAGGCACAATGATACAAAACAATTTGTTTTGCCATTTTTTGTCAGGTTTTAACAGCTAACCGCTCTCTGGTATATCAATCGGATACATTAACTGTTAAACCCATGACACAGTTATTGCAATCGCTATAGAATTAATTACACCATTACGACACAATTCAAGATACAATGCAATGCAATGCATTGCATACCACTATACATTGGAATTCTTCTTCGCAATCCAAAAACCGGTACTCAGAGGGAATTGAGGGCACGATGAATCGTGTTCTGAAAACCGAGAGGAACTGCAATGTTCCGTTGGATTGGGGGAGTGGAAGCAGCCTTAAAGAATTCCGTGCGGTGCCACACGTCGCCCCGCTGCTCCATCGACCGGTGTGGGGCCGGCGCGGAGCGGGGAGGAGTGGAGAGGAGAGGGGTTGGGGGGGGTCGGGAGGACGAGCCGGTGGAGTTGTTGCGGAGATGGGACCAAGGGGAGCGGAGAGCAACGAGCGGGCGAGGAGTGAGATTCCACGGACGGACGACGGACGGGCAAAAACGTGTCGGAGTGTGGGGGCGGGGCGTTAGAGTGGCGCCATGGAGCGGACCGTCCCGGGACGGCGCGGGGCGAGGGTGCGTTAGCGAGAAATCGTCTTAACGTGGCAGAGCGAAGTGGATGCGAGAGAGAGCGGGGCTGGTTGTGGGTGGGAGCAAAGGAGAGGCGACAGCGGGTCAGGGTTGAGGTGGGAGTGAGGGAGGCGGCGGGTTGTGGGTGCGGGGAAAGGCGGCGGGGCGAGTGGAAAGCGCAGTGGAAAGCTGCAGCTGGAAAGCGCGCAGTGAAAGCGACCGCGTCGCTTTGGCGAGTTCGTTTCTTTCTCCGGGTCTTCCACATTGTTATTCATGTTGCATCATTCGAAAATCCATTTTACCTATGCATCAGTCGGGTTGTTGTGATCAATGTGTTTGTAGATTTTTAGCGGCCCATTAATATACCGTCATTCTTGCAGGTTCATATAAATTCTCTCTTTTGGGGAATATCGAATTAAAAAGCAAAAAACAAAACTCTTAAACGAAAGTTGTCGGTCAGTGTTGAACGAAAGTTACTGGTTTGCCGCGAGAATTGATCTGTGAATTATTGATAAGATTTATAGGCGCTTTCTTCCAGATTTCAGTTCTATATGATCTTAGATCGAGTTACAGAATATTGTGGGAAAGTGATGACATAATTTGTCATCGCCCTCAACGGATTTACTGTCGGTTCCATTAGTATCCTGTACGGATGCATACGTGCAGGCCCAGCGCATAATGTAGGTATGGGGGGTAGCTGTACTCACACGGAAATGCAGAGTAGGTAAATACCCTTTGGGAATTTGGTGTGAAATATTCCATAATCGTCAAATTCTAGAAATGAACGACGTTTCTCGGTATTGCGTCGACTCAATTTATCTACGTTGCAAAATTGGCCCAACAGTATTGCAATTTTACATTTTTATACCGACAAAATCGATTTAGAAAAGATATTAAATGAGTATATAAAAAATGCAAAGGTCAGCGCTGCTTTGGCATTGCAAAAATGAACTAATAAATAAATGTGATGACAATTTGAAAAAGATTTGTCTTGTAATTTGTCATTTTATATATTGGTGGAAGTATGGTTACAGCTGGTAATTTGTCATTATATATATATGTCATTATATATTGGTGGAAGGAGGGGGTCAGGGGACCCCCCCCCTCGGGTCAACTACCCTTTCGCACTTAACACCTATCTCCAGCTCTGCTGAGTGTGACTGCGGAATTTGACTGTTTACGATACGATTTATGGGTTCGTAAAATGCTTTATTAAAGGGAAGTATTATCAATTGATCTGGAAGTAATTTTCACTTTGAGGTACTATTATATTTCGAAGAAACCTTTGTGGCAAGGTTTTGATAAAAATTTCTTTGCATAATGTGCTTGCTTGTTTAATTGGCAATCTGAATGAAGTGAGACATCAACTGCATGACTGCAGACACGAACTGCAGCGTGCGGCGGAACAAGAGGATTAGCACCACTGAGCCAATTGTGCGGAAAACAAATGGGAACAAATCAGCTCGGCATCCACATCACAACCTAATTCTAGGAAGCTGCGTGCACGACCTGCTGTTAACTTCACAGAAACCGAAGGGTTCAAATATAACTTTTATTAGCATTTTTCGCTGAATTTATTATTGGACCAAAATAGTGTTCATTAACTATCACAGGTTTAATAAACGAGGACAAAGGTGGCGGAGATAGGGGAAGATGAAATCATATCAAATAGTGATGAATAATTTGGTATGGTGAATTTTAGCAATTGCTAAAAATGCAAAATGTTATCGAAAGTTGGAAAAATTGTAATTTAGGCCTATTCTGGAAAGACATAAAGGCGTATGTAGCATGCAGGCTTATGTGCCCTTCTTTCGGAATAGGCCCCATTTGTGTGTTTGACGGTCGGTGCAGTATATTTCTACAATAAAATGCGAAAACGATCGCAAAATGAGAAATCACGTATACAGTGCGAAATGGTCTATAATCTGCGAAATAATGGCTAAATTACATTTTATGGTTTCCTCAGTGTTCGCTCCGTAACTAGGGATGCGACATCAACAAATCGATGTTTGAAAACATTTGACAGTATCGGTGTTTATTAATTTATATTTAAAATTAAATTCAGTAAACAAAGTAAAAAAAAAATTATCCTGAAAGCCAATCCTGAGCGTCCTCTGTTCGCAGTGCGGAGAAGGTCACGGGAAAAAGGCCCTTCGCCAATGGCGCACGCACTACATTTCACGCACTACATCTCACGCTTCTATATTCTTTGAAGTTCACAAATAGCAAGATAATAAATTAAGTTTCCTTTATTTCCTGATTTGTTAATGGAAAAATCCAAAAAGCACATTTTTTTAAAAATCTTAGATCCCCTCCCTTAAAATGTTCTCATTTATGACTTCGTTTTGCAGACATGAAAATTGTATTATGTAATGAAAAATAGATCATGTGACAGAATGTTCACGAGACTGTCAATCAGTATCGCGGAGGTTTTTTATTTCTTTCTCTAAAGGAATGTCGAGAAATAAAAGAACTTTATATTTTGGACCATATAGCTAGCAATTTTTTTAAATGTTCTATTATGCATAGTTATTAATAGTGGTAACCACAGAATATTTCCAAGAAATATAAGGCTCTTCTTTTTTACGACGATACGTAGTAATCGAATTACACGGTCATTTCAAGGACAAGCGAATTTTTTCCATAGTGTTATCTTTGTAATCCGAATGTGCTACTACTCTTACATGAATTAGTTTGTCTCCGATGTCTAGCAGTCGTTGAGAATTTTTAAGTTGTGTGAGTAGCATACTGAGAAGGGTTTTGGCATTAGCCACACGCTACAGCTACAGCGATGGGCCGTCTTCACAAACGTATTGATTTTAAAATATTTTTCGTAAGTAATATTGTTTGTATCTTAATGCTTAATTTGGGTATCGAACTCGGATTACTGTTTCATAATTTCTACGAATAATCTCAACAACATTGTAAAAAACAAAAAAATTGTAAAGATAAACGGTGAACTATAGAGTTAAAAGAGCAACACATTTGCAAACCTATCAGAAAAAATAATCTCGTAACTTTTGTAAGTGAAAAAGTACTTAGCAAGGTAGTAGCAACAAAAAATACTACTTACCCATCATATCATTCATACGATTATACTACCAGTATATTTCAGCAAGGTTTTGAGAAGTGTTCATTGTTAATCCATGGAAAATAGTATGAGGGTGTTAACGTACAGTTTGAGTGTGTCTTAAACAGATAAGGTGCCGGTCACTTACCGGGCTTCCAAACGCCCTTGCTTTTACTGATGTAATCTTTTTGCTGAAGTGCACATTATGATGCTAGGACTTCTTCAACCAAGCAATGCTTTGCACTAATTTTAAACGATCTCTTGTTTCAGTAAACCTGAATGGCGCCGGGAGAGTGGACATGTCCCACTTCGAGCTTCTCAAGGTCCTGGGCACAGGAGGTGAGTTAGTGGTAGCTGCTTTCAAAATATTTTTTTAAAAAGTTTTTCCGTTTTCACGGTAAGTGAATATCGGTAGGCATTTTCAAAGTAATTTAGCGATTTTGTCCTGCGCGAATTTTATAATGTGCAATTTTTTTTTTCTCGTTTCCAAAGCGAATAAATTTATCGAAACTGAAGTACATAGAAATGTGAGTTCAGTTATTACACATTACTCTGTATGCAAGTATCTACATTCCTTAATGAATACCCCTGCGTGTCGCTTATCATGAGCAAAGAGACTTGATCGGGCCCTTAGCTTTAGAACCTCGTGTCGTGTACGTTCTTTCTTTGCGTAAGAATGAGTCTTCATTACACTACAGGTAAATAAGTAGATGATAGAAATTATTACAGGTCAGGGCTAGAAATTTCCATTAACACAATAAGAAATCGTGAAAAGAGTAATAAACTTAAGAGTAACTGGATTTGAAGTTAACTTCCTTTTTACTTTCCTGTATATGTGCATATATACGGAGTAATGTGCGTAGTATAAGGAAAGTTATGTAATACTGCGGAAAATCGATTTCGACAAAAATGCGTTTTGGGGTTTCCTGATATCGAAAGATTATTTTTTTAAACGTCCGTCAGTTCGTCCGTCAGTTCGTCCGTCAGTTCGTCCGTCCGTCAGTTCGTCCGTCCGTCAGTTCGTCCGTCCGTCAGTGTCGTGCCCGTCGTGCGTTCGGCTGCCGCGTCCGTCAAGTTTTCGTCCGTTCCGTCAGTTCGTGCCGTCGTCACGTTCGCACGTCGTCCAGTTCGTCCGTCGTCCGTTCCGTCCGTCTCGTCAGTTCGTCCCGTCCGTCCCAGTTCGTGTCCGGTCGTCAGTTCGTCCGTCCGTCAGTTCGTCCGTGCCGTCCAGTTTCGTACCGTCGTCCAGTTCAGTCCCGTCCGTCAGTTCGTCCGTCCGTCAGTTTCGTTCCGTCGTCAGTTCGTCCCGTCCGTTCAGTTCGTCCGGTCCGTCCGATCAGTCGTCCGTCCGTCGTCAGTTCGTCCGTGCCGTCCCGTCAGTTCGTTCCCCGTCCCGGTGCCGTCAGTTCGTTCGTCGTGCCGTTCGTCAGTTCGTCCGTCCGTCGTCCGTACAGTTCGGTCCCGTCCGTCCGTTCCGTCAGTTTCGTCCGTCCGTCGTCCGTCAGTTCGTCCGTCCCGTCCGTCCGTCAGTTTCCGTCCGTCCGTCAGTTCGTTCCGTCCGTCCGTCCGTCAGTTCGTCCGTCGTCCGTCGTCAGTTCGTCCCGGTCCGTCCCGTCCGTCAGTTCGTCCGTCCGTCCGTCCGTGCAGTTCGTCCGTCCGTTCGTCCGTCAAGTTCGGTCGTCCGTCCGTCCGTCAGTTCCCCCCGGGTTCCCGTCGTCCGTCCGTCAGTTCGTCCGATCCGTCCGTCGTCTAGTTTCGTCCGTCCGTTCCGTCCGTCAGTGTCGTCCGTTCGCGTTCCGTCCGTCAGTTCGTCCGTCCGTCCGTCCAGTCAGTTTCGCCGTGCCGTCCGTCCGTCAAGTTCGTTCCGTCCGTCGTCCGTCAGTTTTCGTCCCGTCGTCCGTCCGTCCGTTCCGTCATGTTCGTCCCGTCGTCGTCCGTCAGTTCGTCCGTCCGTCCGTCCATGTCAGTTCGTCCGTCGTCCGTCCGTCAGTTTCGTCCGTTTCCGTCGTCGTCAGTTCGTCGTCGTGCCGTCCGTCCAGTTTCGTCCGTCCGTCCGTCCGTCAGTTCGTCGTCTGTCCGTCCGTCGTTCGTCGTGTAAGTTCGTTCGTCGTCGTCGTCCGTCCGTCAGTTCGTCTCCGTCCGTTCGCCGTCCGTTCAGTTCGTCGTCCGTCAGTCGTCGCGTCCGTCAGTTTCGTCCGTCCGTCATTCGTCCGTCATTCTCGTCCGTCAGCGTCCGTCCGTCAGTTCGTCCGTCTTCCGTCCCAGTCTCGTCGCCGTCGGTCCGAGTTCGTCCGTCCGTCAGTCTCAGCGTCGTCCGTCTCGTCAGTTGCGTCCGTCCGTCCGTCGTCAGTTCGTCCCGTCCGTCCGTCGTCAGTTTCGTCGTCGTGTCCGTCAGTTCGTCCGGCGTCCTCGATCCGTCAGTTTGTCCGTCCGTCCGGTCAGTTCGCCCGTCCGTCCGTCCGTCGTTCGTCCCGTCCGTCCGTCCGTCCAGTTCGTCCGTCGTCCGCGTAGTCGTCCGCCGCAAGTTCGTCCGTCCGTCCGTCGCGTTCAGTTCGTCGTCCGTCCGCTCGTTTCGTCCGTCCGTCCGTCCGTCAGTTCGCGTCGCCGTCCCGTCAGTTCGGTCCGTCCGTCCGTCCGTCAGTCGTCGTCCGTCCCGTGTCGCGTCCGTCACGTACGTCCGTCGCGTACCGTCCGTTCCTGTCAGTTCGTCCGTCCGTCCGTCCGTCAGTTTCGTCGTCCGTACCGTCCGTCCAGTTCGTCCGTCCGTTCCCGTCCTCAGTTCGTCCGTTCCGTCGTCTCGTCAGTTTCGTCCGTCCGTCCGTCGTCAGTTCGTCCGTCCGTCGTCCGTCCTCAGTTTCGTCCGTTCCGTCCGTCGTCAGTCCCCTCGGCAGTTTCCGTCCGTCCGTCCGTCAGTTCGTCGTCCGTTCCTCGTCGTCCCGTCCGATCCGTCAGTTCGTCCGTCCGTCCGTCCGTCAGTTCGTCCGGTCCCCGTCCGTCGTCGTCCGTCCCCGTAGTTCGCCGTCGTCGTCCGTCTCGTCCGTTCCGTGTAGTTCGTCGCCGCGTCCGTCGTCGTCGCTCTTTATTCGTCGTCGTCGTCCGTCAGTCCCGTCCGTCCGTTCGTATGTCGGCCATCGTCAGTCGTCCCCGGTCCGTCGGTCGTCGCGATCCGTCCGCTAGTTCGTCGTCCTCGTTCTCAGTCGCCGTCCGTCCGCAGTTCGTCCGTCCCGTCCGTCAGTGTCGTCGCGCGCGTGCATCAGCGTCCGCGTTTCCGCCGTCCGTCAGTTCGTCGTCCGTCCGTGCCGTTCTCGCCCCGTCGTCCGCTTCGTCCGTCCGTCCGTCAGTTCGTCCGTCCTCGTCCGTCCGTCAGTTCGTCCGTCGTCGCGGTCGTTCGTCGTCCGTCCGTCCGTCCGTTCGCTCGTCGTCATTCGTCCGTCGCGTTCGTCGTCGCGTCCGTCTCAGTTTCGTCCGTCCCGTCCGTTCCGTCAGTCGTCTCAGTGTCGTCGTCCGTCGTCCGTCAGTTCTCGGCATTCGCGTCTCAGTCGTCGCCGTCATTTCGTCCGTCAGTTCGTCCGGTCTCGTCCGTCCGTCAAGTTCGTGTCCGTCGTTCGTCCGTCCGTCAGTTGTCGTCCGTCGTCGTCAGTCGTCGTGCAAGCGTCCGTCCGTCAGTTCGTCCGTCGCAGTCGTCCGTCCGTCAAGTTCGTCCGTCGTCAGTTTCGTCGCCGTTCAGTTCGTCCGTCCGTCAGTTCGTCCGTCCGGTCAGTTCGTCCGTGCCGTCAGTTCGTCCGTCCGTCAGTTCGTCCCGTGCCGTCAGTTCGTCCGTCCGTTGCAGTTCGTCGGTCCGTCAGTTCGTCCGTCCTCAGTTCCGTCTCCGTCAGTTTCGTCCGTCCGTCAGTTTCGTGCCGTCCGTCAGTTCGTCCGTCCGTCAGTTCGTCCGTCCTGGTCAGTTCGTCCCGTCCGTCAGTTCGTCGTCCGTCAGTTCGTCGTCACGTCAGTTTCGTCCGTCCGTCAGTTCGTCCGTCGTCAGTTCGTACCGTCCGTCCAGTCGTCCGTCCGTCAGTTCGTCGTCCGTCAGTTCGTCCGTCCCGTCCAAGTTCGTCCGTCCGTCAGTTCGTTTCCGTCCGTCAGTTTCGTCGTCGTCATTCGTCCCGTTCCGTCAGTTTCGGTCGTCCGTAGTTCGTCCGTGCCTCAGTTCGTCCGTCCGTCAGTCGTCGTCCGTCAGTTCCGTCCGTCCGTCAGTTCGTCTCGTCCGTCAGTTTCGTCCGTCCGTCAGTTCGTCCGTCCGTCAGTTCGTCCGTCCGTCAGTTCGTCCGTCCGTCAGTTGTCGTCCGTCAGTCGTCCGTTCCGTCAGTTCGTCCGTCCTTAGTTCCCGTCCGTCCGTCCGTCGTCCGTCGCGTCAGTTCGTCCGTCGTCCGTCGTACCCGTCCGTCCGTCGCAGTTCTGCCGTCCCGTCCGTCAGTTCGTCCTCTCGGTCGTCAGTTCGTCCCGTCCGTCCGCAGTTCGTCCGTCCGTCCGTCCTCAGTTCGTCCGTCCGTCCGTCCGTCAGTTCGTCCGTCCGTCGTTCCGTCAGTTCTCAGCTTCCGTCAGTCGTCCGGGTCCGTCCGTCAGTTCGTCCGTCTCCCCGCAGTTCGTCGTCCGTCAGTTCGTCCGTCCGTCAGTCGTCCGTTCGTCCGTCGTCCGTCGCCAAGTTCGTTCCGCATCCAGTCGCAAGTTCGTCCGTCCGTCCGTCCGTCAGTTCGTTCCGTCCGTCCGTCCGTCAGTTCGTCCGTCCGTCCGTCCGTCAGTTTCCGTCCGCCGTCCGTCGCTCCCCCGCTCCGTCCGGCAGTTCGTCCGTCCGTCCGTCCGTCAGTCGTCCGTCCGTCCGTCCGTCGTTCGTCCGTCCGTCCCGTCCGTCATTGTCGTCCCGTCCGTCTCAGCGTCCGTCCGTCGTGTCAGCTCCGTCGCGTCCGTCCGTCAGTTCGTACCGTAGTTCGCGTCCGTCCGTCAGTTCGTCCCCGCGTCGTTCGTAGTCCGTCCCTCTCTTTTCGATCGTCAGTTCCGTCCGTCAGATTCGTCCGTCAGTTTCGTCCGTTCGTCAGTTCGTCCTCAGTTCGTCCTGTCGTCGTTCCGTCGCTCAGTTCTCCGTCCCGTCCGTCAGTTTTCGTCCGCGTTCGTCGTCACGTCCGCCAGTTCGTCAGACAGTTCCGTGCCGCGTGTCCGTCCGTGTTGCCGTCATTCGTGCCGTCCGTCCATTTCGTCCCGTCCGTCCCGTCATTCCGCTCCCGTCCGCTCGTGTCCGTTCCTCCGTCCGTCAGTTTCGTCCGTGCAGCGTCGTCCGTTCCGTCAGTCTCGTCGTCGTCGCGTCGTCCTTCGTTCCGTCCGTCCGTCCAGTTCGTCCGTCCGTCCCAGTCGTCGTCGTCCGTCCCAGTTCGTCGTCCGTCGTCGTCACTTCCTCCGTCCGTCCGTCCGTCAGTTTCGTCGTCCGTCCGTCCGTCAACTTTCTTCCGTCCGTCCGTCCGTCCAGTCAGTTCGTCCGTACGTCAGTCCGTCCCGTCCAGTTCGTCGGTCCGTCAGTTTTCGTCCGTCGTCCGTCCGTCCCGTCAGTTCGTCCGTCGTCCGTGCCGTCAGTTTTCGTACCCGTCCCGTCCGTCCGTCAGTTTTCGTCCGTCCCGTCCATCCGTCGTTCGTCCGTCCGTCCGTCCGTCAGTTCGTCCGTCCTCCGTCCCGTCAGTTCGTCCGTCCGTCCGTCCGTCAGTTCGTCCGTCGTGCCGTCAGTTCGTCGTATCGTCGTCGCGTGCCGTCGTCAGTTCGTCCGTCCAGTTCGTCCGTCGTCATTAGTCCGTCCGTCCCGTCAGTTCGTCCGTCCGTACCGTCCGTCTCGTCAGTTCGTTCCCGCCAGTTCGTACGTTCCGGTCCCGTCAGTTCGTTGCCGTCCGTCGTCAGTTGTCGTTCAGTTCGTCTCAGTTCGTCCGTCCGTACCGTCGTCCGTCAGTTCGCGTCCCGTTCCGTCCGTCGTCATGTTCGTGCCCGTCCGCTCCGTTCCGTCCGTCAGTTTTCGTTCCGTCCGTCCGTCTCGTGCAGTCGTTCGTCCGTTCCGTCGTCGTCAGTTCGTTGCGCTACCGTTCGTCAGGTTCGTACCGTCCGTCCGATCGGTCCAGTTCGTCCTCCGTTCGTTCAGTTCGTCCGTCGCGCCGTTCGTCAGTTCGTCGTCCGTGCCGTTTTCGTCAGTTCGTCCGTCGTCGTTCGTCAGTTCGTCCGTCCGTTCGTTCGTCAGTTCGTCCGTACGTTCGTGCGTCGTTCGTCCGTTCGTCGCCCCGTTCCGTCTCGTTCGTCAAGTTCGTCCGTCGCGTCCGTTCGTCAGTTCGTCCCGTCCGTCAGTTCGTCCGCCGTCCGTTGTCAGTTCGGTCCCGTCCGTCCGTTCGTCAGCTTTCGTCCGTCCGTCCGTTCGTCCGTCGTCCAGTTCGTCCGTCCAGACCGTTCGTCCGTCGTCAGTTCGTCCGTCCGTCCGTCAGTTCGTCCGTCCGTCCGTCAGTTTCGTCCGTCCGTCGTCAGTTGTGCGTCCGTCCGTGCAGTTTCGTCCGTCGCCGTCCCGTGGCAGTTCGTCGTCCGTACCCGTCGAGTTCGTGCCGTCCGTCCCGTCAGTTTCCGTACCCGTCCGTCCCGTCAGTTTCGTCCGTGCGTCCGTGCCGTCGAGTTGTCGTCCGTCCGTCGTCCGTCAGTTTTCGTCCGTTCCGTCCGTCCGTCAGTTCGTCCGAACGTCCGTCAGTTCGTTCCGTCCGCGTCAGTTCGTGCCGTCCGTCCGTCAGTTCGTCGTCCGTCCGTCAAGTTTCGTCCGTCCGTCCGTCGTCAGTTCCTCCGTCCGTTCAGTTTCGTCCGACCGTCCGTCAGTTTCGTCCGTCGTCCAGTTCGTCGTCCGTCCGTCAGTTCCGTCCGTTCCGTCCGTCGTCCGTCATTTTCGTCCGTCAGTTCGGTTCCCGTCAGTTCGTCCGCAGTTCGTCGCGTCAGTTCGTCCGCCAGTTCGTCCGTCAGTTCGTCCGTCAGTTCGTCCGTTCGTTACGTCCCGTCAGTTCGTCCGTCAGTTCGTCCGTCAGTTTCGTGTCGTAAGTTCGTCCGCAGTTCGTCCGTTCAGTTCAGTCGTCAGTTTCGTCCGTCAGTTCGTCGTCAGTTCGTCCGTCTCGTCCGTCAGTTCGTCCGTCGCCGTCCGTCAGTTCGTCCGTCCGTCCGTCAGTTCGTCCGTCGTCCTCAGTTCCGCGTCCGTCCGTCAGTTCGTAACCGTCCGTCAGTTCGTAATGCCGTCCGTGCAGTTCGTCAGTCGTCCGTCCGTCCCGTCCGTCAACTTCGTACGGCCCGTCCGTCCGTCCGTCCGTCAGTTCGTCCGTCGTCCGTCGCCTCAGTTCGTTCCGTTCCGTACCGTCGTTGCGTACAGTTCGTCCGTCCGTCCGGTCAGTTCTCGTCCGTCCCAGTCCCCGTCATTTCGTACCGTCCGTCAGTTTCGTCGTCCGTTCAGTTCGTCCGTACCGGTCAGTTCGTCCGTCGTCAGTTCCTCCGTCTCGTCCAGTTGCTGGCGTGCCGTCAGCTTTGCTACTCCCGTCCGGTCAGTTCGTCCCGTCCGTCAGTTCGTCCGTCGTCAGTTCGTCCGTCCGTCAGTTCCGTGCCGTCCGTCAGTTCGTGCGTCCGTCATTCGCTTCCGTCCGTCAGTTGCTCCGTCCCTCAGTTCGTCAATACCGTCAGTTCGTCCGTCCGTCCGTCAGTCGTCCGTACCGTCCGTCATATAAGTCAGTTCGTCGTGCCGTCCGTCGTCAGTTCGTCGTCTGTTCCGTTCCGTCAGTTCGGTCCGTCTGTCCGTGCCGTGAAAAACAGTTCGTCCCCGTCTGTCCGTCCGTCAGTGTCGTCCGTCCGGTCCGTGACGTCAGTTTCGTCCGTCTCGGGTCCGTCCGGTCAGTTTCGCCGTCTCCGTCCGTCCGTCAGTTTCGTCGCCGTCGTCAGTCTTCCGTCCGTCAGTGTCGTCCCGTCGGTCAGTTCCGTCCGTCCGCAGTTCCTCCGTCGTCAGTTGCTCCGTCCGTCAGTTCGTCAATGCCGTCAGTTCGTCGTCCGTCCGTCAGTTCCGCTCCGTCCGTCCGTCCACGTCAGTTGCGTCCGTCTGTCCGGTCCGTCAGTTCGTCCTCTGTCCGTCGTCAGTTCGTCCTGTCTGTCCGTCCGTCAGTGTCGTTGGCCGTCCGTCCGTGCCGTCATTCGTCCCGTCGTCCGTCCCGTCAGGATTCGTCCGTCCGTCCGTCCGTCAGTTCGTTCCGTCGTCCGTCCGTCATGGTTCGTTTCCGTCCGTCGTCCGTCCGTCATGTTTCGTCCGTCCGTCAGTTTCGTCCGTCGTCAGTTCGTCCGTCCGTCAGTTTCTCCGTCCGTCAAGTTTTCGTCCGTTCCGTCAGTTCGTCCGTCCGTTCAGTTCGTCCGTCCGTCAGTTCGTCCGTCCCGTCAGTACCGTCAGAGTTCGTCCGTCCGTCCGTCCGTTCGTTCGTCCGTCCCGTTCCTGTCAGTTCGGTCCGTCCGTCCGTCCGTCAGTTCGTCCGTCCGTTCCGTCCGTCAGTTCGTCCGTCGTCGTCCAGTTCGTCCCGTCTCGTCCGTCCGTCCGTTCAGTTTCGTCCGTCCGTCCTTCGTCCGTCAGTTCTTCCGGTCCCGTTCTCAGTTCGTCCGACAGTTCGTCCGTCGTCCGTCGTTCGTCAGTCGTCCGTCCGTCGTCAGTTAGTGCCGTCTCGTCCGTCCGTCCGTCTAGTTCGTTCCGTCCGTCGTCGTCCGTCAGTTCGTCCGTCCGTCGTCCGTCAGTTCGTCCGTCCGTCTGTCCGTTCAGTTCTTCCCGTCTGCCGTCCGTCGCCAGTTCGATCCGTCGTCAGTTCGTCCGTCCGTCCGTCAGTTCGTCCGTCCGTCCGTCCGTCAGTTCGCCCGTCGTCGCGTCATGTTCGTCCGTCAGTTCGTCCGTCAAGTTGCCGTCCAGTTTTCGTCCGTCAGTTCGTCCGTCAGTTCTACCGTCAGTTCGTTCCGTCAGTTCGTACGTCCAGTTCGTCCTCAGTTCGTCGCGTCAGTTCGTCGTCAGTTGTCCGTCAGTTCGTCGCTCAGTTCGTCGTCAAGTTCGTCCGTCAGTTCCGTCCGTCAGTTTCCGTCGTCATGTTCGTCCGTCAGTTCGTCCGTCATGTTCGTCGTCCGTCCGTAGTTGCCGTCAGTTCGTCAATCCCGTCCCGTCAGTTCGTCGTCAGTTTCGTCCGCTGTGGCCCGTGATTACCGTAGTTCGTCCGTCGTTCCGGCCCGTGCAGTTCGTCGTCGTCGTAGTTCGTCCCGTCCGTCCGTTCGTCAGTTCGTCGTGCCCGTCCGTCCGTCAGTTCGTCAGTTTCTTCCGTCCGTCCGTCCGTCAGTTCGTCGCCGTCGTCCCGTCCGTCAGTTCGTCCGTCCGTCCGTCGTCCGTCGTTTGTCCGTCCGTCCGTCATTTTTTCCGAGTCCGTCCGTCAGTTTCGTCCGTTTCCGTCCGTCGAGTTTCGTCCGTCTCCCGTCCGTCAGTCCGTCGTCAGTTCGTCGTTCGTCCGTCAGTTCGTCCGTCGTCCGTCAGTTCGTCGCGTCCGTGCCGTCAGTTCGTCTCGCGTCCGTGCCTCAGTCCGTACCGTCCGGTCAGTTTCGTCCGTCCGTCAGTCCGTCCGTCAGTTCGTCCGTCCGTCGCGTCCGTCCGCGCCGTCCGTCAGTTCGTCCCGTCCGTCCGTCCGTCCCGTCAGTCGTCCGTCCGTCCGTCCGTCAAGTTCGTCCGCTCCCTGTCAGTCGGTCCGTCAGTTCGTCCGTCCGTCGTCGTTCGTCAGTTCGTCCGTCCGTCCGTCAGTTCGTCGTCCAGTCGTCCGTCCGTCCGTCCGTCCGTCAGTTCGTCCGTCCCGTCCGTCCGTCATTCGTCCGTTCGTCCGTCCGTCAGTTCTGTCCGTCAGTCCGTCCCGTCAGTTCGTCCGTCGTCTGTCCGTCAGTTCGTCCGTCGCCGTAGTTCGTCCGTCGTCCGTCCGTCCGTCCGTCCCGTCAGTTTGTCCGTCCGTCAGTTCGTCCGTCCGTCCGTCCGTCAGCTTGTCCGTCCGTCCGTCCGTTCATTCGTCGTCCCGTCCGTCCGTCAGTTCGTCCGTCCGTCTCCGTCGTTCGTCCGTCCGTCAGTTTCGTCGTTCTCGTGCCGTCAGTCGTCCGTCCGTCAGTTCGTCCGTCCAGTCCCAGTTCGTCGTCCGTCCAGTTCGTATTCCGTCAGTTCGATCCGTCCGTCGTCCAGTTCGGTCCGTCAGTTCGTCGTCTGTCCGTCCCGTCAGTTCGTACCCGTCGTCAGTTCGTCCGTCCGCCGTAGTTTTCGTCCGTCCCGTCCGTCAGTTCGTCCGTCCGTCCGTCCGTAGTTCGTCGCGTAGCGTCCGTCGTCAGTTCGTCCGTCCGTCGCGTCCGTCAGTTCGTTCCGTCCGTCCGTCGTCCAGTCCGTCCGTCCGTCCGTCAGTTGTCCGTGCCGTCCGCGTCCGTCAGTTCGTCCGTCCGTAGTTCGTCCGTCCGTCCGTCCGTCGTCAGTTCGTCCGTCGGTCCGTCCGTCAGTCGTGCCGTCCGTCCGTCAGTTCGGTACCGTCCGTCCGTCAGTTCGTCCGTTGTCCGTCCGTCCGTTCAGTTCGCCGTCCGTGCCGTCCGTCCGTCAGTTCGCCCGTCCGTCCGTCCGTCAGTTCGTCGTTCGTTCCGTCCGTCTCCGTCCGTCGTCCGTCCGTCGTCAGTTCGTTCCGTCCGTCCGTCAGTTTCGTCCGTCCGTCAGTTTCGTCCGTCCGTCCGTCAGTTCGTCGTCCGTCGTTCCGTGAGTTTCGTCGTCCGTCCGTCGTCAGTTCGTCCGTCCCGTCCGTCTGTCCGTCCGTCTGTCCGTCCGTCAGTTCGTCCGTCTGTCCGTCCGTCGTCCCGTCAGTTTGTCCGTCCGTCAGTTTCGTCCCGTCCGTCGAGTTCGTGCGTCGTCAGTTCGTCCGTCCGTCAGTTCGTCCGTCCGTCAGTTTCGTACCGTCCGTCAGTTTTCGTCGTCCGTCAGTTCGTACCGTCCGTCCAAGTTTCGGTCCGTCCGTCAGTTTTCGTCGCGTCCGTCAGTTCGTCCGTCCCGTCAGTTCGTTCGTCCGTCAGTTCGTCCGTCCGTCAGTTCGTCCGTCGTCTTCCGTCCGTAACCGTCATTCGTCCGTCCGCAGTTCGTCCGTCGTCAGTTTCGTCCGTCGTCAGTTTCGTCGTCCGTCACGTTCGTCCCGTCCGTCAGTTCGTCCGTTCGTCCAGTGTCGTCGTCCGTCCGTCCGTGACCGTCCGTCAGTTCGTCCGTCCGTCCCGTCAGTTCGTCCCGTCCGTCCGTCAGTTTCGTCCGCCGTGCCGTCAGTTTCGTATCCGTCGTGCCGTGCATTCGTCCGTCCGTCCAGTCACCGTCAGTTCCGTCGTACCGTTCCGTCCGTCAGTTCGTAACGGTCCGTCGTCGTCAGTTCGTCCGTTCCGTCAGTTCGTCGCCGTAGTTCGTTTCCGTCCGTCAGTTTCGTCCGTCGTCCGTCCGCCAGTTCGTTCGTCGCCGTTCCGTCCGTCCGCCGTCGTCAATTCGTCGTCGTCGTCCGTCCGTTTCGTACCGTCGTCCGGTTCCGTTCAGTTCGTCCCGTCCGTTCCGTCCGTCAAGTTCGTCCGTCCGTCCGTCCCGGTAGTTCGTCCGTCGTCCGTCCGTCAGTTCGTTCGTCCGTCCGTCCTCAGTTCGTCCGTCGTCCGTCCCGTCAGTTCGTCCGTCCGTCCGTCCGTCAGTTCGCCTCCGTCCGTCCGTCAAGTCGTCGCGTCCGTCCGTCCAGTTCGTCCGTCAGTTCGCCGTCCCGTCAGTTTCGTCCGTCATTCGTCCGTCCGTTCAGTTCGTCCGTCAGTTTCCGTCCGTCAGTTCGTCTGTCCGTCCAGTTGCGTCCGTCAGTTCGTACCGTCAGTTCGTCCGTCCGTCCGTCAGTTCGTCCGTCCGTTCGTTCGTTCCGTCCGTCCTCAGTTCGTTCCGTACCGTCCGTGCCTCAGTATCGTCCGTCCGTCCCGTTCGTCAGTTCGTCCCGTCCGCCGTCGTCACCTTCTTCGTCCGTCCGTGCGTCGGTCCGTCCCAGTTTCGTCCTCCGTCAGTCCCGTCCGTCAGTTTCACGTCGTCCGTCAGTTTCGTCCGTCCGTGGCCGCCAGGTTCGTCGTCCGTCAGTTCGTTCCCGTCCGTCCGTCCGTCAGTTCGTCGTCCGTCCAGTCCGTACAGTTCGTACCGTCCCGTCGCGTCCCGTCAGTTTCGTCGCGTCCGTCCGTCGTCAGTTCGTACCGCCGTCCCGTCCGTCAGTTTCGTTCCGTCAGTTGTCCCGTCCGTCAGTTCGTCGCGTCCGTCCGTCAGTTTTCGTCCGTCAGTATCGTCCGTCGTCCGTTCAGTTTTCGTCGTCCGGTTCCGCCGTCCCGTTCGTCGGTCCGTCCGTCCGTCCGTCCGTCAGTTCGTCCGTCCGTCCGTCAGTTCGTTCGGTCGTCAGTTCGTTCGGTCGTCGCCTAAGCCATGCTTAGGATTTTTCATATTGAAGCAACCCGCGTCGATCTGACTCTAGTCGAATCTTTGAGATTTTGAAAAAAAATTTAAAATTTTGGGGGTCCTGTACATGAAGCCTCACGGAAATTTTCAATAATGTTCCAAAATTGGTTCCAAATTTTTTCTTTGATTTTTTTTTTTTTTTTTTTTTTGTAAAAATAGAGTAAAATGCACTTATAAAGATGGCATTGGTCCTATTTTCAGGTTTAACACTGAATTTTCGAAAATATCCAAATTTTTTGGGCGTCTTCCATCTACTATAAAATTGAAGATAGTTTTTCCGTAAAATTTGGTTTCCTTATATTCTTTCATTAAGATCATTTACTTTTTTAAAAAAACATATTAGTTCTCTTCATACAATATTGCGTTCAATTTTCAAAATTTACAAAGAGATTTCTAAAAAACTACTGGAATTTTTCGCTTTAAACGTAGGATTAATGCTAAATGCCCTCAATAAGATGACAAACTGTATTGGTGTATTTCTTTCTTCAAAAATTACAAAAATGTAAATTTTACGTGCCTTTCTTGACGTAAATATTTATATTAACTGCAACTTGTTCACATTATATTTGAGTACATGTGCTTTAAAAAATTACATATAAAGTTTCTCGAAAGCCTCTAGTTTTCTACGAAAACTAGCTCAAAACTCCGCATTATCAGAAACGTTAAAACCCTATTTTCTTTAAAACGGCAGTAAATTTTTTCTTCAAACATTGCGAACGGGTAGTGGTAATTGCACTCTTTAATATGACATAAAGTTAACTTCAGTGTATTTTTTTCTTTTTCAAAATTTACATTGTAACTTTTTTGAAAGCATCTCTCACGTAGTTGACATGCACATTTCAGCACTTTGTAAACACTACTGTATTTGTGAGTTAATGTACTTAAAATGACTTCAAATCAAGTTTTTCGATAACTCAAACATTTCCTGTAAAAAAAATTGAAATTTACAGTGCGGCTTAAACGCCAGTTTTTTTAAAAACGACTCCAAAGGTTTCAAATAAAATTGCCATATAAAACGAGGTTTTACTGTTGTTTAATAATCTTAAGATATTTCCGCTCAACAATTAGGAAAGCGACAAATTAAGAAAATGTCAAAAAATGTACTTAGGGTGGCGATGAGGCTAGCAGGCAAGAATATGTGGCAAGTTCGAATAGGTAACCGACACCAAAGGAAGTAGGAAACTAATACGGGAAAGTCTGGGCTATTCTGTAGCACTATCTTACATTTTTCATACAGTTACGTTCTTACCATTATCAGGAGAAGTGGATAAAAAACAAAGTGAGTAATGAATATTTTAAATATTAAAGAAAATTACTAATAATTTTTATTCCAAAAATGTAACTGCTGTAACGTTGATAAAAGAGGTTTCAATACATCTTTGGGATATCATCTTTTCATTTTGAAAGGGAAGATCTATTAATATCAATATTTTGTTTTGTTGAGAATTCTAGCCGTATAAAAGTCGCTGGTTTTCTCCTCGCGTAAATGTAAGTAATTTTTATTGCAAAATGCGATAACACAACTCTGCCATGTGACTACTCGGCTGTTCGGAAGAGTAAATTCAATCTAAGGTGATGTGAAGGCTGTCATGGTGGAAGGTGGCTAAAGAGAAGTGATTATATTTTACTGTTGATTGAGGGGGATTGTTAATTTTATTATCTTTTGTCTGCCAGATTACGGAAGAAGATGCTTTTAGTCATTTTTTACCTAAGTTGAAATGGGATGCGTCGGACGCTCTGGGTTACTTTTAAAAAATGTTTATTCTGTTCGAAAACATTCCGTAATCCTTAATGTGATATATATTTTTGTTCTTAAGAGATCTATTCTGTCCCCTCACTGAAGTCTAAAGGGATAATAGGCTTAGATTGGAAAATGCCCTCCAAAAAAGGTATTTCAAAAGGTTTATACTGGGTGCATTACGAAGTGAGATGTAGCTTGCATATAACCAGTGGCAGTGAAGGCTAAGGCATTCTTGTTGGGGGCCTTGAAGGTAAATCTGTCTTGTGGAGGCTAGGCTGCACAATTTCGCGACCTCGACGCGAGACGAGTGGATGTGGCGATTTCCGCTTATCTTCCGTCTCATCTCCTCAAACGATTGTGAGGCGCGTGTTCGCCAATTGACATCCGGCCGAATGAACCTGGAACTAACGCAGATCCTACTGAACCTTTTGCACTCATAGATGCCTTCTCCCTGGCCGATAAGGGAGTGATATAAAATAGTTTCAAAGTCTGAAAGCACAACCAGCACTACGGTCAGCTCATCTCACTACAAAACAAAGAACTTTGTTTTAAAAGGAAGTGATACAATAAACAGGCTGAAAGTGCTTGCGTTCCCTCTTCATTTTAACATTTTTTAAAGTGAAACGTGGTGAGTTTTGTGGAGGGTTTAGAAAAGCGCAGGAATAAGTGGAAATGTTTTGGTTAAACGCCTTGATCTTCCCGTTACCTTAATTTTTTTAATGAAAATTGCAACATAATAAGTGGCGATCATTTGAGAGTGTGCAGGTCAGTATACATGAATACTAGTTCTTAACTAATGAACTGTGGATAGGTGTTGGATAATTTATTCATATAAAAATACAAAAGGGCATGCCTGCTTTTCTATACCATGCTTGTATAAATTACAAATTGAATAACAACCTTTTTCATAGAATATCAAATGTTAAAATGAAGTTGTTGCTAGGCCCAAGGTGTTCTAAAAATTTCATTATTTATACTTTAAGCGTGAATGCTGCAAGTGTTGGAAAATATGTGATGGAAGTAAAGTGAAACGCTTGCATTAAAAGGAGTTACAATTTGGTTTTCCATACTGAAAAGGAATAATTGCATAGTTATTCTAGAGGGTCTTCTCTCAAAGCCATATGACGTATATGAAATATTTTTTAAATATTTCAGTTCTAGAAGGATGCATTAATTTACCAACTCTATCAATTAATTTTAATTCAGTTGCCTAATAGTGCTGTACATTTCCTTTTATCTCGTTAAACGCAGATAGAACAGAAGTGACTCAATTGACCAATGTGTTTGGGATATTTTGCAGTTACTGATAATTGGGAGAAAAATATGTTCTCGTAAATGTAGTTAGTATTGATTTCTAAAATTAATTAGTTTTATTATTTACGACATATTGCGTGCGATTTTATTTAAAATGTGGCCAATATAATAAATACTCCAGGCTCCGCTCCGCCCTGGCCTGGCCTGGCCTGGCCTGGCCTGGCCTGTTGATTTTTTTTTCACCGAAATGGAAAAAAAACAACAGAATTGATATATCAAATGATCGACTGCCAAATAAATGTGGTAAATATATTTTCAGTAACTAGATGTTCACTTTTATAAACCAAATAATGACAGAAAAGATCTCAAGTGACTTGTATGACTGCGTAATGTAGTTGCTATGTAGTAGAGCGAGTAGGTTTTTTTCCACCATCGATATAGGTGGTCTCTTTGAATTGCATATTTAAAACCTAAGGGGCGGATTAATACATAAGCTGACACAGAACGTGCTTAGGGCCCTAACCAGAATTTTAAAATATTATTTTAGTTCATAAATGCTAAAAAAATTTAATATTTTTAAAATTTCGAAGGTTTTTAGGGAATAAATCGGAAGGAATAAAATCGGGAAGGGATGGAAATGTTTGTGTCTGGCCTTTGCTTTCTTGAGCAAAACATACATGTTGATGACCGTGCTTTAGGTACTACTTCAAGAATTTCTGACTACTTGAATCTTTTTTCAGTTCAAAGCTCTTATTGAAAGTCTCTGTGCACATTAAGTTCAGTTTGTTGAAATATATACGAAAGTATATTTTCCGCGCGTTGGCATGAGTGCTCGTTCATTAAATTTGAGGTAATCGCCTTCTAACCATTATCTCGTGGCGCTGTCACTTTCAATCGGCCTCGCGGGCCGATCGGCCTTATCACAAGGCGAGTGCACAAGGTCAGCTCGCGACTGCACGTGTGCAAAATATAGTGAGAGTGAGGGCGCTGGCTCAGGCAATGAGAAGTTCTTTCCTCGTTCTTTAGCAGAGGCAGCTTTTGCACTGCGCAAAGTATGTGCAGTAGGCGTAGGGCCTCCCCTTCTCATATCCTTCTACGCCGAACTGAGGAGCTCTAACCCCTTAAAATGGCCCTAACAGCTCATGCTTTGTCTGTTTTATGAATATTATTTTTGCTTTATTTTTTCGATTACATTTAAATTATAAGTTAATAAACTAGGTCAGTGTCAATTTAAAAACTCTTCCGCGGGAACATAGTTGCAGGTTACTAAACCAATTTTAAAAATGGAAATGTTTGAAGACATCAATGCTTTTGATAGGTGTCATATTATTTTACCTTATGTGCAAACTCGCGGGGAGAACATAGAAACTCCAAATACAATAGGGGAGAACAATAGTCTCCAAATACGGCCCACGGGCCACATCCGCCCTGGCAGCATTATTTGTGGCCAGCCAACCCAAAGTATACTTAATTTAATCGTGACACACAAGGTGTAACATTGTATTGCTAGATATAAGAATTTGGTTCCCTATTTTTACATTCTTTGGTTCACGTACTAGCCATGCCACAAATGTACCAGTGTAAATCCTGCATAACGAATATCAAAATATACGCGTGTTTTTACCGTCGCTAGTATAGTTTTTTTATTCTATCTTATTTTGACTTCAATTTGTTTGTTTGTGAAAACTGGGCATGTTGCAGCGAGCATGTGACAAATGAAATTAATAAAAAATGCTAGGAGAAAATAAACGCATATTTGACCTTACATTCATAACAAGGCATTTACTCAGAAATTATTATTTCTAGAAAATCGTTTGCTCACCACCCACCCTGTTATGAAGTGCTGAAAATTGACTCGTTTCCTACTTCTCTTGTGTGCTCATATGCATATGTGTGTTTCTAAAATTGTGTGAATTGTTAACTGTTTTGATTGTTTTTTAATTAAAAAGAAATTTGACGAATGGGCGATGAATTCTATCCTGTCATAAAATTTAATTTTTTAACCTTCAGGCTCTTAAAACTTCTATTCAGCCCCCAGTTCAAGAAAGTTTGGAGACCCCGAGAAAGCCTTCCGTGAACTCGCATTGTCCTTTTAAAAACTGGGCCCAGCGTTGGAAGGTAAACAGTCTAGCCACAATGTTTGGATTTTGGATCTCTTTACAAGAAACCTCCCATGTTGAGGCCCCCTTTCCTCCTAATCCCACGTGGCGGACACTCTGTCGGTATTCGAGGGGTAGCGACTTCTAGAGCTGTCTCCATGTTGGCAATCACTGTGGTTAGCCGTAGAGGTGTTTAGTCATAGAGGGATGGGTAGGAGAAGTAAATTATCAATCACAAATGCGTATGCATTTGCATATTATCATTCTAAGGGCCGCTGCTGTGTGCAGATGGCAAATTCATCTGAGGAAAGTAGTTAATACTAAATTATACAGGACTTTAGCGGTTCCGGTTCTTGTGATGCACGGACGTAGACAATAATCGTACAGTCGAGTAAGAAAATTGAAGCAGCGGAAATGAGGTGGCCGGAAAACTAACTCGTTCCATTTTTTGGAACAACAAAAAAAAAAGATAAGTACGGAAAGTTTGCAATGTGTGCCCGACATAGGATTCGTGTACTCGTAGATATCAGTGGCATGATCGATTAGTTGAATAAATGCTTTCGGACACGTCAACTGCTATAATCATTTGTCCCGTCAGTGTAGTAATTTTTTTATACCTGGAGGTAGGGATGTGTTCTCCCCCGCGAGATTCGGCAACGGCCTTCATGTTGGCTTACAATTGTTTCTCCGAGCGGGGAACTGCCCCAGCCAGAACAAGCTGTAATATCCCGATTGGTCTCCCGACATGTGTGTTAATGTAATTTGTGTAAAATTAGGGAGAATGAGGAAGAGAAGGAGAATATCTCGTACGATCGGTGGCCCGATTGTCAAGCATTCGCTTGGTGTTGACGGGGAAAATCGGCCGATAGAATTTTCCTCCAGACAGCGGATGAATTTGACGTACGGCAAATACATAAAGGAGAATGGCAAAATGCTGTTTTCTTACGTCAAAATTGACAAATGCATTCAATACCTATAAAATAAAAAATAAAATAAAAAATAAAATAAAAAATAAAATAAAAAATAAAATAAAATAAAATAAAATAAAATAAAATAAAATAAAATAAAATAAAATAAAATAAAATAAAATAAAATAAAATAAAATAAAATAAAATAAAATAAAATAAAATATAATATAATATAATAAAATATAAGATATAAAATTAAATGAAATAAAGTGAAATAACATAAAATGTATAAAATAAAGTGAAATGCGAAAGTGGAATTAACGGCCAAAGACCCACTGGCATCGAAAATGCTCAAAGTGGACGCTCTCAGTGCCAGTCTATCCTCGACTCGCGTACCAGTCGCTCATATCTGACAGTGCTCGAGCTACCAGAAGTGTAAACGTTTCAACGGAGTCCTACGCTGGGGAAGAGGAGCTGCCGTGTAATGACATTTTTCAAATCCACAAACGCGCAAAGTGGGCGAATCTCTTCTACACGTGAGTCCCATCATGGTGAGCGTCGGGACTTGTACAGAGGCTGACACTTGGTGTAATTTTGCACCGTCGACAGGCGAGACCCCAAGAGAATGGGAAAAGAAAACTGATAGGTCTCTCCTGTTTATTTTTAAAAAAATCGTGCACGAACCGCCGCTGTATCCAGCGTGCCGAATGAAACCTCGTCGTAGCGCGGAGAGCAGGGTGGGGATGGGGTGGGGTGAGCAACTGAGGTTAGCACCCTGGCGCATGTGGAGTAGGCCTGACGTTCTGCTGTTTTGATATGCGGCACATTCTATCGTCATGACGAATATTGCGGTACAGTCGTAAAATACGAAGCAAAGCAGTTCGTTTTTGGGCTTCAAAGACTCGGAAGCGGATTACAGGTTTTTACAGAACGTAGATTTACACAGAACATTTTTAATTCCTGGAATTTTCGAAATACAGTGGATTTCACTTTTGAAATTAGTGAATTCTTAAACTGTCAACTTTAATACATAATATTATTAAAATATTTACTACAGCGTGCATGTTTCGGGTACTCACGTTTCTGTAACTATTCAGTTAATTTCGTGGTGCGCCTTTATAGTTCCGACGCGTACAGTAGTGCTGCAGCGCACCCTTTGCGAAGCACTTGACGTGCCCAAGGGCCACGGAAGGGCGGGGCGTGCTCGGGCCCGCGTCGGCGCCGACGGGGGGGGGGGGGGGGGGGGG
>BOPP01000351.1:132609-164507 GCA_017312745.1 Gryllus bimaculatus | reverse complement strand
TAGTAGTAAAGTAATAGTAGTAGTAATAGTAGTAGTAATGTAGTATAGTAGTAATAGTAGTAGTATAGTAATAGTAGTAGTAGTAGTAGTAGTAATTATTATATTTTTTAATAGTAGTAGTAGTAGTGTAATTAGTAGTAGTAGTAGTAGTATAGTAGTAGTGTAGTAAGTAGTAGTAGTAGTAGTAGTAGTGTAGTAGTAAGTAGTAGTAGTAAGTAATAGTAGTAAGTAGTAGTAATAGTAGTGTAATAGTAGTAGTAGTAGTAGTAGTAGTAGTAGTAGTAGTAGTAAGTAGTAGTAATAGTAGTAATCGTAAGTAGTCGTAATAGTAGTAGTAGTAGTAGTAGTATAGTAGTAGCAGTAGTAGTAAGTAAGTAGTAGTAGTAGTAATAGTAGTAGTAGTAATAGTAGTAGTAGTAGTAGTAGTAATAGTAGTGGTGGTGGTGGTGGTGGTGGTGGTGGTGGTAGTAATGTAATGTAATGTACTACGCTGATCATTGAAATGTGAGGTTAAGAGAATGCACTCCAATCTTTCACGTTTCTCATTCAGTATCCTAATTTATTTAATGTCCGAGAGTAAATATGGCGTACAAAGGATTTTCTCGTCCTGGTATCAAGCCGGTGATTATTACGAGTTCGTTTAGGCATCATCCTCGTCCCCTCTGCGAGGGTAATGACTCTCCCAGCGTCACTTTCATACCTGTGATCTTAAAGCATTTTTTTTACTAAGTCTTTTTCTTGTTGGTGAAACACTAGTGGGTGGCAGTGATTTATCAATAGCTTAATGATGGTACATACGTAATACAAATGTATCATAATTATATTACAATAACTGCTGGGATTACTTAATATTGTAAAATGTGTGTATGCATGTTTTTGTATTTTTATTCAGAAAAAGAATAGTCAAAGGTGTATTTTTACTTCAAAATAAAAGTAGTGTTTGTTTGCAGGCCGTCATAACTTACACATGTTCGTGTAAGGTATCTTGTAAATAAGAACCTCCAGAAGGAGCCGAACGGGTAGGATATATTCTTTTAAACTTGCGCAAAGAGCCCTTATTTCTTATATTGAGTGACTGCCGGCCGCAACAGTGAATGCGAGGTTTGACGTGCGTGGCGTGTTGGGCGTGTTGCAGCGTACGGGAAGGTGTTCCTGGTGCGCAAGCGCGGGGGCGTGGACGCCGGGCGGCTGTACGCCATGAAAGTTCTGAAGAAAGCCACCATCGTGCAGAAGAAGAAGACGACGGAGCACACAAAGACAGAGCGGCAGGTCCTGGAGGCCGTGCGCCAGTCGCCCTTCCTCGTCACGCTGCACTACGCCTTCCAGACCGACTCGAAGCTGCACCTCATCCTTGGTAAGCGGGCGCCGACTGCTTTGGTCACTGTCCTCGTCATTATAGTGCATGTTACGGCATAGAGATGGCGATGTTCCGCCGCAGCTGAAACCGGGCGTCGATCTCCATGTTGACCTGTGGGATTTCCCCTGACAGGTGTCAGCGGGCACCACCCCAACCCGGAACTGCTGCCGGCTCCCGATTGGTCCCCTGACCCGTGCGGTAGTAAAGTGCACATGTACTTCGATTTAAACAGTCATTTGTCGTAAATAAGCTGTTACGGTGTCATCCAATCGGAAGCTTGAATGGCTCTAAATGGCCAAGCTCAGGTCGTTGTCTGCTTTCCCACCTAACCACGTAATAATCCAAATTTTTGGCATTATCCAACATTCGCCTTGAATTATTAAAAGGCACGGAAAACTGCCTGTCAAAGCAGCCAGCTGCTAGAATTCTCCTCCAGGCAGCGGCTGAATTCGAACACTTTTTGTAAATAGTGTATGAAATCCGCCACCGTCGGGACTCGAAGCCTATAACCTCTCGGTCAGACGCTGCCGCAGAAACGGGGTACTCTGAGCCATCTCAGCCGGACTTCTGAATTGGGGCATTTAGGTGAAATTAACTGTACCTAAACCTGTTACGGATAAAGTGCGAGTCTGACTAAATGCGAATTAGCCGATTAATGTTATGTGATGTAGAACGGGCAATATTCAGTCGAGTTCTATTACGTGGAATGTGATTTCATTACAAACTTATTTAAATGTACGGTCCACATGTAATTTCTTACGGAATTATGTATCGTGCTATATTCAAAACCTTCTTGAATTGCAATCCCACAGTTATTGGAGGCCGATAGCAGGTCGTCATGCGGGGCCCCCGGTCGCCCCCCCCGAGGGGAGAGAGGCCATTACGAAGGTATACTGCTATGGCGCGAACTGGGCTTTAGCGCCTTCGGGGGAAAAGGGAGCAAAAGCATCGACTAGGCTGCGAGTGACTCACGGACTTCCTTTGCCCCGGCCTTTAGGAGAGGACATTGCCAGCAGGCCTCACGCCCGCCGCCGTTCAATACTCCCCGCGACTCGCCGAGCATTACCCTCCCATCGACGTACGACGGGACGAAAATGGTCCATATTTACTTGAAAATAAATCTCTATTTTATTTGAGCATTTAGAACCTAATAAATAATGTTTTGCAAAATGTAAATATCTAAATTTGGTAGATATTAATTGGAATAGTTGATTACGGTTTAGACACCTTCAAAAATTGCAAGTATCCTCTTCCCTTCTGCATCGTTACGTTCATATGTTTAGTGCGTCATCAGGATTATTTCGGATGTGATTATTCTTAAAGCAGTTCGAAGGGCGGTGAGACATTTGACAAGACAATGGATGTCGTACAGTTTTCTAATTGCCTTACGTGACAGTTTAATAGGTCTGTAGTCTCTGGGCACCACACGATATCCTTTTGTCTGCTTCAAATGTATGCCCTACCTTGCATTGAATACATATAAAGGAAGGTATTGCATTCACTCTGGGGAATATGTTACCCAGATCGAAAACACATTTATGAAATACACTTAAAATGATAGTAGTTTTACATTATAATAGAAGTAAGCTTATTAGCTTTTTCATTTTTCATACCGTTAGATATATTTGGACAGGAAAAAATTCGACTTGACCCTTTCCCTATCCTGCTGTTGCTGACTCGCTGCTCCGGGCGGACATCTCCTTCCTTACGAACTTCCCGCGCATGTGCAAATAATTAAAGTTGGAGCAGCTATTTATTGTTCACATTAATTCAGGTTGTAATGATATTTTTACCTTCTCAGAGGCGGTCCAAAAAGCATTTTTAGCACAACAAAAAATGCAAAGCAAAAAACATTTTTGGGTGCGCTTAGATTACAAAGAAATTTAATTGTTTAAACAGTAGATTTTAGATTGCAGATTTTAACAGCACAGTTTGTATAATGTAAACTTTAACCGACTAATTTTTGAATTAGAAACCGAGTTTAGCTGTCTGTATTCGTATGATATTTGAATCAACTTGAGAAATATAAATATCATAAAGGTATTTGATACTTTTGAGTTAATGTTAACGGAGGCAGCCACCTCTTTATTGAGCTTTTGCTTTGTAGCAGGCATGAGAGTGGGGGCAGCAATGGGCCGGTAGCTTAGGAAGCGATTGGTTTTGCGGCGGCGGGAATCCGTTCTCTTCCTCCGTCGGCAACGCTCCCACGCTCCCATGCCTGGCGCAGTCCCTCAGACTGTTTTGCCTCCTCTCTCCCGTCTCTAAATGCCTAGTGCATCGCGCAGACCACCGCGCAACAGATCGAAAGTCCCCCGTATTGCAAAATGTTGTAGACTGTCTCAATTCATTCGCTTTAGTTCCCCTCTGCTCACCACAAAGGAAATCTGTTTTGTTTTTTCTGTCGCATCAAGCTATAGGTTTCAGAATAGTTGAATTATATGTAAAAAACAAAATGCTGAATATGAAACAATTTTTCACAATTAAAATGTCCATTAATTTAGTAGTACATAAACGGTTTT
Source organism: Gryllus bimaculatus (assembly GCA_017312745.1). Classification (NCBI taxonomy): domain Eukaryota; kingdom Metazoa; phylum Arthropoda; class Insecta; order Orthoptera; family Gryllidae; genus Gryllus; species Gryllus bimaculatus. The sequence goes on along the minus strand of BOPP01000351.1, from coordinate 160,631 downwards.
GATTTAAGTTTTGCAATATCAGTTTATAAATAAGTACATACAGTAAATAACGCATTGAAAACCTACTAGTGCGCTAAGATTGAGTGTGATTGAGTTTGTAAATGGATTTAATTCTTAATGGTGGCGAGTCTGATGCCTTTCGATTGGCGGCACTTTGTACACTGAACACGTTCAACATGGAATACCTTCAGAGAATGACAGGTCATGTAAGTCAGCAGTTTATTACGCTGCTGTATTATAGACGAGTTACTGTAAGAAGGTACCAATTTGACACTACGGGAAACAAATAAACGTCATACAGGGCGAAGTCATTGCAAAAGATAGGGATGAAAACATTTTCAAATGGAGCTAACTATAACGAACGCATTGACAAAATATGTGTGTGGACATCACTGCTGGCAACATAATTGCAGGTTGTCGAGCAGAAGCTTCAAAAGCGGTCCCTTCCTATAGTAATCTCTCTCTACCTACCAGGGAGTTTTCAGGCCTCGAGGTAGTTACTTAGCTTTTCGTTTACACTCGCCGTCGTGTGCGCAAGGATGCACCTTCAGACTATAATCTAGATACTCCAAAACAAGTGGTCTCGAAATACGGTCCGCAGGCTACATCCTTCCTCGACAGTATTCTATGTGTCTCGCCAATCCAAAGTACATTCTAATTCAGTTTATTCGTGACAGGGGCTGTAACATTTTATTGTAAAACATAAGAATATGGCTTCCTATTGTTAGACACTCTTTGGTTCACATACCAGCCATGTAGTGAGTGTCTTGCCATTGTGTGACTTACGTACTGGACATTTTAAAGACATTTTAATAATGTGAAAAAAGAAATTGAGCTACAAATTCACTTTTTGTTGGACTAAAAACAATTTCATTGCCCTCAGTAAGGTGTTTTATAAAATTATTTATCATTTCTATATTTTAAAAAAGAAGTCCACAGTTGTAGAATTTTAAATTTCGAAATTTTAAAATTGTAACCCGCAATGCGTATTAATTACAAATTGTTAAAAAATTGCGTGCTAATATGTCCGTAGGTGTTTTAAGACTTAATTGTGAATTATTAACTGTTTTGTCATTCTTTAATAAAAATTTAATTTACAAAATAGGGAATTTATTCCATCATATCGTGAAATTTAATTTTTGGCCCTCGGGGCACTTAAAAAGTTCCTATCCGGTCCCCGAAGAAAGTTTGGAGAATCCTGCTCCAGAGCGTAATGATCTTGCACATTTACTTATAGCGTGGGTGGGGCCAGCTCGAAGCTTACAACTATACAGGTTTGTACTGGAGTCACACGCTACTTACATACGTCGGCACAAGTCGTTCATCAGTTGCCTCTAAGAAAGGACGAATCCAAGACCTCATGCACAATGCAACCTAAAACGTAAACATAACATAGCCACAAAACCTAGAAAAGAGTTATTAAGCGAGACCATTCACAACTCCCTGACGTAACCGTAATAGTAAATCCGTAAACTAACGAGATCACAAGCACCAAGCTTTAACGTCAAGTTTATGGCGGAATTCTACCTAAGACCAATCTGAGTAGCACGAAAGAAACAAACATGGTGGATTTTAGATTAGGTTCAGGCAGTTTGTGGTTGTCATTTCATTACAACCTTCAGTTCTGAACTAGTTTGCGTACGGTTTTGATCCGAGTAGTGAATTCAAAGAAGGAATGTGAGCCATTTTCTTGTGACTTCCAATTGACATGGCGAATAAAATAATTACGTTCGACGAATTACTTGTGAATTTAGTGCGAAAGAGTGCTTGTTTACAAAAAAGAGCGACTAATATAACAGCTACTCACATTTATATATAAAGACAAATCGGCAGTAAACTATAAATACATATTCAACAATTCAGAACTAGTACATTACGCCGCAAACGGGGCCAGGCCGCAGCATGGACAAAACTTCAATTGCTCCAACCTGTGTGCCAACGTTGCTTACATTAAGCTATTATTCATTTCACACAAATCATTACATATTAATAATTACAACAAGAAAAATGTATTCAAATTGATCTTCGCTGGCAAATCTACTAAACAATAATTAAATACTAAAATATTTAAGTAACCATGTTTTTAATTTATCAATTATATTGACACACTAATTTTAACATCATGATCAAAGAACATGAAATGAGGGCCAAAATTATCATGTAGTAAATACATATATTAAGACAAAAAGAATTATTGAGTTACGTCAAGCATTCCGCAGTTTGAATCACTTCATCACTTCGATTTACAACACGTGAATCCAAAATACTGTGGGAGGGCTGCAGATGAACATGAAATGGAGACATGCACTTTTTGAATTTGTTGAGAAACAGGTTTTGAACTGCACTCATGCAAACGTCTGCGCTGAGATACTCCGACGAACTCTTATTTCGCTCTGCCTGTGGTCCCACACTCAGACTACTTGGACGTATACCAATAGTCAGACACCCTTCACACCGTGTTTAAGTCGAGACATCGCAGCTCCGCCCGAGGCCGCTGTGCTCGTAGATGTTTGGGGGCTCCAGCACTTGCACTGAAGTCGGTCACGTTCCCCATTGTCAGAAAGGGGGAGCAAGGATTGTCATCCCTGTCTTGCTGCCAGTCTCATTTGGACTTTACGCGTCGAACGGGGGAGCGGGGTGCCAAAGCGAGCAGCTGCCTTTTTTATATAGTAAATCGGATCTTTATCTTATCACCCCTCGGTTGAGCCCAAGTTTGTTCGAAGGAGTAGAGATTACCTCTACATAACGATACCATAGCAAGGCGCGCGGGTATTGCAGTAGTAAATATATAAGCTCCAAGGGTTTTTTTTTTAAATTACAGGCTTTTTTAGCGAGCGTCCCCCTTCCGTCAGAAATGAGTGGTTTTACGTCAAAACAAATAGTCTAAATATTTATACGGACCACCATTGGTTGTCTGTCGGCCGGCGACCGCTGTTCCGAATGTCTGATGTCCTAACTTCAACAGAGCGCGCTCGCTTCGACAACTGAGCAGAAAGCGAGGAGTTGTGCACGGAGGCAAGGCGAAAGGGAAACTCGTTACTCAGTTCCTGTGGCTGTTGGCTGTTGGCGCTCGATGTTGTGAAAGCAAAGACTTGTATTGGGTGATGCGCCATTTATTTTGACGTTAGGAAGTAAAAGTTTCCTCCATAACGGGCTTCTTGTTTATTAGACTTCAATTCATTTGTGGAAGATAACACCTGGAAATTACGCATTCGATGTTAGGTCTGCGGTTAATTCGTGTCAATAATAACTAGAGAATCTTAGTAGCGTCTGACTAGACTGCGTACATTCATATTCTTACAACTTTTCTATGTCACTCTCGTAATATTTAGTTGTGCAATATCATATGTAGATGTAGTAAAGATGCTAGCTTATGAGCTGTAGAAGTGGCATTAGGAGAGTAGTTTTGGGAAAACTTTGGGACAAATCAAAATTGTCAATAATGCTAATTTGTATGAAAAAACATTGTTTATATAAAAGCCAATGAAAACTGCGAACTAAATTAACATATCCTTGTTCACGCACGTCTAAAGGTGGCTCCACACATTCGACATTCATATTGCGAGCGACAGCTCCCTCAATCCCGAATATCTGATGGGCTCGGCGAATGTTCGCTTCCTATGATGTGTGCATAAAACAAATACGCAATAGGAAGAGCGAACATCGAATGTTTGTCGCCCTGCAAATGGCAAGCGATTCATCCACACTACTCGAGATTGGAAGAGCGGTCGCTCGCTACTCGCCACTCGCCAAATAGTACCGAATGTGGGGAGCCGCGTTACGAGTGTAGCAAAGTTGCAAAAGGGCGAAGTGGGATTGAAGTTGCATCGGCGCGAAATTCATAATTCATACCTCAGGAATAAGGAACAATACTTCTTAAAATAAGCAGGCACCAATACGGGGTATGTAATTCAAAGGCACTTTCTATTCGAATGCCCTCGAAAAATCGAAAGAGAACGCCTTAATGACGCGAGAGACACGGAACTTTAAAACAATTTAATTTGTGTAATTAGGGGGGGGGGAATTCGGCAAAATGACGTTTATGTCATACCAGCAAAATACCTGGCATTGCCCGGGCTTTCTTTACATCCAATTCTTGTGAAAGAGAAAAAAGATCAATTTTATATAAATCACAGTTTAAGATTATTATTTTTAACGTAATTGGTTCAAATTTTAATAAAATTCTAATTTTCATTCATTTTATTTTACCGATTAATTACTATATATTAATTTTTTATCTCAAGCACTGCTACCGATCTCTAGCAATTATATTAGGTAGTAGTTCTGGTGCACCTCTGGGCATATTAGGAACCAATGTACTCTTAGCGTCAGGCGAAAAGAGGTGCATCTACAAACACATTATTTTATCTATTTATTTTCCGCATTTGTGTTGTATTAATATTTATCAAACTTTCCAAGGACACTGCGACAGTCTGCACAATTTTGTATGTATTCATACACTACTTTTTGTGGTATCGATGTCGGTTACAAGACGTTGAATTCACTTTTATTAGTTACAGTGCAATTAGCACAATCCTTTCTAACAAATTTCTTTCAATAAATTTGGAGCATTTTTTTTAGAAAATCTTGTTTTTATTTTTTTAATATTGGTCATATTTCACTTACTATTACGTGTAATGATGCGCCGTTTTTTCGCCGCAGTATTACACAAGTTTCTCTGCACTACATATGTAGTATGCGAGAAAATAACGTACACCTGGCAGCTAATATTCAAATCGCCTTTTACGTAATAAATATTTCTGGAAGTAAATATTTACAAGGCGCTAGCGACTTAAGGTGCAGAAAGTAAGAACACAAACATACTGTACTGTTCTGTTGCGCTCAAGATCGTGAAAATAAGACAAAATGAAGTTGAGGAATTTCAGAAATGGATCATCCCAAGGTCCTTCGTCGCCCTCGTGTCTTTCCCTTCCTCCTTCCCTTAAGATTCTACCTTTCCTTCTCCCTGTTAAATCTCTCTCTTTTGTCCTCCTCCTTCCCCTTAGATTCAACCCCTCCTTCTCTCCTCTTTTTACCTCTCCTTCTCTGATTTTACCCTTCCTCGTCTCCTCTTTGATTTTACTTCTCTGATTTTACCATCCCCTCCACCCTCGATCCTATCAGTTTCTCCTCCCCCTCCTATTCACCCTTCTTCCCTTCCCTCGCTTGCCGGTCAACTCCTCGCCTGCCTGTCGTCGCCGCCCCGTTTGCGCCGCTTCCACATCCCTTCACTTCCGATGATCCGATCGCGGCCAGCGCGGCCGCGCGTTGGCCACTCGCGCCGCGCGCTTTTCCTGACGCTTTCTCCACCCGTCTCCCGCTTCCCGCGCCCTCCCCCCATCACTCCTCCCTCGCTCCCTGCCGGCTCTACTTGGCTCTGCGTCGGAGCAGAAAAGGAAGAGGGCAACGCTCGCCTTGGGAAACTTGTCGCCGCTCCGCGAAACTCCACTTTCCTGCGGAAAGGGCCCTGCTCGCCGCGCCTCGCAGGGATTGAAGCGCCCTTCGGAACCAATTGCGAGTGATGTGTCAAGTATTGCTGAACGTGCGTCTTGAACGCCTCTGTAACACTACCAAGACGCCAAAGGTTTTTCAACTGACAATACTGTTCGTTGATGTAGGAGAATATGAAGGGTTATTGGAATCAAAATTTTTTGCACAACCGATTTCGCCAGAAATAGTTGGTCGTCAAATTTATGAAGCTTCTGAACAAGCATACAATCTTTAAATCTTACTGTAGCTACCAACGAAACCCGGATGGAAATAAGAACTTCCATCAAATTATTCATATTAATAAATGTCTGATGTGCACACGCAAAACATAACAGACATAACCTCAAACTCACACACTTAACTATGAAACTGACAGGATTACGCGAGTATGTGCAAGCAAATGTTTCCGTGGGTCATCTGCCTGTGCTTAGAAGAAAAACTACAGGTAAGACAACCTGACCGTGGCTGCGTTACACCAAAAAATTATCTATGAGCACGTTCCACGTATCTTGCTATGGTGGTGCAAAATAATGTGCATATCACTGGTATGGAAAAATTCTAATTTCCTTTCTGCTTGGCGAAAAATTAAATTAAGAATGTATGTAACGAATTATTCAGTTTAATTACATATTTCAAGTTAATGTAACAGTACATTTAGTTTTAAGAGGTGTAAATGTAGGCCTAAATGTTTACATTATGTTGCCGAATGCGTCCAAGGTGACGAAGCGACATTCAGCCTAATTTTATGAAAAGTAAATGATCAACTAATATTAGTCTTGAGAAAATCCATTGACAAATTGGTTCAGAGGTGGATCAAAAAGCCTCAGGTATACTCCCTCAGCCAAACGTGTCCCAAAAAACAAACACGTAGGCAAATTAGTAATCCCTTTCAATTTTTAGTGCCATGAATTACCTATCACTAGATGAAAATAAAATGCAAGGTTTAGCACAATAGAAAATACGTAGAATATACTATAGTACCGATCTTTCATATATCACTCAAAAGTCAAACATTTCTTGAATTATTTTCTAAGATACACGTTAGCAACTGTAAAAAATGTTGTTTTGAAACATACATAAGAGCTTTTCTGGAAAATGTTATGCAAGACTGAGCGTGTCCCTCATTTTAGGGGTAAAAAAGGTGAAAGTCTTAGAGGTTTTAAATCTCATGTTGTGATTTACATGTGTACAAACGTGAAGAGTATAAATCTCTTGATATTGATTTGTATTAAAATGAAATGGGGGGGGGGGGGAGGAATGAAACCCTTCAGTTAAGTTTAAACTAATTTGATGGCGGAGGCGGAAAGACAAGTGAGGTAGAGGAGGGATATCTAGATTTAGTGATAGGTATACCGGCTCCAGTTAGGTTTGCGACTTTATTCACGACAACCCAGGGTCTTAAGGCGGATGTGGATCGATGCACTTGACCACTTTAATTAAACATAACTCAGTGTAGATATATCTGACGTAAGGGGGGGGGGTTGACAGGTTTGGTCTTTATGAACGTTCCTACGGTTACCTTACATGACTTATCTATAGAGGTTATCTGTATAGATTTAAAAATAAACGAAATGGTTGTATGGTAATATTATACAATTATAATAACTCCCAAAATATGTAAAAGCATGCACTTTAAAATTTGGAGTTTTATAATGCATGAACCTTGTTTGGTGGACATATTACAATATGCATATATTTAAATGCAATAGAAAAAGTAATTGTACAACTATTCTAGTCCTACTAATCATTCATTTCGGGAATTGCCTAAAATACTTAGGTTCTGGGATCACAATAAAAATAATAATTAATATTAGATCCATTATTGAGTCGGGTTCCTTATTAAGTAATGCCTACTAAAACCTTTTGATATCTTACTGAAATTAGTGTGTGTGTAATTGCTCGCAAGTTTACTATTTTTTTAATAATACCTGTACGTTACTATAGCTACAAATATTTTCAGAATATTTCTAAACTGCTGGAATATTTCACAATCGGAATAAACGAAATGTTACGTTTTTTGGTCGTTAGGTCATCAATGTTTTTGTCAAATATTCACATAAACAAATCCTGATTGCGGTATTGACTGAGGTAGTTTGCTTTTGCGCGAGCTGGCTGCACATTCGTTCCCCTTATTACAATGCTACTGCCATTGGCGGATCCAGGGGCGTAGAGCAAGCGCCCCCCCCCCCCACACACACCAAGGCTAGTTTTTCGTTTACTTCATTTGGCAAAATGGTTTTAACAATTTGTTATAATTACAGTAATTATTTAAATAATTATATTTGAATAGTGTATCTACAATACGTAAATAATATACATTATAACAACAAATATTGTATTATTTAACAAATCTACGAGCCGCCCCCCTCCCGACAAAAAAATGATTGGCTGGATACGCCCGTGGCTAATGCTCTTTGTATCAGTAGTGATCAAAGATCCGTGCTACAGTTTGAAGATTTTTACGTAAAATCGACGCAGTACTGAAATGGTATCCCAAACCACCTAATTACATATTTCTGTAGTAGAGATAATATTTTCGAATCTCGCACCCATTCGTAACAAATGGTGGTATCAAAATAATGAGAATTCCATGGAATTGTTCTTTCACTTTATAAATAATACTTGTAGAAAATTACTATGAATCGAGCATGGCCAAATGCCGTCCTGCAGCTCACGGCGTGTTTCTTCACAGTACTCGTAGATAGTGAATTATTCCTCCAATAGCGTTTACTTTCTTTGAGCAATGTCAATTAGTTGAAAACTTTCCGCTCTTTCCTTCCCGCCGACCAGTTTGGCAGCCGTGTTTGCAAACCGAACACTTACATTGTCCTTAATGTGTTGTCCGCGCACCATTCCTAATCGTCATCGGCAACTCGAGACGTCCTGTGCCGATGCGATTTCCGCCAGTAAACTTCGGTCCGACCACTGCGCGCTTTCGGGCTTCGTTGGCTGGTTTGAAGTTCTACCTCAGTGCGTCAATTTTGTGTGACATAACTGAAGTGGCGCAATCAGGATTCTTCTAGGAAGGGGGTGGAGGCTAAGCTATAGGTGTAAGTGTCCAGCCGACTTTTTCTTGTGAGAGAATTTCATTTATACTGATTTCTTTTTAAAATGTTAATTTATATTTATTTATATTGTGTTCAATTATTATGTTGAATGACGTAATGTAACGTTAATGTCGAAAATTAGTTTAACTATATTTGTGAATACGGGTCTTCGGCTTCTTGGAGAAGCGGGGGGGGGGGACAGTGGCTGAGGCCCTATGCCCCTCTTGGACAGTCCTCTTAAGCGCTCCTTTGGGTACTTTGTAACGGCAACCGCCTCCACGTTATACCACATGCCGCCTCTATTGTTTTGTTCGCATCGCAGTTTGTGACACGTTCGTGTGCGTGTGTTGCAGACTACGTGAGTGGCGGGGAGCTGTTCACGCATCTGTTCCAGCGCGAGCGCTTTGCCGAGGAGGAGGTGCGCGTGTACGTCGGAGAGATTGTCCTGGCCCTGGAGCACCTGCACCGCCTCGGCATCATCTACCGCGACATCAAGCTGGAGAACATCCTGCTGGACTGCCACGGCCACGTCGTGCTTACCGACTTTGGCCTCAGCAAGGAGTTCCTGCCCCATGAGAAGGTGCGCCTTGCAGCCCAATGCTATTGCCAGGTGCAATATTGTCGAACTAACTTCGAAGTTTAATAATAATATAATATATTATAATAAATCAATTATAGTAACAATTACGTTCGAACAATATTAGATTGTTCATTGTAAAACTCTTAAAATAGTGTGTCAAAGAGACGGAGACTGATTTTTGCCAGGCTTTGAACTTCTACACGAAGTCCTACTGCAGTACCTGAAATCGGATTGGAAGAAAGAAGTTTTGGAGTTAATTCATGAAGCTGTATAATCCTGTTATGTCCTCTGATGTTTTCATAAATTGTTGAATTGTTTTCGTGTACAGAATGCACCCTTTTAGTATAGTGTGCTTGTGCAACTTATTTGAAGATTATGTGCTTGCCTTGCCTTGCCTTAACTTGTTGTAGGATTGTAAGCTTGAGTTAAATAGGTAAGGTGTGGCGTTGTTAGGTGTTATTTACAAACTTGAAGACTTCGTAATGAATATACAAGGCGGTGGAAGTATGTTAGGTTTTTTGAACTGGGGGTTTATAGAATTATTTTATATTTGTTAATGTTCGGGTAACTTTTTTAAACTTTTGCTTTGCCTTTGGAAGCCCCGGTTATTATTCAGAATTTGAGACTATATAAGTAGTTATATTAGAATACAAGTTAACTCTAAACGTCTTCGAACGAACGCGCTGATGGATTTCGAGTCAAGTTGTGAAGTAATTGCGCTGATCCTGTGTTTCAACAATACATAAAGAAAGTTTCTCGTTGCATATTTTAATAAGTTTTCGTTTTCATTTAGTAACTCGTATTTTTTTCTATTTCTCTAAAATATAATTTAGCATCAAAACGGCGCTAACCGTTTGTGACGTTTCGACGAGGAGAAATCACGATGTTAATTGATTTTGTTTAGTTCACTACAATCTTTTTTTCCCAATATTCTTACTTTCCGTAAAGTAGTATGTAGTATATAGAGAAAACTAATTCTCTTCCAAAATGGAATTTTTCTTTTCAGTGGCATAACTAGAGCAAGACGTATGCATTACGGAAAACAGCGGGGGATCTACTAAATATACTATAGAATCGTCAATTCAGTAGCCAATATTTTTCTCTTTGTGCAATAATTTCGAGCATTAAAAAAATCACATATGTTGAACCTACTATTACGTTAATTCACATATGGTGAATACCCAGTAAATTAGGGAATTTATAGCACGACATATGGGGAAGTCTCTGTCCAGGTATTCTTGCAACTCTGTAAATGATTCAATCTAAAAATGTTGTATTTATTAATAGTAATAATAATTTATAATTGAATTCTTATCGTAGTATATTTTTATTTATTCTCTAGGAAAATGACATGTGTAAATATACAAAATTTCCGTGGAAAAGGACCCTGAAATAGTCCCCCCCTCCTTGTTTAAAAATTGAGCACTCCTATAATTAATACCATTAAAATATGTGGAGTTAAAAAATACATTTTGGACTCGGTCATTATGTATGAATGGACTATGTTCTATGTGATTTTTAAGCTTAAGCACGAATTATTCTGCAATATTTTGTAACGGAAATCTGAAAATCTCGATCCGTTTCTGTCATTTGGTGAAATTCTTTGGCAGAGTGAGGGGGAGGGGTGTAGTTCTAGCGATACGTCATCTAGAAGCGAACGATGGTTCTTGTAGGGCAAATAACGATTATAAAATTAGTCCATAAGCGTAATTTCAGGGTAAGGTTCATATTGCCGTAAAACCTGATTTACGCGACAATCGGTTGTACTTCTTCCGTGGGAAGGCGTACATCCGATTTTGCACTTGTAAAACCAGTCAGCCGAATCTATTGCAATAGGCAGTCGTGTGTCAATCGTCCTTACATTGAGACGTGGGGCTGTGGGTTTGAATCCCATATAAAGCTGGAACATTCTTTACATTCTGATTGTGACAGTGTGGACAACGAAAACTATCTTCCATTCAATCATCAATCATTAATCATGTCATATTTGTCCAGGAAAGCTTGTTCTCATATGGTTAAAACAATTTTATTTTATTTCACTTAATTTAAAAATAAATTGACTATTTTTTCTCTTTTAATTAGGAGCAGAGGGCATACTCTTTCTGTGGGACCATTGAGTACATGGCCCCAGAAGTCGTCAAAGCTGGTAACACTGGACATGATATTGTAAGTGTGTTATAGTATTGTCCATTTATAAGTTTAATCTCTTCTCATTGTTAATGTACATTTCTGTAATAATCTATTCTTTTGCAGGCTGTTGACTGGTGGAGTGTTGGTGTATTGACATATGAATTGCTGACTGGAGCATCACCGTTTACAGTAGAGGGGGAAAGAAATTCACAGCAGGATATTTCCAGGTGACTATTTCATGAAGAGGGTAGGGTGCATTGTGCAAGAGAGTTACAAAAAGGCATGCACACACCAGTGATTGGAGCCATGACTTCCTATTCAGTCTAGTAGTTGCCACAACTTTTCAGCCTTTTCACTCATTGAAAAGAGGAAAGAGGCTTCTTAATCACCTGAGGTGAGAGGCTGTGTATTACTTTTTTTGTGACAATCGTCAAGTAGCAATCTGCCTCTTGAAGACAAAATGCAAACAAAAAATACTTTCCATGAACATTTCTGTGGAATTTTTATAATTCCCGAACCAGACTTGTTTCTGTGTTTATAATTCAATATTCTGGAAATTTACAATAGTTAATAAATATATATCAATTGTCGACATGGATTAAATTCTAAAAATTGGAAAAATGACAAAGAAAACAGTACCACAAAATTCAACAATATCAATATTTTAGTGAATTGAAACAGCAAAGCAATTTGATACATAGAGAAGTTGAAGCTCATGTAACAACTTGCGTAGTGACAACATAATATTCATTTATTTCAACTTTGTTGTCTCATTTTGTTAATAATGTAGGTGACACGTATGAATACTTATACAAATGAATTCAAGCTTTTGCTATAAAAGTAAGAAATGGGGTAGACACATGGTTTAAAAACAGTTTTATTTAAGAGTATATACATTTCTAAATAAGTTTGCTTGAAAGTTTCATGCAATAATCGTTACAAGAGTTGGAGTGTTGGAGTGAAAGAAACTACATCTTTGTTATTAACTTGCTACTCAAAGTCAACTTATATGGTATTAGAGAAAGGAGAATATTTCAAGGGATTAAATACGAGTTGCTCTGTTCCTTTAAAGTGTATTGTTACAGTAGTCCCACATTCATTAAATTAAATGCATTTATTTATCCCAATTTAATTTAATTAATGTGGGGCTACTGTAACAATACACTTGAAAGCAGCAACTGAAATGATCAACTCGTCATTTCAGTCCTAGAAATATTCTTTCTCTTATCCTATGATTTAAAACAACTCATCACAACTTTTCTTGCTAATAACAGGAGAATACTGAGGACAAATCCCCCAATTCCTGAAGATTTATCTCCAGATGTGGCAGATTTCATCACTAGGCTCCTGGTAAAGGATCCTCGCAAACGCCTTGGTGGAGGAGAAGGTGATGCAGAAGAACTGAAACGACATCCATTTTTTAAAGTGAGTTCATTTTCTTAAGTTCATATAAATGAAAATAATAAAAGAAGACAGCTAGGATTATTCTTTCCTTCAATATTTGTTTAGGGTATTAACTGGGAAGAGCTAGCTCGGAAAGCAGTGCCAGCTCCCTTTGTTCCTAAGATTGACAATGAATTGGATACAAGCAATTTTTCTGAAGAATTTACCAAAATGACACCCACAGATTCTCCTGCAATTGTGCCTCCTAATTTTGATAAAATATTTAAGGTATATTCAATAAATCATTGTTTAATTGATGTATATGGTTAATATTTATTACTGTTAAATAAGCCAATAAAAATGGTGTATTAATTCAAAAATTCTGTTTATTCTCTTCAGGGTTATTCTTATGTTGCGCCATCAGTACTGTTTAGTGAAAATGTCATTAGTGATGATATATTTCAACCTTCTCAACAACCAAACAGTGCTAGCATCATTGGATGCAAATTTAAAGTAAGTTAAACGTACTATAGTTTTCATTTCAGATGCAAACAAAGGGGTTATTGAGGAAAATAAGTAAAGATGGAAACTTATATCCAGATTTCTTGTTTTATTTCCTTTCTCTTTTCTCTTTTCTTATACATTTTTTTTCTACTAGGAAGAGTAATTTACTTTTGGAAATTAAAAAAAAAAAAAATGCTTCAGACCTTCATTTGAACTATTCTCAGAAAAGAGTAAAATTATACTACAGTAAGCTATCTCATTTTAAAATTTCTCGGGACTAGCATTTGTTCCATATTAGACAAGATTCTGGATTATGCAATGTAATACTGTAGAATTTGTTTGTATGGACCTTGGTTTATGTTCACATTACACAGATTTTCACATTTTACTTGTTCCACACTGGGCATGTTTTACTGTAGTTCCGTTACATAATTTGATTATGGTATATATTAATGCTTTGGAACAATTTAGAATTAAGTGTACTTTTTTTGCTGTTTTCAGGAATCACCATTTTTCCAAAATTATGATATAAACTTAAAAGAAGGAATTCTTGGGGATGGTTCTTTCTCAGTGTGCCGTAAGTGCTGCCATAGGCAAACTGGTCAAGAGTATGCGGTAAAAATTGTCAGTCGGAAAATTGACTGCACCAGGGAAATAAATTTGTTACGTGCCTGCCAAAGTCATGCAAATATAGTGAAACTACATGAAGTTTATTATGATGAAGTGAGTTGCCTACATTTTTGGTATTTGTAAATCTGTTCTTACATTGTAATAGCTCCTTGCTATCTCACAAGGAGAAAACATGCACTACACTTACGGCACTAATGACCTTCGCCATTGACTTGCCTAGAATCACTAATCAATTAGTCATCATTTAAATCTTTGTTAAAATAAAAGTGTATTAATAATGGGGATACTCCTTTGAAATGTGATGTGATCAATAATTGTCATTGTTTTGAATAAATTGAATGAAAAAAACAAACACAAAAAATGAATATAGAATATGGTTTCACTAATGCAGTGAAGTATTGTTAGAAAGGATTGTTCTTTAGAGAAATTGAGTTTTATATTATACTGGCAAGTCACCAAGCAATGCCAAGATATTTATTTACAGTTGCTCACAAAAATTTTGCTAACAAGCAACATATCCTACATTAAAGGTTTTCAACAAATTCCAACGAAAAAATGTGTTTGTACAGACATTTTTACACATAATTATTATGATTATGATTATGATTATGATCATGATTGATTGTTATTGTTATGATTGTTATTGTTATGATTGTTATTGTTATGATTGTTATTGTTATGCTTGTTATTGTTATGCTTGTTATTGTTATGCTTGTTATTGTTATGCTTGTTATTGTTATGCTTGTTATTGTTATGATTGTTATTGTTATGATTGTTATTGTTATGATTGTTATTGTTATGATTGTTATTGTTATTATTATTATTATGATTTTTGCTTGCGAATCGGCCGACTAGGACTACGCATCCATGCATCCTACTTTTACCGTGGCTCAGTATCATTATCGCGGTGGCAGGTTCATGTAACTTTAACTGGGATCCAGCATTTAGCCGAGTACCATTTTTATTCCACCGGGGTTGTTAGCCGTGAGGGTATGGATGATAAAATGATGATAATGAGGGGTGGAAGGACGACACACTCATACATATAGAAATACACCCATGCCCGCAGCGGAACTCAAACCCGCAATCTTCTGGTCCGAAACAACTACGGCACTACTTCCTTGGTGATCTCGGCCATCTGATCGGCTATTATGATTATTATTATGATGATTATTATGATGATGATGATTATTATTATTATTATTATTATTACTATTATTATTATTATTATTATTACTATTATTATTATTATTACTATTATTATTACAATTACATCCTTTGTATATTATTATATCTTCAAGAAAATTCAATGATTGTAAGGAAGTAAGTTTCTTTGTTTCTGTGTGTCAAAGGCCCACACATATATGGTGCTGGAATTATTACGAGGAGGTGAATTACTTGAACGCATTAGGCAAAAAGATAGATTTACAGAAAGTGAAGCAAGTCAGATAATGCGCAAGTTGGTATCAGCGGTGAATTTTATGCATTCCCGTGGCGTTGTTCATCGAGATTTGAAGCCAGAAGTGAGTATTCTTGAATCGGAATTTAAGTTACCTATCATAGTGGTTTCAATAAGTTTTAAACATTTTAAGTCATTTTTTATATTGAATATTATTGCATCAATGTGGATTTGGTAGAATTTTCTTCAAAAGCATTTAAATTCTTTAAAGAAATTTTCTTTTACGATAGCCATTTCTTAGTCTGCTGACCTTCATTTAGATGGACAATTTATCTCGACAAAGATTAGGTTAAATGTGGAAAACATTAATTGAACATCGTATTAATCATGTGTGTTTTTTTTATTACAGAACTTACTGTTTACTGATAGTTCAGATGATGCTGAAATAAAAATTGTAGATTTTGGCTTTGCTCGCTTAAAACAAGAAAAGGAGCCCATGCATACTCCTTGCTTCACTCTTCACTATGCTGCCCCTGAAGTTTTAAGGCAAGCATTCACACAATCTGCTGATGGCTATGATGAAAACTGTGATTTGTGGAGCCTGGGAGTCATTTTGGTGAGTCCAAGGAAATTTTGTTAATTCTGTGTACACATCATTAAATAAGTCAGGAGAATATTTTTTATAATTATATTTAAGTGCAGCTAACAATGTGATTTGACAGGATCTGGTTAAGAGTTTGTCATCCACCATTAGATTAGATTTACCACAAATACTTTAGTTGTCTTTCATAATTTTTAATGAAAGGCATTGTAGATGCTAGTTATGGGATTAATTGACGATTCAATAGAGGTTTTAGATTTAAAGGGAAATTATTTTAGAATTTTCATCCTCATCACATTTTTTAAATTTACAGTACACAATGTTATCGGGAAGAGCACCTTTTCACGCACGTTCCCGGGATGACAGTGCAGCAGCAGTTATGGCAAGGATAAAAGGTGGAGAATTTCATTTCAATGCAGATGCCTGGGCTCATGTATCTCCACAAGCAAAATATCTTACAAAAGGCAAGTTGTTTGTTCATGATGACTTTTGTGAAACAACTCGTGTATATTATACATGATTTTATGTTAAAATAGAAAACTGGAAGTGCCTTGCTTTTATAAATGGTCCTATTCGTTTTGCATTCAGTATGGGCAAAGGGAAAGTAGGTTTGTAAAACAATGTATGCATCGTAAAAAATTTGTGATATGGATTGGGGATTTTAATTAATACTACTTTCACTTTCCAGGATTGTTAACTGTTGACCCAAAGAAAAGGCTCCAAATGCATAATTTGCTATCCAATGAATGGCTACAAGGTGGCAATGCCAGGTTGTATCCATCCACACCCCTAATGACCCCTGATATTTTAGCAACAGGTTCTTCTACAAAATCTGTGCAACTCGGTGTGAAACAGACCTTCAATGCATTCCATCAGGCACACAGGGAAGGATTCAGATTGCAGGTTTGTTTGCAATATTTTAATTTCTTCAATTGTGAAAAAGTTTGCGATTTGGGATTTACAGGAAGGCAATTTACATTTCCTTTAGCAAATAAGAAAATTTTACTTTCATTAAAAAGCAAGCATTATTGCCTGTAAGATAATGCTGAAATAATCTGTAATATTCACCATAAGAATTTGCAAATTTCATTTTGAATAATTTACTTATTGTTGTATACATTCCCTGAAAAGGAAACTCATGTCTGTAAAATGTAAATTCTTTTAATCATATTAAATGCTTAGAAAAAGTTTAAATTATTGTCAATGTTTCATCAACCTCCTCATTGAGAGCTGATCAAATTTATGAATTAATACGTTGAAACATCTCTGAAAGACTACCCCCAAATGACCAATTTGTATTTCAATAGACACCAAATGTTGGTAAAGTATACCCCTGTTAAGAGGGTACTCTTTCTCTGTCCATCATTAGGTCTCTTATTAATAACAATTGCAATTTTTCTCAATGTATCCCTTCTAAGTAATCACCTTCATGAAAATTGTAAGAATGCAGTGGTCTGAAATTTCAATAGTTAAAATGAAAATTATATATAATTTCCACCATTTCAGTCACCTTATTGGAAGCTATTGCAGTTGAAGAATATATTTCGCAGTCATAAAGAAATCCAAATAGTGTCCATGTTACTGAGTAACAATGTATTTTAAATTAAATTTGTTCAAAGAATTGGTTGCTCCGAACAAGACAGTTGCAGCAGCTGGGCGTAAACCAGAACGTCCGGGTTTGAATCCCAGTCGAGGCAACCAGTTCTTTGAACAAATTTAATTATTCAAATGAAAATTGCCATTGTAAATGGCATCTGTGAGACGTGCCCTGTGCCTGAGCTGCAAGGAAATCTAGAAGCGAGGGGAATTCTGGTAATCGTGTAAAAATATTCTGTGACCACTGATAAGACTCCATGGTTGCTTGTCATTTCAGTTTTATTTCTTCTATGTGTTTGTGGATTTGAAAGTGACTTTAACATTTAAACTCATTGAATTATCAGTCTTTCTTTCCTTACCTTCGTGGAAGAACATATTTCATACAGTAGAATACCAATGTAGGAAGTTAGGATTCTAAAGTTGCCACTTTAACATGCAAGTGTTTGGTATGCATCCGAAATCGATGCTCCATATTCATCCAAGATCAAATGCTCATTGCTTTTTTTCTTATTAGGTGAGAAAAGTGAGTTTTAAAGATCATGAAATGTTGTTGACCAAACAAAATGGAGCTTCATTACCAGTAGATAACTACTAAGAATACTAAAACTGAAAATAATTAACCCATTCATGTTGAATCAAGAGAACGAAGAAATATAAAAATATTCTCTAAAAGCATTTGAAAAGATAATAAATGTGTCTGTTTAATCTTTCATAATTTGTGTATGTATACTAAAAGACTTTAAATACATTTATTTTAGCTTATGTTATTTAAACTTGGGTATAACCTGGTGGCAGTTATGTTCAGTACATATAGGCAATTTCTTAAACTTTGTCTAGCAATAATGGACTGTGTTTTGGAGAGAGAGAGAAAAAATTCCCCACATTAAGCAAAAGACCTTGCCAAAGAACAGTCATATAATATAGGTTTCACAGTAAACGGATGATTGAAATTACAAAGAAATTGGATGAAACAATTTTTTTTCAAATCGTTTACTTTTAAAGATAAGTTTACAAAATAAATTCACATATTCAGTTACCGGTCATTTTTTACTATGTCATAACTATAGTGTTTCTATTTCTAAATAAATTTGGCATTTGTTGACTTAGTAAGGTAATAAGAATTATTTTTCCTTTGAATTTCTTACTTTTTTATACTCGTTAAAAATAAATTTTTAATTTCAATGCTTAGAAGCTGCATATCAAATTTGTTACTGTGCCTTACACATTTCTATGGCTGTGTAAATTATTATTATGAAGAAATGTTTTCAGATATTTTTTAGGAATTGTTTTTTTGAAGGTAAAAATGTTTATTAATTGTTAGCCCTGATGAGGTGAATGAAGTAAACAATACATTAGCAATAAATACCAATATACAAATTTAGTAGATTTTTGGTTCTTGTCATTGTTTGAATTTCCAAGGTAATTTTCCAATAAATTTATGGAAACTGATTTCTTTTGTCAAAATAGTTTCATGAAATTCATTTTCAACTGTCTTATGTGTCAGCTAATTTAAATTTGAATTTTCTGCTAACAAAGTTTTGTTAGTATTTAGTTTAGCTCAGTTTTGCAGTATAGAATTACCATAACTCAGTTTTGCAGTATAGAACCAATCCTTAAATGTCGTAAGCATAAAATAGCCATATCAACACGGATGAATTTGGAGCATAACCATAGAATTGTTATGTTTCATGCTTTTTGAATGCCAGTTGGAATTTAAAATTATCTTTCGTCATACACCCTCTACAATACATTACAATACATTGCAGATTTCTGCCGCCGAACTGAGTGAAGAAAATGCCCAAAAATGTGCTAGGACATGTGCATGAAAGTTATCAAAGACTGAAAATGGTAAATAAAGGCTCAAAAATGAATTACAAAAGATCTGCGAAATTCTGATAATTGACTAAAATTTTGAATCTACGTAAGAGAAAGGCTCACATAATAGGTTTACATGCAAGTGGTATTGATCTAGCATGAGGTAAAGCGCTAAATAAAAAAGATAGCCATTGGTAGAATAATATGTGGCTTCATAATGCGCTCTTGACACATGAGGCATGATTCTCAGATAATAGTGACCCATTTTGTTCAAATGTTCTGGGCCTCGAATGGCTTTAATCCAAACCCATCAAACTCTGTACCATTATTGAGTGCTAGTAACCCTCACATAATATCCTTTAATGTGGTTGTTATATACATATTACAGAAAATGGATGGGGAATTAACGTGGGATGTTATTTCTCAATTCAAGCCGAATAGAGGCAGTAATGAGCAAGAGGTTATATCAAAAGAAGTTTTTCACAAAAAGTCCTTTAATGAAAATGTAACAACTGTTTTGAATTTTACTAAAATTTGACAAAACAGCTACAAAAATAAAACTTAAATATTGTCCTAATTTTGCTGCCGCACCCTTTAATTTTATGCAAGTAGAAATCAATTAGTAAGATAATGAAATATTTCCCACATAATGTTTATGCTTTTTTTTTCTTCTGGTTTTAGGAAGTAGGCAATGCTAAATTAGCTCAAAGGCGGAGAATGAAGAAATCTTCCACTGATGCTCGTAGTTGTTCTTCATCAAGCAACTTTTCAACTTCTAGTTCTTCAGGTAAGAGATTTATGTATAAAATTCTGTGTGTAACTATTAGGATACCCCAATGTTATTTTTTTTACAAACGAGTGAAAACGATTTCTACTAAACTACTTTTTATACATCTTTCTGACTTTGACATTTCCCAGTTGAAAATAACACTGCTTATTATGAAACAATCTCTGCGTAAAAAGTAGTAAATCTT
This sequence comes from Gryllus bimaculatus, assembly GCA_017312745.1. Classification (NCBI taxonomy): domain Eukaryota; kingdom Metazoa; phylum Arthropoda; class Insecta; order Orthoptera; family Gryllidae; genus Gryllus; species Gryllus bimaculatus. The sequence goes on along the minus strand of BOPP01000351.1, from coordinate 140,482 downwards.
ACTTATTCCTTTTTTTTAAGTCCTATACTAAAACTATACTAAAACTAATTTATTTGTTTTAAAAACATAAATAAACTAAAGTTATTATCAAAAAACGTTTCTTGTACTGTAATCTACAGATCTTTTTGAACATTTCATTACGTTTTTGCTGGGAGGGGAGGAGTGGGAGGGTGATGGAGAGAGAAAGGGAAATGAGGAGCAGAACATCTGCTGGGTTCTGCTAGTTGTTAAAATAAATAGAAATATTTTTTCAACTTTTTTTCCCCTAACTTTTTTTCTCAAACTTTTTTTTTTATCTCAAAGATTACAAAGAAAATATTCAAAACTGATATTAAGTATATTCTAGAATCCGTTTAAATTGGACACTGTAGACTCTCACTCTTGCAACATCCACAACTGTATGTGCAGAACTTGCGATCAACCTTTTCTCACCCAAGATTCTTCCTTCACCCACAACTAGCACCAATCTTTTTGTTAGGTGCAGCCAGCATTATCTACTAATATCTACTTTAATTATCATTAATTACTTTAATTTAAGTTAAATAAATTAGTTTTTGCTGTGCTAGAATTTATTTTCACTTCTTTCATTTAAAACGAGGGGGGGGGGGTCTCCAAGCATTATGTAATTATTTAGGGAGGGGGGTCAAGAACACATTATGGGTGCATTACAAGGAGCAACTTGAAAATACTCCAAATTGCATTATATAATATATGAAAGGCCCATTAATAAATTATCTTGCCGCACTTGTTTATACCCTGCAGCACCATAGTCACATTTGTGTCGAAATCAGGGAAACTAATGTTAAATGATTGTTGGCAAAACCTGCCAGTTTGGTGTATTGTTATCTATCTTATGATTTTCATGAAATATTAAAAACAAATGTGTTTCAAGAACTTTTCATATATTTTGTCACTGCCAAATAATCAAGAAAATCCTAAAAAGATAATATAGAAAGAGTGACTTAAAAACTCTTGATCATTCTGATAATGATTATGAACATAATGACCTTTCTAATATTTTAATAACAAAAACAGATTTCTTGATGTTTAATTTAACAACCTTAAGTAATTTCAAGAGTAACTATCTCCTTAGTGTACTACAAAAAATTTATTCACTACAATATATATTTAAATTTGAAAGATGTTAATTTGATTTAAAAAATGTATCTTGCTAATAACTCATTTTTAAGTAATTTCAAAACTCGTGTATTTTTTGGCACAGTTATTTATTTGTCAAAAGTTGCTGAAAAGAATTTTATTAGTCATCTTAATTTTTATTTTTTATTATTTTCACATGGTTGGGGGGGGGGGGATTTCACCTAGAAACTAAAAAGAACTGAAAGTCCTTGAATGGTGTAAATTATTGCAAGTGCTGGTGTATCACATTCTCTGAATAATTTAGACATTAGACAAATTATTGGCAATATTGCAGTGTCATAATTGTCAATTTTGATCGTCCTTCAAGATTTTTCATATAATTACGTTTTTCTGGCTTTTGAAAAATTGTTAATGGACAAAGAAGTGACATTAATTAGTTTTTATTTTGTGATAATGTAACAAATATTCACAGAGTTATGCTTTGTTTTAATGAAATCTTAGACTACTGACCAAATTTCATGTTTCATAATTAAGCATTTTTATATAATATTATTAAAAAATGTGTATATTTTGAGTGAAAAGTTTGTCTTCAACTTTATTGCTCCCAACTCAATCTCAATGATGCAAAAAAACAATACTTTATTGCACTTAATACAAAAATTACTGTTATTCAGGTTTTAAAGCAATAGCATCAATTAATTTCTATTAAAGATGAAATCAATGTCAAACTTTCTAATTTTAAGAATTATATAAAGGAATGGACTTATTCATTGGTGCTATCTTCTGCAGGTACTTCATTGACTCCTACGCCTATTAAAACCAGTCTTGCCACACACTCTGGCAATACGACTTCGAAAAGATCTGGAGGCAATAATGATGACAGCAAAGTGTTCAATTTTGGGGAGGCTCGTGTTCGAGAATATCTTTCAAGCTTGTCATCTGATGAATCATCTAGTTGTTGCTCAAGTTCATCTTGTGGACACTCTCTGCTAACAAAATATTCAGATGAGAAAGTTAATGTTCCTTCTGTTAATCAGAAAGAAATGAAAGAAGAGAACAATCGAGCAATGACGTCTGTGTCCTCAATGTATTCAGGTGTTAATAAAGCAGAAGAGATTTCATTATCTACTGAAAAAATTTCTGATATGGGTGTAGGATCTAGTTCATGTGGAAGAACAGTGCCAACCAATAGAGCATCAGGTTTATTATCTAGCAGCCAAGAGCAGCCAGTGTCTTCCTCATGTCATCATCCTGTCCCTGAAGCAGGAAAGAGATTAGAGTACTATGCTGATATATCTCAAAAGGGACAATCGTCACATTCTAGAGATGCTTCATCCAGTGGACCTTTAACTCGTTCCCGCAAGAGGAAGTTGGACAATGGTGGGAATGTTGTTTCAAGCAAAGATTCTTGTACTAGTGAAACTTCTAATAAGAGAAGTGCTGATAAAACTCAAATCTCGTGTGCACCTTCCTCTAAAAGGCATCATCACCAACACCATCGTCAACATTGTACTGAAGGGAAGAAAACAAAAAGAATACCTACAATAACAGTGGAATAAGTTCCTTTAGCATGTTTTGTTTTTTCCAGAATTGAAATTTTATTGTGTTAAAATTTGGGAACCTGTTATGTTTAAAATCCATGACATAATAACATTATTTTGTTGTCTGCTCAGTCTGCCTCGAGTCATAAATGAGGCAAGTTATATTTTCAGAAATATATTTGTCTGTGTAGAGATAATACATTATGTAAATATGAGTATGTATATACAAAAGTTTTGTATGATCATATACATGCAATGTGCAAGTATTAGAATTGAATAAACTAAGGAAACTTTCCCAAAAATTTTTACTGCAGGGAACTATATTCTCACAACATTCGGCTGAAAATTCCTATGTACAAATATATGGAGTGTGATGTAAAAAAAGAAAATGAAAGGAGGAGGCCATGAACTTGCAATTTTACAGGATTTTCAAAATATGTTTTTCTTAATATCATATCAAAAGTGTTAAGAAATTAGCAGAAAACTGTTGAGAATTATTTCTCTTACAATAAGAAAAAGTAAAAATTAAGGGACATAATCAGGAGATGTAAAGCACTTCTCTCTCTGGTATATTTACAATTATAACAGTTTGAAATGGCCTCCTACCTTCATATATGAATATTTTAAATTAATTATGCGTACTTTCTATTGAGTTAAAAAGTGTTAAATTTGTTTTTACTTCCATACATCACCTCTATGTACATTGAATATTTTCTCTCCATTCATAATATGAGCATCTCTGCTGTGTTGTGCTATCTCAATATTTGCAATAATTTGTAAGTACTTTTTAGGAACAATTATGATTATGTATTATAGACTGTATAGAAAAGGTGGTCTCTAGGTCAACAAAAGTAATGCACATGTATATCTAGTACATAACCAGAAACTCCAAAATGAATCCTTATTATGAAATAATTGTTCCTGTAAGTTGTAAGAAATTAGGGTCTACAGCACCAGTATATCTCACTTTTGTGCTGTAATTTTCACAGTAAATCAATGTCGAGCCCTCCTGTTACTGTAAAATAACAGCATTAAATGAGGTTTAAACAGTTATCTATATATAAGTACGTGTAAACAAATGAATTGCATATTTTTAAATGATACCCATGTTAAAGTTTAAAAGTTATTCTAATGATGTATTTTGTATATTTAAAACTAAATTTTTACAAAATGTTGTATATTTATTAGTTCCATGTGCAAATATTGACTGTATTATTTACCGTTTTGTTTTAAAATATTTTATTTGTCTGTTATGAAATGAAGAGATTAGTAGTGTTACTTGTTAAATTATATGGACACTTATTTACTCAAGCATATAATTGAAAATGTATTACAGGATTAAATGACAAGTCTAACCAAATCTCCTATTATTTCCACATTAACTGCATTTCTTAATCTGCATACTACTGTGTAGAAGTTTGTGTATGGTAATTTCCAAGTATTTTTTTAAGTGATGAGTTAGTTTGGACAACTTTCATATTTGATAAGTCAAATAAATATTATCTATTTTTGAGGAGATGTGAGTTTGCAGATAATCTCATTTAGTATTTCTAGTTAATAAAAACAACATATTTTAAACGGTTACACTTCAAATACACTCAAATTTAATTTCTTACTTCATTACACTGTTTCATAGTTTTCACATAAAAAATATGGAGTGAGAGCTTGCCATTGGGCGTGTGCCCAAGACCCCCTAGTTTTCTAAATTCTATGGTCATTTCTGCTTTGTACATTTGTCATTTCTATATTGTACTTCTTAATTCCACTAGATAACGGGAGTACTTCATTCATGTACTGATTATATAATAGTTCTCAAATATTTCTTCAGTTTTTAATCTAGATTTTGACCATTGGGAAGTGTTCCTTGATATTGAAATTGAATGCAAACATGAATGTGGTTTATATAGGAAGTGACATGACTTTGTACATTTTAATCAATAAGACTGTTGAGTAAATAAATGTCATTGGTGCGTGTCTATGTATGCATGAAAGTTAATGGTCATAGGTTAGCAGAAGGTTTTGTTAACTACCCTGCTTCATGGATATATCTGAATATAAGGTTTCGTGAAAAAATGTATATTATATACTGAAAACATTTTTTCTCAGGTATTGAGTAGCATTATCATTGTTACATTAATTTCTGTTCATTCATGCTAGAGAAGACTAATTCTTTTAGTTATGTCATACAATGAAGTACTCTGTCATTTGAAACGGTTTCATAATTTAGTAACTTTTATGCAATTGATGGTATGGAAGTATTATTTGTGAGAAATTTATTGTAGAACCTTAAAAATATTGTTGCTTCTGTGTAGTTCTTATTTTTCTGTGCGTCACATATTAATTTAAGTAATTTAATTAGTAGCCAGAAAAATACCTTTCAGGCACTTACTTGCACTTGAACTGTTACAATCATTGTTTCATTACAACCAATAGAATTAAGTGCTTAAATAAAAGAAGAAAAGTTAATTATCCCTCCATGCATGTGCAATAGCAAATGGTTCTCAGTGCGTCTCTTCTCCTTTTCTTCCGACTGTTAGAGTAAACTATGTACTACACATTCAGTACAGACCCTGTCAAATTGCATTAATTATTCTTGCAATTGTGTAAAAAGGTTATCTACATTTTATGACTTCTAACAGGTGAGAAGAAAAGTTTGTGATGTGAAAAGTGTCCTACAAACAAGTTGTTCTTGAATTAATAGATTGTAAAGAAATAAGATGGAAGCAATTAATGTATTTTTCATTTTGTTAAATTCGTTCCTTGAGAATGTCTTTCAAAGCAAGTAGTATCTTCATAAAAATAGAATGTCAATTAACTTCCTGGAGTTGCCTTCACATCTTTCATAGACTTGAGAAGAGTAGGTATTGTTTATACAAAGTGACAAGTAAAAACTTGTTCAAATCTAGAAAATGTTTATTTTTGAGTAATGATATGAAATAACTAGTGTGGCATTTTTGGGGTGAAAGAGCATACTAGAGTTTTAAAGTTTAAGAATGCAGTGCTAGTAATTGACAAAAATGTTGTAGTGCTGTGATATATGCATATTCATCTAATTATCTAGTGCACAGGGATTCATCAAATTATTTCAGAACTGTGTATCTGATTTGCCTTGAATGATTACATATGCTACAAAGACTGTGATTTTTTTCTTAACTCAAGTTAATAAATATTTAGCTTGGGCAATGTTCCATATTAGAAAATATTTTATAATATCTCTCAATGTCGTATCTTATTTGGAAATAAGGAATATGCAAAATATTATTAAAGAATTCATAGACTTATTTATAGCAATATGTGACACTTAAGAGAATGAAAGTTGAAATATTATACTAGCAGTTTTTGGATAATTACACTTAGATACCAAGAATCTTGATGGTAACCAGTGACTTCAAGTTGTGAAAATTTTATTTGCACTTCTTGGTTTTGAAATGTTTATGGAAATGAATAAAAATGAGTACTTCCTTTTCTTTTAAATGTGTTGTTTTTCATAGTATAAAAAATTTAACATTATTAAATACCACTCAGTTTTACTAAGACTATTCCACAAACGAAATGTCCAACAATTTCAGAATGTGCCAAATATTAAATAAATCGATGGAACTTGCACTTTTAGTGTAAACTGCCTTTGATCACTGATGTGATAGGCTTTCAGAAAAAAATGATCACAAAAAATGTATGGAGTGATAAAATTCTAAACTCCTTGGAAAATAACATAGGAAAAACAATTTCTTTGAGTAAAAAGATATCCTGAAAGGGGGTAGCAGATATGTTAAATGCACTTTATATTAACTGGCTAAATCTATGTGAAAATTTCACACACTAACTTTTTTGCTTATTTTGACGGCCAGTGACTTGTTACTTCACCTGAGAAACAATTAATTGACCCATAAATGATTTTGTGAATTGTCCCATCTCTTCTAGAATTTGCTTGAGCTGGCATGTTAAGTAGAGAAAGCAGATTTATGCTGTCAGCTTGCCAATCATTGTCACCAAGTGGTTCAACAGTTTAAATGCATTAATGTACCTGTCAAAAATGTTTTTAAATGTAGAAAATCAAAAAGTTACCCATTGTGAAAAGTATTTTATTGTATTGTATAAGAGCTTCACATAAAGTACAGTACCTCTCAAAATGAGAAGATTCCTCTAAAATTTGAGGAGCTGCCAAGAAGTCATGTGATTTCCCTTGGCAGATCCAGGAGGCAGGGGGGACATGCTCCCCCAAGTCAAAAATGCTGTTATTTTGCCCAATTTATTAAAAATAATTACCACATTTAAATATCACATCCAAAACAATATTCCCATTATGAATATACTGTACATTTTCGTTAAATTTCAAGTTAACAATAAACAATTTAAAAATTTTAATAGGGTGTCCGAACTGAAATTTTCCCCACCCCCGCCCGTAAATTACTTTCTGAATCCGTCTTGTGACTGCACTGCTGCCGACCCTCTAGCTCATTACTATATACTAAGGTGGTACCCATACCCGTATTCTTATTCTCTCATATCCGAATTTTCCCGAGTATCCATACCCTCTGTCATTAAAGCCCAGCTTCTAGCACGCACGTTGCTTCTCCACCAGTCTCCTAAGACCCTACCAAGAGAGATAAATGGACCGGCGTACAGCAGTTTGAACCCTACCTTGCCCCCCAAGCACATGTGCATCCTGTCTTGGCCCGCCCAGCCTCACGGGGGTGTTACTTAATAGGCGGTAAAACGTCCTTATTTGAAAGTTGTGGTGCGAGGGACAAGAGAGTGCGAAGACAGTAACAATTGAAATGGAGGACGGAAAGTGACACGGGCTATTTGAAATTACATTATTTAGTATTTTCAATATGGCGGAACATGGTTATGTACTTAATGAAATGTATTTGACATAAAAATGAATGCCCAAGGTAATGTAGAAGTCAGTAATTCTTAAAGCCACATGTAAATGTGAGGAAGTGAAGTAAATGAATGATAGGGAAGTAATTAAAAAAGAAATAATTACTAAAATAAATATTATTGTAAATATGGTACATAACAAAAAAAAATAACAATGTGCTTGAAAAAATCTGTTATGTGAAACAAGGAAACAATCATGGTCAATCATAATTTGTTAATATCTCATTATACTAATATCACTGCTCTAAACAAAAACAAAAAATATATAATAAATTTGTCACAAATACAACATACGCCTCATGCCATGGACAGTCAGTATAAAATTTAATATATACGTAAAAACAATACAC
>BOPP01000351.1:122443-132584 GCA_017312745.1 Gryllus bimaculatus | reverse complement strand
AGCCATATTTGACCCCGCCAGCCATAAGCGCGAAAGACAGTAACAATTGAAATGGAGGAACGGACAGTGACCGGGCTATTTGAAATTACATTATTTAGTAAAATTTTCAATATGGCGGAACATGGTTATGTACTTAATGAAATGTATTTGACATAAAAATGAATTGCCCAGGTAATGTAGAAGTCAGTAATTCTTAAAGCACATGTAAATGTGAGGAGTGAAGTAAATGAATGATAGGAAGTAAATTAAAAAAGAAATAATTACATAAATAAATATTATTTGTAAATATGGTACATAACAAAAAAAATAACAATGTGCATTGAAAAAAATCCTGTTATGGTGAAACAAGGAAACAATCATGGTCAACATAATTTGTAATTATCTCTTATACTATTATCACTGGCTGCTAAACAAAAACAAAAATATATAATAAATTTTGTCACAAAATACAACATACGCCTCTATGCATGACAAGTCAGTATAAATTTATGATATACGAAAACAACAATACACAATAGAGATATTTCTAAAATTGAATATAAGACATAAATTAAATTAAAATTCAATTCTTGTATTAAAATCAATATCATGGAAAGGTAATTAATTTATTATACATCTGGTAGTGTTAGAAGACTTAATTTAAAATAATAATAATAATATAATATAAAAGAAATTCTCCATAGATTCGGTGCCCTAGCTGGGTTCAGTCCTTTATATCCAACTTACCAGCTTTAGGGGGGTTTGAAAAAGTGCAATAGAAATGGCACAAATTATTATAGTACTAGTTTATTATTGATGTAGATACGTGTATAGAACTAAATTAAAAATACAAAAACATTTTTAAAAATTTAAACGATTCCTAAAACTAATCTCAAAAATAGTCATGATTGCATTGTGAAATGTTCAGAAAGTAATATAAATTTCCTTAGTAAACAAATCCCAAACTGTTTCAATGAAGACTTATGTATTAGTACGCAAGGCAAACATTTGTAAGAAAAAATAGTAAGAATTATAATTAACAGCCATAAAACATGAGACAGTTATCCTTGCAAAATGATATTTTTCATTTATATAAAACACCAAAAAACCATCTTCAAAATTTCTGTACATATTCTTGTGTAGGAAAGTTGAAGACCCTCACCAAGTTGATTCAAGTATGTTTTCTGATTTATTTACATTGCTACGACAAATTTCTTCTATTCTTTTGATTTTAATGAAATATTGGAGTCCTGCAGTTTGGACGTATTCAATTAGTGATAAAATGCACAAGAAAAAACTCCATCCCCCCAGAATCTTTGTTAGAAGAAGAGAGGGGTTATTATGTCATACAGGAAGAATACATGTTTGTGTTATATACATGGCATAATTCTGTGTTAGAAATATTGTTATCATGAAAAGCGTTTTAATGAAAGTAAATTACCTGGACTCTTCAAAAACTCGTATTTATGCTGTACTGTTTATATCATTTACATCCATATGTGAGTTACAAACTCACATATTTCTTCATCTCATTTAAATATAACCTTATATAAATGATTTTAAAATTTGTTTTTAGGGGGGATTACTTTGGACCAGTAATCGTAAAATTCACGCATGAAAACTACTACTACTATTATAGCTGTGCACTGTTCAAATCCAAATTTATTGCACAGCCAGTTACCAAGAGTTACCAAAATGATGCGTATGATATTCATGTCATTTCAGTATATTTTTCCCTCATATATTGCAACATAGAGCAATGCCACACATTTTCTTAGAAACATAGCCACATTGGGAAGAGTTGAGCTTTGCAATAACCCCTCCACAGGGTTCTGTTTCTCTCCTCTCCAGCCGGAGGAGAAGAATCTGCAAACACCAAACGAGTTGTTATGACTTAAAAAGGGAATCGTGCATTCACTAAAAATGTGAAAAAAAAAATGTTTTGTACTCACCCAGGAAATGCCAGGACATTGGATGAACATGTGACCGTTGACATTCAGAGAAGGTGGAGCGGCCCTCAAATCAGAGACATTGGGTCTTTGATTCTGAATACAAATTGTAATTTGGAAAAATGTCTTATTCTTTAATATAGGCTAAAAAATAACTTAAACCTGTCTGGTGGTATTGCCTTCTAAAAATGTTTCTGAGTGCTTCTTGAATTGATTGAATTAATGGCTTATTTTACGCTGGGTTTCTTCTTTTGCAATCAGGTATGCACATCCTCAAAATTGAATATTGATTAGGTACTTCATTTCCACCCGCTCTTCCTTGCTGCAGTCAACATTGTAGGCATGAACATGTTCCATTTGTTTTTGCCCCAAAACCCCCCCCCCCGCGGGCCAATTTTACCCCCCCTTTCTGTGTATCAGTGTTTGCCAATGGGCAAACAGCCAAATGTTGGGTTCTCCAATTGCAATCAACCAATTCATACACCTATATTATATAATAATAATGTTTGTATTACATAATGACTAAAATAAAGAAACAAAATAAGTATATATTTAAGGTTGTTTGGTATAAAAATGACTATAAATAATAAATTGTTTGTTAACAATTGGTTAAAACTAGTAAGGTTATTGCTTAGCAAAATAGATGCTTTGTTTATAAAATAGCACAGGGGTTATTTGTAAATATAAAACAAAATATCCGTTATCGAATTAATGTTAAACCATTCGTAGAATCATTGCCATATATTTCATTTTCACTTTACCGTTCAGGTTTACTTGGAAAAGAAAACAACCTTGTTCTTTTCCGCATTTCCCCTTTTGCTATTGTGGCAATTGGAACCCAACGCCTATATTTCGCATTTTCTATACTAAATTGCCAAACAACCAAAAAATCAATCACTTCGCAAACCAAGTCAAGAGAATGCGAAACCAGGAGAAACCGTTTGTTACTGTCGTCGTTTTAGCGAACAACATCTACAAATCAAACGTTCTTGTTTTTTTAAAAATTAGTTCGCAAAAAGCCCCTGTACAGCGCTACTTGCCAGGTGGCAGACAATGGGGACTTACCTCCCCTTCTCACCGTCTCCCCCACCAATCTTTCGACGCTTATTGGCTGGCGGGGGTCAAATATGGCTGCCTCTTTCTCATTCGCTGTTTCTGTTGAGGTGGGAGATTCGAATTTCTCCCCTCCACGAAAAGAAGGGCTTTCCTTTTAACATTGACTGCCGTCTCTGATATATACTCTCTGACGAGCAGTATCGTAGTAGTTGGTTGTACGGCTCTTTGCTGTGCTGAAGCTCTGTGGTTCAAATCCTAGTCAACAGCCTTTTTTTTTTCTCTCTTCCGGAAATTTGTACATTATTGCATGTATTTGGTAAATGTTTTTGAAATCAATTGTATACGTGAAATCCTGTATATCGTTTTGGTTTTCAATGTCTGTCTCTCTCTCTCTCTCTCTCTCTCTCTATATATATATATATATATATATATATATATATATATATATATATATATATATATCCGTCCTTTCGTTAATTTAGAATTAGATTAATTTAGATTTCGTTTTATCAGAAGAATAAAGTGTAAAAGTAGTAGTAAAATATTTGTTTTAATTTGCTGTGTCTATATCGACTCAACGTGTCTCCACACTCCGTAGGGAGCGTTGAGCGCACTGGAGTAATCCTCCGTTAATAAGCGCACTCTAGGGACCGCTCTCTTATCAAGTCACGTCAGCCATAGTCAATCGCCGACAGGTAGCGTCTTCGCGTTCGCACGCACCACCCGTCAGCCAGAATTGGGAAGGAATAAGGATAGGGTAAGGTGTAGGACGCTTCACAGGTGTTGGACTAGCCTCTGTGAAGGAGGCACACATAAGGTTCTACGGAGAAGTCTATGGGAATCGAACCCGGAACCTCAGTGGTGAAAGGCAAGCCACTTCGGCACTGAGCCACGAGAGCTGTATTTCGTAGCCGTTACAAATAAAAGATCAAATTACAGTTTTTGTATTGTTTGTATATTTTGTAGTAAGATAAACAAAGTAACTGTGCCAATGGAAGGTGTTTTTCTTCAATTAAATGTTTTTAAAATTAGTCAGATCCGGATTTTCCGAAAGGTTAACTAAACTTTAGCCAGAATTCCCTACGCCTCAAGATCAAGAAGGGCACACATTCAAATTGTAGCAAAAATAAAATTGCACTACTCTAAAAACAGAACACTAAAACAAAGAACCGAATATGAGAAATTCTACGCATATGACTAATAGAATGGCATGAGAATATGAATAGAGAGACATGAATTGGTTAAGATCATAGCCTTCGGTCTGTTCGTTTGTATATACTAGATTTTCACCAAGGTATTATTCATGCGTTCAGTGATTGCTATGGCAAATATTGATGTGCGTTAAGCTACTCGGCTCTGGTTTGTTCTTTCATAAATAAAGTGCAGATTGATAAAGATTGGAATAGAACAGGTCTATTGATATCCTGGCTTTCGGTTATATTCGTGTTACGTCGATAATATGAAACGCGTGTTAATGTTATTAGTAGGGAAAGAATTTTAAGGTGCAAAATATTGTAAAAGGGGCGATCACTTGCCCGCGTGGAAACCTCAGACTCCCTTCTCCGTTTCCTTTCAAACCCACAAGCGCTACCAGTGCTCTTTTAGTATTGACGGTGACCACAATGGCGAAGGTTCTCCAGGACGCAGAGAAGTGGATTTCTGCACATCTATTTAAATGTCCTGATTTGCCTGTCTGGGCAGCACTTGAAATCCAGCAGGAAAGGGTCAAATTGTTGCAGCAACACTGTTGAAATTTAAATTTGACTTAGTTGCAGATTGACCATTGTTGCTGGGATACAAATTACTGGCGGTTTACATAAAATATATTTTAATATTGTTGACATCTGATTAAAAGATATTTAAAAAGCTGTTCAATAAGATAAAAAAATCCTTTTTTAAAAAAGTTTGTTGCGTCTGAATTGACTCAATCTCCAAGCCCCGGGGGGCGTTGAGCGCTTGGGAGTAATCCTCTATTATTTAGTTTCGCTATTTATAGGAGTAATCCTCCATTAACATTATCTGTCATTGAATGTGACGTCTTGTCGCAGTCAGTAGTCAAGAGGACCGCCAGGTAGCATCTCAACATACACGCCCTTTACTACGCGCTCCTGCGTCACTACCCAGCGGCCGGAATTGGGAAGCAATAGAGGTAGGGTACAGGACTCTTCGCTGGGATTGGACTAGCCCCTGTGAAGTATGCAAACTCGTTTTGTGGTAACATTTTTCACATGAGGTTCTATGGTGATTCTACGGGAATCGTACCCGGAACGTAAGTGATGGAATCTCATTTTTCTTCCCAATTGCTTAAACACGCATAAATCAATGGAGAAAAGGGGAAAAGAGGTAAAATGTGGCGAAATGCTGTAATCTCACGAAAAAGTGTAAAAATGTGGAGCAAATTGTGTACACTTTACTTCACTTCATTTCGTCCCCACGAAAACATATATTATCAGTATGATATGATCAGTATGAAAACAGCTATAGTTGTGAAAATGTACGGCGCCTTCAAATCCTTTCCCTAGTTATTAGAAAATATTCTTATTTTAGGATTGCGTACACGATCATTTGATTCTAGGGTTTTGATTTCAATAGGTTCAATACTTAAGTGTAGTGTTTATAGACTATTGAAGCCCAGCCCAGCGGCACATGCTTTTCAAAGCACGAACTGTACTAGTTATGAATGATGAAAAACACCTGTACGAATTAAAATTACAAACGACAATGAAGCTATTTCAGGCTAAAATATTGCCAACCATTTGTTACGGGATAGAAATAAAGTGGGAGCACCTGACGGAGAGAAACCTGACCATCATGGAAAAGGTAAAAGCTTTGTACCGGAAAAAGGAGCTGGGAGTGTCCAAATCCACAAAATCAAGACTAGTATACGTTCTGGCAAGTGAATCGTTCCTCATAGGGGACATAAGAAAGAAATTCCTTCTTCCAAGTACTATGGCCTCGGAAAAATTACTAGCGAAACTAATCAAAGAGAGGCAAGAGATAGGGTCGGAATTCCATACAACAGGAGCCATAATTGATCGCACTTGGACGGATGTAAACATTCAAAAGGCACGTGTCATCAGAAGTGTCTCAGATCACGGCTTCCACATATACTTAGCAAAAGCACGAACTCTCACTAGCTCGATGAGCAATGCAGATGCAAGCTTTGTGATATGCAATGTCCCCGTAGAGCAGAGTTGGAACAGAATAAAATCAATCTCAGATTATGCAACTCTCAAATGATCGGCAAAGTGAAGGGATGAAATAATAATGAGAACTGAAAATAGGTGTAGAAAGTAAAATAATATAAAAAGTGTGAAATCAATGAAATTCTAATCGATGCACGTTAGTGCGCTGTTCTGCTAGCCCACAACACACGAAAACAATTATATGTACTGCATCAAAGTTTCAGTCTTTAAGAAACAAGCTCACAGACTTAGAAATATTACTTGAATAAGACCTTCTATTATCCTCGCATGTTTTCTTGAGCCCTCATTTCGCTAGATGCGAGGGGAGTGGGGGGGTTGATTATTTTATTGACAGGACAATTAAATGAAAAACTAATGACAGGACAATTAAATGAAATCTGTAGCTTGTTTTCGATGCAGACTAATTCCCATTAGAAGGGAACAAATATTTTTGGTTATCAGAGTTTTACAAAAAAAACTTATGGTTATCATTTAATCTGAATTCAACTAATTTTAGGTAATGAATGGGGGGAGTTATGCTGGGGATCAAGGAAACGTACGCGTATAATACACCTAACAAAATTATGCTTTAGTGAACATTAGTTAACGCAACAACTAGATAGCACACACATTCCAGGTTTCAGCCTAGCTAATGGCTCATTTAGGGAAATAGGCAAATCACATCATGCTTATAGTAGTACTTGCATCGTTGTTAAAAATAATATTAACAATAAATGTGTCAATCACAGATGAACTCTCTCCTAAAAGATAGTGTGACGTCACTATGGTGACATTTAAGCTCCCGACAGAGAGTAGGGCAGGGGTCCAGTGCAACGAGTTCAGTTTTCTTAGGCTGGGAAGATTCCTTATTTCAGCGACGTGGTAGGGGAGCTGATGATTTATGGTAGGTCCGCCATTACTGCACCTCATTGTAGAGCGCTCTATAGCGACTTTTGCAAACTAATTAAAAAAATAGAAAGAGTGCCGTCCAAAAGTCCTGCTATCTGACGATAGCTCTGAGCAAAACCTCGAAACCCCAACGGCTCCGAATTTTGAATTCGGTGGTTTTGAAGATTCCAGATTTTGAAGGAAAATGTCGTTCTTCACAATTGCCATATTAATGGAATGGTAGACACGGAAAATACAATACTTGCAAAGTAAGTGATATTAATATTTTGCACGTTTGTTAAGAATGGTTTCATACGATTACGATAATTATTTACATTGTATTAACTACTGTAGCATTTTCCCCGCAGTTTTTGTATAGTCCTATTATTTTAGTTTGCAATAACATTAAATTGAATATTTGTGATACTTGGCAATTTATATATTACTAATTTTATTATAGGTTTATGAAATGGCTGATGGGAATTAGGGCCTAATACTGGCGACTTGTCCAGGACATGAACAGGATGAGGTACGAGTGCATAGAGCACATCTTGCCAGAAATGTTGACTGCAAAAAACAGCTGTGTGAAATACAGTCCTCAGTAAAATTTCCTGACAACTCCCAGAGGTGCATAATGGAGAATCCAGAGCATTCAGAGAAAGCTTGCCAGCAAGTGCAAGTGACATGCATTGAGCATTTATGATATGTAATAATAAGAAAGCTCTAAAATTTGTTCAGCTCAATCATTTGTCTCTTTGATTTGAAGGCCTGCCTTACATGTTTAGCTACTGTTCATTCAGGCTTCCTTGCATGATTTGGTGAGTGCAGAAACCTTGTTTTATGAAGGCGAGACAGCACTACACATCTTGAATTTCAATAATGCCTCTTTTTATATTAAAGGCAGCTCCCTATGTCCTGGAAAAGAGTGCAGGACATCCTGGAGATGGCATTTATTTAAATATGTGATACGAAGGAATGTTATACTGTCAATTTTGGTTGTCTTTTAGTACTGCTCTATGGTAATTTTGGATTTCATGTGATATGCCATAGTATGTAGTGTTGCTCATGGTCCATTCAGATCCGAATATGTCTGTTCAAAAAGTAGATGATTTTTTTGACAGATTTTAAAACTACTTAGTATTACTGTGAAATGTATTCTTTCACCAAACAAACAGGCTGGGATGTGAGCTATTGTGAGTGTGTCAAATGTGAATTCAGTGCATATAGTTGGAGGTTAGGGATAGTTTTTTCAAGAGTGATTTACATTGTTCCAAGCCTATTATTACAAAGAATGTTATAAGAATTGATACAAATTTTGGGTAAAAGTATGGAATACATATGCATGTGAATTAACTCATGAATGTAAATTGACATGGCATACATTTTGAATTTCTGAGTCTCTTGTCTTGTTTTCTTAATTAAACCTGCAACAGACTAAATTGTCACAAAGTGATGCATATAAATATGTTTGAAAGGAAGTTATAAAGTGCACTTTTCTTGCATTTTATCTATATAAATACATTTATATGTGAACATTCTGCATTTGCTGGAATGACAATAATAATTGGGAGTATCATGGCACAAACATTAGTTAGCCAGTGAGAGCGTAGGCTTCCGCGGCCGGAGTCAGTATTTACTAGGCTGTCCGGGTGACGCCGCGTACATGGCGAAGGTGCCGACGTTTCGGTCGCAACCGAAAAGTCGGCACCTTCGCCATGGACGCGGCGTCACTCGGACAGCCTAGTAAATATTAGTTAGCCCGTGTTTGAGAAGTGATAATTACTTGTATGTGTTAATCACCATGAATGTCCCTCAATTTAATTTGGAATCAGTGTTAAAAAAATGTCATGACTGAACAGACAATAATGAAAACATTTTGTTAATAATTAAAAGCAATTGAATATCTAATAGGAAATATTATGTAATTCTGAGTGTTTGATGTGATATTGTGTGTTATTGAGCAACTTGCTGTGCTTTTGGACAATTAATATATTGTCGGAATGCAAATTAACAAGTTTAAAAAGTATTTTGGGATAAATCAATTTGAAGTAGATTCTGTTAAATCTACTCAATATCTTTTCCTACATAGGGCATAACATTTCTTCTAACACATAAGATGGATTTTTTCCTGAATATCCAAGCTGCAGGACTCCAATACTTCATTGATCAAATAGAAGAAATCTGCCTTCGCAATGTAAATAAAGTTATAGTTTCACTTGTATACACATATAATGTACTATATGTACTATACTAATGTACATATAATATGTACCAAATTAAAGGCGTTTGTTTCTCATATAAAAGTCTTCGTAACTGTTTGTCTTGTAAACTATATACATAGCTCTTTGTACAATAGTTTGGGATTGTTACCATGAAATTTACAGTATTTTCTAAACATACTTCTTCACAACTGCTAAATGACGATTTTAAGAATTATGTTATGAATGATATAATTTTAATAGTTATTTTTTTCAAAGAACAGGTTGCCCTGGCCAGGATTCGAACCTGGGCCTTCTGGTTTATGCCCAGATCCTGTGACCACTAAGGCACCGAGACAACCAATACTTGGAACAGTTTTCATGTAATACACACACACACACACACACACACACACACACACACACACACACACAAAGCGGTACTGTTCACGACATTAATTTTGAAGGGACAGGTGTTTTTGCTCGTGAATGGGCCTCTATAGGGTTTGGCATAAGCATTGAAACAAATCTATTATCAATTTTCAAACAAATAAACGGTGTATTGCTTAGATAACACAAATAAGAATAATATTTACAATTAACTGATTCTTCGTTTTGGTTCCAAAACATGCAAATGAACTCAAATTTACGCGATACCTTAATCTTCAAGAATCGCTTGTTCCTTGATGTTCCCCCCGGCGTCGGCAGCCTTCGGCACGCCTCGGAGCCCGTCGGATGGTCAGCCTCCTCTCGGAGGCCTGCCCAGTGACCCAGAGAGTATATATCAGAGACGGCAGTCAATGTTAAAAGGAAAGCCATTATTTTCGTGGAGGGGAGAAATTCGAATCTCCCACCCCAACAGAAACAGCGAATGAGAAAGAGGCAG
>BOPP01000351.1:97016-111804 GCA_017312745.1 Gryllus bimaculatus | reverse complement strand
CGTCACATCCATTACAGAATACCTCTTCGTTCTTCATTTCTCCCTCACATTTCCCACAGGTTAAAACTTAACTCTTGGTTTGTTTTTTACCAAGAAAGAGTGTTGAAAGAAAGTTTAATTTTTATTCTCCTTAAACAGCTTATTTTGAATCAGCTGTGTTCGTGGCGAACGGCTGAAGAAGCACTACGTGGCGAAAAGCGTACAGTTCCTGCGAGGTGTCACTGGCACTTGATTTTTCTTCTTTTTGAGGGTTTCACTTGATTTCTTCCTTTCCTAACAACAATTTATATTCACTAACTGTTGCCCTAACAGCTCACAACACTTTCACTGCACTATAAATCCAAAAAACTACTTTTTTTGCTAAATTTTGATTCTACTACTTCCGGCAACGGCAATACGCTCAGGCAACCAACCTAATAATCTGGTAATAACATAATAATAATAATAATAATAATAATAATAATAATAATAATAATAATAATAATAATAATAAAAAATACACATCAGCCATCGACGCGGCCGCGGCGTCACCCGGACAGCCCAATCATGACTCTGGCCGCGGAAGCCTACGACATCGACATAAGAAATCATCAAGTGAACTTTAAAGCATGTGATAACATTGAACAGTGGCAAGAATTTGTCAAAAAATCTGGTGAAATTCATCCTACTCAAGGTAAATTGTCTGTTTTTCATATCAAAATTCGGTCATTAAAAAAGCACTGGAATGAGCTTTTGGTCTTCTTAAACAATAGCTCCTTTGATATTATTTTTGTAACAGATCCTAAATTAAAAAAACAAGATGTAGAACTCTACTTTATAGCAGGCTATAAAAGAAGCTACTCGCTACGAGAAATTAAATTAGGAGGGGGAATACTAGTATTTTATAAAAGCAATATAATATTTGATAATGTAAACTATACTGCAGACCCATTTGAAGCCATAACTGGCACCATTAAAACTGAAAGAAACTTAATTATTACAGAAATAATTACAATCTACGAACCACCCAACACAAACAACATATCCTTCCTTAAAAAAATTAAAAACTTTAGTGTAAGCCTTCAACGATCATCCTGCACTCATTATTGGCGACACCAATATCAATATAATAGAAAGAAACAAAACAGTAAATGAGTATGAGCTACTTCTGTATAGTAATGGGTTTGTGAATGCTATAGAAGACTTCACAAGAGAGTAAATCAGAGGAGGAATAGTACGCAGCTCCATAATCGATTACATCTTTGTAAGATCGCTAGCTAAGGAAATTTTGTCTTCCACACGTAAATAAAAAATTTCTGATCATTACCCTATAGTCATTCAATATAACCTCAAAGAAATAAACATCTTAAAAATGAGTAGAGACATCAAGAACACAACTGAAATGAGTAGAGACATCAAGAACACAACTGTTAAAATATATGATAAAAAATCAATCGATTACATCATCAGGAACCATAATTGGAATGAATGTGAGGATGCAAATGCAAATCAGTTCCTAGAGAATATTGTGAACATCTTTAAAACAACATATAGGAATTATACCAAAACAATACAAAAAATGCTTCGTAATAACTCTACAAATAGGAACATCAATAAAAAATGGGTGACAGATAAACTAATAAATATTCTAAAAGAAAGAGGCAGATTATTCAAGAAATGGAAGTCTAACCCCCAACAATGAAACGTATAAAATAGCCTATAAACAATACAGGAACAAAGTTAACAATGAAATCAGAAATGCAAAGAAAGAATATCATGACCGATACTTTAAAAACAAAGAAAATGATTACCAAGGAATATGGAAGGAGGTGAACAACATGTTAAATAGGAAGACATAAAAATATTGATGACAAATTGCTGATGGCATTTGGGAGCCGCTTCAGAACTGATATACTTGTAAATAAGTTTGCTGACCATTTCATTCAACAAGTAGAAAACATAACAGAAAGCAATGCAACAATAACGAAGTGATGGATTATCATGAACAAACAACTGATTGCAGCTTTTATTTACCTTGTACAAATGAAAAAGACTTGATCAAAATTATAAAAAAGAAAATTAGTATCAAAAATGCTCCGGGGAATGATGGAATAAGAACAACAGATATTGTGAACAATGTAGATGTACTAAGTGGAATATTAAGCAATCTAATTAACAAGTGCATTAGAAATGGAATATTCCCAGAAGGATTAAAAGTCTCCGTTATTAGGCCCATTTACAAAAGCGGAGATATGAGTGATCTCAATAACTATAGACCTATATCTATCCTCCCTGTGTTTGAAAAAATATTTGAGAAGTACATAATACAAAAACTCAATCAATATATGAACGATAATCATATAATACATACAAACCAATATGGATTCCAGAAAGGTAAGGGAACAGAAGAAGCTCTGATCCCAAGTCACAGATTACATAAATAATAATCTTGATAAAGGGAAGGAGGTAATGGCAATATTCATTGACTACTCCAAGGCATTTGACACTGTTAGTCACACAATTCTGTTGAAGAGACTGCAAGAAATAGGCATTCAAGATCGGTTTTTAAGATAGTTTAAAAATAGAAAAGTATTAGTCAAAATAAACAATATCTTAAGTCACCCCAAAACTATCAGACATGGAGTACCGCAAGGATGTTGCTTAGGGATAGTGCTATTTTTAATATATGCCAACAACATACCAACTACAAACAGAATTTAACAACATTGTTAACTGGTCATATGAAAACAACTTGTATGCTAATCCTGTGAAAACCAACGTAATTCATTTCAAAACTCGGAAAAAACCTAAAAACTTAAAATTAGAAAAATTAACTCTGCATGATTATCAATGCACAACCATTGGATGTAGTGATAAATGTATTAAAATTGACTACATAACACATTACTCATATCTAGGAGTTGTTTTGGATGAGTACCTGAGATATGACTTGCACACAAATTACCTGTTCAACAAATTAAAAATGATAGCTGGCTGTATGTGTTCAATTCAGACTTTTGTAAATGAACAACTTTTGAAAATTATATATACCTCTCTAATAGAATCATTACTGAGATATGGTGTGCAAGCCTGGGGTGGTGCATGCCAAACATACTTAAGCAAATTGGAAAATATACAGGCTAAAGTATTAAAAATAATGGCCAAGAAGTGAAATCTCAGCCAGTGTGGCCTGCCAGCTTGCACTAACACCAAAAGGATTCTACATGTACCTCAACATAATTCGGAACAATAATGCTAATAAATTCAAAATTTATGCACCAAATGGGTACAAAATAAGAAATCCAAAGTATCAAATACCATTAACATACAACAATTACGGAAAAAGAACTCTTTAAGTACCTGATACCTAAACTATACAACTAAATACTCAAAGACATTAAATACCCAAAAACCAACCACAAAGACTTTAACAACACAATTAAATCTTGGCTGCAAATAAACAAATCTGCAGTGTGACAACCAACAACAGTGTATAGGATACTTTTGTCAATAAAAGAAAGAGACTAGATTGAAATTGATAAACATAATTGAGTAAGCATAGAACATTTTCTGTGAAATAAGGAATGTTTATAAGGTGTGTACCAAACGAATACGATATACTGTTATTGCAAAATGTGATGTGACTATGTATTAATTTGCATCATATACTAATAACTATGTTAAGTTCAATCATAAAGTACAAATATAAAATATGAAAAATATTATTAATAATTGTATAATTGTTAATTTGTTGTTAAAATGTTTTATATGACAAAATTGTTTGATTATTATATGAATTGTACGGGAACCAGATGATAAGTCTCTGACTTATCTGGACCCTAAACTAAAGAAGTTAATAAAATTACATATTATTATTATTATCATTATTATTATAGTTATCATTATCATCTTTTTTTTTTTTTTTTGCCGAGGAGGGAGAAATGCGTTACGCATACCGGTAAGTCCGGTTATGTCGGACTCTTCAGAATACCGACATGGCATACCGACTAAAACCTAACCTCCTCTATTCACATGGGCCGTGGTATCTTCTGTGCGGGACCGTCGTTGAGACATTACTTCACGCAGATTGGCTGAGAGCATGTGCTTTCCTCTTCAGATGGTCACTATGGTATTTTAGCTCTCTCTGATTTTAGTAGTGGCTTTCTGTTTTAGCCACGAAGTCTCGCACTGTTTTCCAGTTGCCTCTGGATTGCAGCATAGTCTGGGCTGTGTTTGCAGGCATTAGTTCCCTTCGCAATTTGCTGTAGCAGTTTCTTCTTTCTTCCTCACAAGCTTTGCAACTATACATGGTGTGCATAGCATCGTCTTCATGACATAGTGCGCATATCGGGCTTTCAGCGATTTTAAATCTGTATAGATAGTGCTTGAAAGTTCCCATGCACTGAGAAGGCTTGCCATGTAGAAGAAGTAGAAGTCCATTGTGCCATGGTTCCTGCTGGTCCAATCCTTGATGTTAGGGACGAGGCTGTGTGTCCATCTACCTTTGTACTTCAGGTCCCATCGGTTTTACCACTGGTGCAGGAGATGGTTTCTCAATTCCGCTTTGATATTGTCTAATTGTCTTTTTGACAGGGTTTGTTTTCTGCTGTCGTCCTTGGGTACATTGACCTCCTTTCCCCGTCCTGACTCTTTAGTTAGCGCATCTGCCGACAGCGGGGCGACATACAGCATTTTTGAGTGCACTACGGCGGAAATTAACCTCCTTTTGCTTTCACTGGGACCTCCTGAGTTCAGCATTAGTCTGGCGAGATTTCATCCAGTCTTTGCGGCTTTTCCTGCTGATTTTATAATATGGGGTCCGAAGCTCAGTCGTGAATCAATTTCCACCCCAAGGTATGTAATATCCATTCAATAAGTTCCTGTCCCAGTCCGATCTCTGCGGAATGCTCTGCGGCTTGTAATCAACACGGCCTCCGTCTTGTCAACAGCCATCTGGAGGTTTCTTTGGTCCAACCATCTTTTAACCCTGCGTTGTGTTTCGTTGGTCTTCATTTCCAGTAGTTCCGTGTTGGCATATGATCAGTGTGTCGTCGGCGTAGCTTATGAGTCTGGAGTTCTTTGGGAGTTCGATATTCAGCAGGTCGTCATATATGGTATTCCACAGGAAGGGGCCCAATCTTGATCCCTGTGGAACACCGCAGTCTTCCTCAATCCTACACCAGTTAGTGTAGATTATTTTCCTCACTGAGGTAGTCCTCCAGGATCCTCACAAGGTGTTCAGGGATCTTCCTAGCTAGTAGGGCTTGCATGATGTCTTTCCAGCTGGCAGAATTAAAGGCATTTCTGCAAGGCAGTCGCAACCAAGGCACAAAAACTCTTATTCCTTTTTGCTTGTTCTGCATGGTGGACTACTTGTGAGATCGCGTCTATTGTCGAGAGACTCTTTCTAAATCCAAACTATCTCGTTGAAAATTGGACATGTCTCTTTATTCGTAGAAGGAACAAACCCTCCAGTAATTTGCTCATCGTATCCAGCAGGCACAAAGGTCTGAAGGATGACGTCCGATCGATTGGCTTGTTACCTTTCCGCATGAGAATTAGCTTCTGATGTTTCCAACCCTTATAGAATTTACCTTGTTCAATACACTGGTTAAAGGCTTTCAAAAGGCATTCTGGGTATTCTTTTATAACTATCAGGATCGCGTTCGCAATTCCGTCAAGCCCCGGTGCAGTTCCAATCTTGGTCTTCTTCATCGTCTGGACTAGTTCGTCCTTCGTGAAGCGGTTGGCTTCGAAGAGGTAGTCAAAAGGTCTGCTCATTACCTAGCATTCTCTGCTGGGGAAAAGGTCTTGGATAATTGCCTTCACCCATTCGGGGTCCTCTAGCCCCGCGGTTGTTTGAGATTTTTAATTTGCTCATAACAATCTTGTAGGCTTTTCCTCAGGGGTCGTTGTTCACATCGTTTAATGGGGCCTTCCAGCATTTTGTTTTGCTTATTTTAATCTCCGATTTTAGTCTTTTGCGGACCGTCTTGTAATTTTTCCTCAGCAGAATGCCCGTTTTAGCTCTTGTTGCAAGTTAGCTTTAACACATGCTTGACGAAATTCTGCAATGGTCGCTGTCCACCAATACACCTGATTTTTCCCCTTTGGGCTCCTACGTTTGGGCATTGAGATGTCACGTGTATTTTTAACGGTTTCGCACGTTTCCC
This sequence comes from Gryllus bimaculatus, assembly GCA_017312745.1. Taxonomy (NCBI): domain Eukaryota; kingdom Metazoa; phylum Arthropoda; class Insecta; order Orthoptera; family Gryllidae; genus Gryllus; species Gryllus bimaculatus. The sequence continues at coordinate 105,652 of BOPP01000351.1, read as the reverse complement.
GTACTACCTCTTCGAAGGACTCTGCACTTTTCCTATTACTCCACCCCATGAACTCCAGTAATTTAGCTTCGTCAAGGAATTTTATGGCATCAGCTTCTTTCAGCTTTTTGGTGTTCCAAGATGGACCGATGTTTGGCTGATTCCTTCTTCTAGCTCCGTTTCCAGCGAATGAAGTGAAGAATTCGATGTAGCGGTGATCGCTAAGTGTTTCAGCGTCGAGAACCTGCCAATCCAGGACATTCTTGGCGATTCTTGGCTTTCCTATTGTTAAGTCTATTATCGAAGAAGCTGTGCCCCTTTGAAATGTACATGTGCTCCCTGTGTTTAGGACTACCAGGTCCTTCCTAGCCAGGAATTCGCAAACAATATCGCCTCTGCGACCAGTTCTGCTTTCGCCCCATTCCGGGGACTTGTTAAAGTCTCCAGTCAATATTATTTCACCTGGGGCTGAGTTCATGCTTGCCTCCAGTTCGATTTGCTTCTTAAATTTCTCTATTCGGTCGTTTGGGGAGAAATAGCAACTATATATTCTAAGGCTGTCCATTTCTACCCATACAAAACCTTGGTTTGTAACTTTAAATGTAGACTCTTATTTTGGAGTTAAGTATTACTCGTCTGGTCGTGTCCTGGTAGAGGGATATGTCGTCAATATCATGCTGCTCCCTGACCAGTAAGACATCCACCTGTCTTTCCCTTGCCGTTTGAATGAGAAGTTCTTGGGAGGTCTTTCCTTTGCCTAAATTAATTTGAAGGAACCTAGGCATTTTTTGTTTTACCGAGTTTCCTTAGTTCTGCAGTGAGGGAAGGGCTACCCAGCTTATGATTGTCTTCTAGGTTTTGGTCTTTGCAGACAATACATTGAACTGGCCCTTTGTAGTCCTTGGCCAAGTGTCCCTTTTTGCCACACTACTTCACTTCTGTCTGGGCCCTTGCAAGAGGTGGAGATATGGCCAAAGCCTAGACACGTAAAGCATCTGCTGACCTGGTGCTTCATCCTAACGTGGCAAGAAAGCCAGCCAATCTCAAAATTCTCTGCTTTGAGTAGAATTTCTGCCTGGCGCAAAGGGAGCTGTGCAGTCGCTACCTGTTTGCCTCCGTACACCTTGTACAGTCTCCAGGTCGCCGGGGGGAAGTACCCCGTAAAGCGTGTGACAGCATCTCTTACCTCATCTAGGGTAACAGATTCATCGATGTTCATTAATTCAATTAAGGTTTTTGTGTTAAACGTGTTGATATTTACCCTGTCTTCTATTGCACGGGTGATTGCTTCATTTACGGAAGTGGGGTCACAATATTTCTCCAAGACTATGAGGAGTTCATTTTTACGTGTCCTCCTGATCATCTGGATATTAGCGTTGTGTTGCTTCGGGTCAACCGCTTCCTTCATTTTTAATATTTCGGCTTATGATTTCCCTTCGTTGGCTGTCAGTTTGATGGCCTGGTTGGTGGGTCTTCTGTTCCTTGCCTTGGGGGTTTGATTACCTTCTTTGGTGGACCTCTCCTTCTCCGTCTTTCTGTGTTCCACTTTCTGCCAGTTCTCATCGGGGTTTTGGTTTGGTTTTTCAGTAACCAGCTCTATGACTTCATCCTGCTTGTCTTTCTTGTCTTGAAGTGGACTTGGAGCTTGTCTCTTCTTCTGGGACTGTGCCGTTTTCACCGACGTCTCGTTTATCTGTTTGCCGAGTTTGGTATTCTCGACCTTTTTGTCATTCTCTAGGAGGGTTATTTTCTCATACATCCCCTTTTGGTCTTTAATGTTTTCTCACCTATTCTTTAGAGCATCCACCTCTTCTAGAGCTATAACTCGGTTGTTAGAGCCAAGGTGTCCTTCACTGTAACTCGGTTGTTTTTCTGGATGTTGCTGCTGATAATTAATTGACTCTGTAGACGGGCAATCTCCGAATCGTCTTCCATCAACTTTTGAGTCATCACCCAGTTATCTGATGTCCAGCCTCTCGCATTTCTATCCCCTGCCAACGTGGGCTCTTCTTGGACCAGGGTTGCCTTGTCTCCTGTGGGTACACCCACAGGAGACGTCGTGGGGGTACGTGGAGGTGATCTCCGCAGTTTTGACTTTCCAGAAAAGGGGTTAAAGCCTGCTTGCTCTATGCTTTCGCGTGTATAGTATTCCAGAGACGCCAAGCGGTCCACGTCTCTGATATTGCAGTCGCTGGTTGACGACCTCCGGGGGCCTGCTTGCCCACCCCCGGCGGCCGGTACTGGGGCTCCGATCCCGTGCACCGTAACGGTTGATCCTGAGGGACCTTCCATCGTGGGTTTCTTTTCGGGGTCACCTTCCCCTAGCGTTTTAATGCTGCCGCCAGCGTCTGGATTTGGCCCACGGGTGGTATTTTATTTCCCACCTTCCCTCCAGCGTGGCCGGTAAGAGCATTCCCCGATCCGCCACCTGGTGACGCGTCCGATAGACCAGCTACTCCCATGGACTTTATTATTATTATTATTATTATTATTATTATTATTATTATTATTATTATTATTATTATTATATTATTATTATTATGTTATTTGTTAAGAATAGAAGTCTTTACCTTGCTGTTTGAACTGTGTCTACCACGTTGATTGTTTCGTTTTCATCAAACTTTCTGCCGCTCAACAAGTCTGAATGAGCTCAACAAATGAAAATTGTATGTGGCAAGCTCTAGGCTTTAAGGAGGATCTGACGACACCTTCTTTTCCAACTCTAGCATTTCTCCTTTTGTCTGAGCATTGTGGGGGAGCATACATTCAAGAGAATCACACCTTTTGACAGAGCATGAATAAATGTAGACTTCCATCAGTAATATTACCTGACTTGCTTATCCTCGAAAATGACATCATTGATGCAATTTTGAAGAGCAATATTCAAAATGAATGTTCCAGTGACACAAAGATTATTGTCAGTTGTTCTGCCTGAGTTAAACTGTTCTAACACACTTTTACATATAAAAACGGTGTAATCTCTTTAACATGTTCAGTATTCTACAGTAAATGTCTGCTGTTTTCACACCTTCAGATAGCAGTATTCGTATTACTGAATATTGCTCTTAAGACATATGTATCAATTGGAACTTACATTTTAAAAAGAACAGTAGAACTTGTTCAGTTAACTGTCTGTTGAATTTCTTTTAAGAATGGGTATTTATATGGTCCATTTTTTAAATTCTTGTACATTTGAATTCATGAATTTAATATGAATTCATGTACAATATTTTGACAAGATTTCATTGTTATCTTTTGGCACTATAAAAATTTTAATCAAACACTTTGTTTTGTTACAAACACGTTTATAAAACTTAAGAATGAATATGAGCATGAATTCACATTAAATTTGTGATGTGACTTTTTTGTGCTTTATCCTTTTGAATAAGAAAAGTAATAAACTGTTCTAAATAAAAATATATCATAAAAATTTAATTCTTGGAAGTTGAAGAAAGTTGAAAGCTTAATCCTCAAAAAATTTCATTATCATTAAATGAATCACTTTCTATCCATATATATTTGTCTTCTTAATTATTGAATGTTTATGTAATTATGATTTTGCATGTGCTAATGAATTTTTTTTTCTTTTCTTTTCAGAAATAACATGTGAAGAAATAGCAAGTCAAATGGTCCAACTTTCACATAGTCCATGTGCACGTATAAGGAATTTAGTTACTATATTCATAGAAGACTATTGCACCAAAGAGCAAGTGCCTAGTATAAATACCTCTGAATATTGTGTGGAATCTCCAAATGCAGCGGATTAGTATAATGAAGATTAACTTACCACTTGTGTCTCAAAACAATGTTTTATCTTGCAGATATCATTCAAAGTGTAACCTTGTAGATGGTATGTCAGTTCAAGTAAAAAGAAAAATTACATTAGAGGATGTGGAAACATTTTGTAAAGTGACAGGAGACTATAATCCAATTCATAAAAATATTGTCCATGGTGCTTTATTAAATGGCCTTGTTTCTGGTGTCATGGGAACAAAGCTCCCTGGTCCAGGCACTGTAGTTATATCACAAAAATTCGAATTTCCAAACCCATGTTATGTTGGCTCGTGTGTCAATATAACAGTTTGTCTTCTAAGTGTTAGAAAAATTATTACTTGCAAGTATACTTGTGCTTTGAATGATCAAAAAATAGTCCTGGATGGTGAGGCAAAATTAATTCTTACAAAGGTATCTGTTAACACGTGAGGTTGAAAAGAATTTAGTTAACTAACCAAAGGTCAATTCTGAAACAAGCACGTTTCTGTATTATAAAATATTGCTGTTTTATTTTTTGTGTTAAACATGACTGACAGAATTTTTTGTTTTGAATCTTGTGAAGTGAGAAGAAAGTCTAGTGTATAAAACAACTTGTGAATGATTTAATAAACCATTGGGTTGTGTAAATAGATTTGTGTACTTGTTGTGAAGGTTCTTCACATCTGATGACAATGAAATCTGTCAGAATTTTTATGTTGTTGATGTAATTATTATTATTATTATTATTATTATTATTATTATTATTATTATTATTATTATTATTATTATGTTGGAAGATACTTTGGCCCCCAGAAGTGTTCTAATTATCTGTAGTATTTTAAGGTCGTTAGAGCAAGATATTCCCTAGTAGATAGAGCGTCCATATTACGTTCAAAAATAATTATTTGCGAGATAAGTGGGTATTGTGGGACCTACATGAACCAAATAGGGACTTTTAATCTAGGTTTTATTTAATTAATTTAGTTTAATAGATGTAAAATAAAAATATTTTAATACCACATAAAGAGCTACCGTTGACTAGTTTCTTAACTAGTGTCAACAGATCGCGTAGCCACGGAATGAAAAATTGAAGCATAAGATTGAACATACAAAAGCACTATTACACAATTAGCAAGAGCAAAAGCGTAAAACGTAACATTATAGACATATCTATAAGTTTTTGTGCAGTAATCGCTAATAATGACAAAAATTTCAATGTTTTGAGTGAAGCGAAAAGTCTTTAATAAATTGGGCAACACCATAATGTCCTTGAGATTGGCATGCTTCTTTAAAGTTGCATTGTTTGAATTTGAATACTGTTTGATGCCTGGACGTACACTTTGAATACTGTTTGATGCCTGGATGTAACACGGTAAATATACCAATTGAGCGAATTGGTGGAAGGTTTATTTCCAAAGGGGAATTTGCGAGATAACGAAATAATTCCCCCAATATCACGAGAACAGTTGATTCTTCGAGATGCTTGCTACCAATAGAAAAGTTTTTAAAAGCATGTTCAACGGTTAATTTTCTCACAATTTTAAATTTTTAGGTCAGATCTCTCAGGTCACCATGTTAAAACACCAAACTTTACGGTCTCGCGCAAAAACTGGGCGGTGAAATCGATTCAAACTCTACCAGAATATAGAAGAACTTCTCATCTTTCGATTAATACAATAAAAAAGGCATGTTAAACATAACACTTATCTCGCTCTAACCACCTTAAATAAAATTCCATGGCAGGAGAAAATTCTTGTGGCAGCAGATGTGGAGGGGTTGACAAAATATTTTTACTGATACCCCAGATATGGCAAATGAAGATCATATATTACTTCTAGAAAATATATATCCAACAAATGTTTGCGTTTCAACAAATGTTTCGCATTTTTGCAATTGGGCACCCAGCACCTTCTCGAAGCCATAAGTTCAGACTTTCAACGTAGCAGAAAATCACAAAATTTCTCGAATTCAATGGCCGCTAATTCCCGTTAACGGCACCAAGAACGCACAAACGAAACGCCGGTTCGGTCGTCGAAGGAGTCCAACGGTAATCAACCGATGCGAACGCGGAAAATTTTCCAAATGCCAATAACCTGTATCTGGGCGCCGGCGTCGAGACATCAACAGGGGTGGGCGCCCTGGGTCGGAGGTTGCATTTACTAACTAATTATTAAAAAATACACATTTTCCTAGTAAAATCACCCGACCAAAACGACGGGGACACGTTTATTGTTCGTGTTGATCTTCTACATTCGACGGGTAATTGAATACATGGACTTACAGTGATGTGATGGCTGGAATTTAGATACTTCACTCCGAAAGGATTACACACTCAACTGGCAGTCTGTGGCAACAGATGGCCCGCCGAATAGCCATGGCCTTCTCCGGAAGCCGGCAGTAATCTGCGCCTGGTTGAGTCGGAGACAGCCCCGAGTCAAACGTCGCCTGGACCGCGTAGTGTTTAGCAGCCGAGAAACAATGCTGCACACTCCCTCGTGATGGTTCTTGTCAACATTCGGAATACGTTCCGATGCTGGAGTTGTCGAAAATACTGGCTCGAGATTATTACCAGTTTCTCGTGCGGCGGTAGTCGCCGTTAAAATTTCAAAAAAATATCCGAGCCGACCGTTCACTTCGACAGTCTATTTCTATCTGTCCAGACCTTCCAGCGCCCGTTTGTCTCTGCGATTTCCATCCCCACCCCTCTCGCAAGATGCCCGACCTATCCCGTCGCAAAACTTAACGGAAAGTTACATGCGAAGTTTTCCATAGGCCGGTCTTTATTTACAGTAGGCTGCTGTCGCCTCTTAATGCAGCAGTTCTGCCCGTCCATCACCCACTGTTACGCAAAGGGGTGGAAGGCTGCCTTTCGGGGGTGGTTACGAGCAGGGATACCGGCACGTGTGCAGCTGTGTGTGTCTAATGCGCGAAAGAGGCACTCTTTGCCTCGAAGTATTTTAACTCAGCGTGACTCGAGGGTCGCGCTTGTGCGATGAGCCTTGCTCATTGCAATATATATTTTTCTGACGGAGGTGCCGTGCTGAATGAGTGCTCGTAATCAGCTTTGTGATCTCAGGGGGCAGGATCATTAGGACGTGCAATTTACAACTGGCACTGAATGAACACAAAACCAAATGAACAAACAACATTTTTAAATAAATCACAATTAAATGAACTTACCCTTTTGCAACGCTTCGGAAACTACAAACACCCGTTTTAATACTTTAAATGATTAATTCTTTCAAAACAACTGAATTCTAGGTAAAACCGTATACGGTAATTATTTGATTGGCCAGAAACGTTTGTAACATATCAATTTACTTTACTCAATCACCACAAAACAAATGATTTTATTTCTTACATTCAATTAAATTACGGAATACAAAGCCCATTATTGCGGTTTTCACTCGTCACACGTCCGATCACCTCGACGTCTTTTTCAAGGACTGAGTGGTCAATTGCACGGCCTCCTGGAGAGGTGGCATGACGTCACGGCTGACCCCTCCGCGCTTGCCATGAACCGGAAGTCCGGCGGTCAAACGGCTGGCCGCAGATTACAGGTCGCTCTGTTTCGTAACCCTTCTGGCGCGCCTGTGTTGCGAGGACCCGCCTTGCATATATATATATATATATATATATATATATATATATATATATATATATATATATGTGTGTGTGTGTGTGTGTGTGGGTGATGGAAGGAATTATAAGATAAATTCATTGACATAAGAAAACAATCTGGTCACTGGTAAAGAAAAACAACATTTATTCTTGGGCAAAGTCTGTTCCAGGGAAGTTACATTGATAAACAAGAGAGATTGTGAATAAATAAAAAAAATTAGAAAGAACTTACAACTAAAGAAGTGATACATAAAAATTATCCTATAACTACGATTACAAGTTTGTCCTTGTGAGTACGTTTTTGTGCCTCAGCGCGGCACCGCGTTGAAAATTGTCTTTAAGGGTTTATTGGCCCTGATTACGTTGCCTGGGTACCTTCCGTGGCAGATGTGCTGCAGTGGGCCCGTGCGGGCGCGGCGGAGCTTTTAGATGGCCGGGATGGCCTTCCCAGGAATGCGGTTGTGCACGTACCCTCACCAGAGGGGCGTCAGCGGCTGGCGGCGTCTGCGGCGGGTAGTGACTTCAGCGAAGGGTCGTCTGGAGGCTGCTTCGGCGGAGCTTATAGATGGCCGGGGTGTATCGGCTCTCGATCACAGGTGCGGAGCACACAAAATTGTTTCCCGCTGCGTCTGTGATTCTCCTCTATGAAATTTCAGTGAGTGCGAATTTTGCAGCGAATAAGCAGTGGCAAAGATTCGCCAATCCCCCCTTAAGTGCCTTCGCACCTCTCCTCAAGAAACTTCAAGTGAATGCCTGCCTCTCTCCCCAGAGGTGCACCCTCCTCTCTCTGAGAATTCCTCTCGCCAAGTCCCGATTTGTATCTCCGTCAGTGCGAGGTTGATTTTCATTCCCCCACCCTCTATTCCTCGTATGTTTCGAATTCCTTTCTTCACTTTAACGGTCTAGTCACTATTGGTGAAAGGTTATGGCGTCTTGCTTAGATTTCGGCCAATAAGATCCGGCAGTTCATGGAAATTTTCCATTCTCTCTCTCCCTAGAGGTGCTGTCTTTCTCTGTCGTTCGGAATGCATCCGTTGTCGACTAGAAAGTAGGTCACGTCTCTGGAGGGGCTTCCCGGCTAATAATGAATTGTTGCTTTGTACTTCCCCGGTATCGGTGACAAGCGTCGCGAAAACGTTCCGAACGGGGTCGCAGCGGAGCGCCTGACAACTCACTCTTCCGTCCGGCCGTCGGGGTGCCATGAATTGTCGAAGTGTGTCTGGGGGGTCGTGGCTGTTGCAAGATGGGGGGCGTGCGCGTGACGCCGTGGGTCCATCCTACGT
>BOPP01000351.1:59813-96878 GCA_017312745.1 Gryllus bimaculatus | reverse complement strand
AATAGTGGAATCATGAGGAAGAGCAAATATTCTTATACTGTTAATGAAAATATCTAGTAATGTAAGTAGTAAATATGTGTATGTACTCGTATGATGTAATAACAAATTTCTATCTTTCCTTTGTACGTCGTTTAGACAAGTAAAAAACATTACTCAGGGTTCTTTCCTTTATTATTGCTGCATTTAATTGCAGAACAGTGCGCCCTTTCGAACACGCATTGTTATTATGTTAACTGTAAAAGTATAAGAATTCATTTTTTTGTTATTGCCACCTTTATGTAGTATTTTTCATCTCTTATAGTAATATATTTGCTTCATAGCCTGAAGACAATATATCAAAATTTTCGAAATGTAGTGTATTCGAAGATTTAATTAAAATGAGAATGTGAACATTTTCAGTTTGTTTTTGATATAAGCCAACAAATAAATCGATTAGAGATGAACTATAAGAATGCAGTTGGTGCATATCAAATATGTTTGATATGGGCCAAATGTAAGATTAAGACATTGGTTCAATGTAATTTTACGTGTTATTTAATGACTTGCCCTTGAAATACTAGGAATATAACACACCAACAACAAGGAACAATACGAATTTTCTATTACGTTTTTAATCAGAATAAAACCAGTCTTTAACCAATAAACGCAATCTGTATACTTGAGTAGAATCTACCTGTAGTTTTACTTGACCTCCACCATAATCGCTAGTAATAATAGTGTGGCAATATCGAGAAGCTATACTTATGAGTGCGAGAGAGTCTGTGCCATTATATGCCACTACTAATACAATAACTATTCAGATATATGCTTCTGTTATAGCACTACTGGTTGTCTATATGCAAAGATATATATATGCAAAGAAAATTAATACTGCAATGAAGATAATAGTGAAAGCATTAATGATCGAATTCCTAACTACCCACAAGTGAAACGCCCTCCTACTGTCTATACTTGCATTTATTCATTGCGTTTGAAGTAAATCAGCTGTTGACGAATTCATCCAATCGGGAGCTTGAACGTCACCATACGTCCGTCCTCCCACCGTCAACCGCTGATTTACTTCAAAAGAAGCTCTGAGTAAATCCTACTATTCTTGCCTTACAATACTCTTTGCACTTGTTGGTCTGTCGCGAGTGCGCAGCGGTATCAGCGCCTTATTTCTGCTGGAATTGCACTTCTCATCGCCTATTTTGTCTCCAAATACTTCCTTTCAAAGGTTCCACTACAAATGAGAAATCGCCAGAAGACATTCTCGTAAATTTTTTAAACAAATCACGGTCGCTCAGCAAATCACGTATAATAGTTTTTCTTGTCTAAAGTATTATCTCATCCAATGCGTTTCTCCCTATGTGAACAACTTGAAAATGACATCGTGAATGAAGTGCTAAACGACACACGTGAAACTTCGTCAACATTTGAGAAATAAATGTAAATCGTTTCTACGTGTTAATTACTGACCACGGCCCTCAATTTGGTTTGGCGTCAATGAGTGTCAAAAAATCTCTTACACCACTGGCCCTGTATTACCACCATCAGTTAAAGTTCCAGTTAAAGTTAACCGGACGTTAGCGGGCGAAATTCGTATTACGAGCGTGCGTTAAAGACAAACCGGAGGTTTACCGGAAAGTTAAGTTAACCGGAGATTGAAATACGGGTCACTGAATTAACTGCTGGTTAGGTGAAATGGCGAATGTAATAAATGTAGAAACTGATTCTGAAGACGAAATGCTGTTAGAATATTTCGTTAATACCAGACGGCTCAAACGTTTGCGGCCCAAACGGGATAATTTCGGAAAGTGGGACTGCTACGCATTTTTCGCACGTTTAAGGATTACGAAACAAACTGCTTTATTCGTATTGCAACAGATTGAAGACGAACTGGAATACGTTACAGACAGGTATGGGGATGTATATATATAATAAATCATTAATGGCACTAGTTATAGTATGTTCCCTCTGTAGGTAGATGAAGAACCCTTCCTAAGCTTTATCTCTAAATAAACAGAGAAGGGAAGATTACTAGCCTACGGCTAACTTTATATATATATACATACATACATACATACTTGAAAACTTGTTTATTAAACCGTCACCATTAAATTATTATTAAATAGGAAACAATAATAAATCAACCCTCCTTGCTCTAAATCCTTCATATTTAATGTTTAGATCTTGTTTTCTTAGCATGAAATGGGACTTTATCTCGATTTTGTAATTAATTCCTTGTGATTTTCAAAAAGTGTTATATGTAATGAATGAACAAATACTATAATTGTGAAATCCATATTTAAAATATGGGTTAATATTAATATCAAGGATTCAAAGAGTACATGGGATATATACTCTTTGCATGGGACAAGTTTATTCTATTATTCCAAATAGTTATACTTCCGTGATATTATGTTTTTCGATGATAATAATACTTATACCATTCATTAATACGTCATCCATCCACGCTAATACGTTCGACAACTAAATACTCTCATTAGATTATTTAATGAGATAATTTATAAAAACTTAGATAAATAACAATAGCTTGTTTCCGATTTAATATAATCCTTGACATTATCATGCCAAATAGTAGCTTCTATCTGATCATTGCAATCTACAAATTCCATGAATCGTGCCAATCCATACACTCTTCCTTGACCTGAAAGACGCCTTTTCTTCGTTTCGAGATCGAGGTCTCGATCGAAATTTGACTATCCTTGAACGCCGAAAAAATATTTAAAAATTATAAAACTTGTGTGGCGACGCAGAAAACATTACAAGTACTACTACATAATCACCTACTACACTATTGTTGCTATGTGCAATCTTTGAACGAGTCTTATTCAGATTTTGGTATATTATGCAGTGATATTGTTTTAAAGTGAGATATTTTACAAGAAGAGTTAATAAACCATACGATGTGTTCAGAGGGTGTGATCAACTATAGTTCTTTGTATTTTTCTTACCACTTACCCAGTCAGGGGTATGGAAAACCCGGAAATAAGGATGTGTAAGTTGAAGTTCATTTGTACGGGATTTCCCAAGCTCTTGGATATCTCGTTCGAAACAGTGTCGACCACTATCGATACGATTCGTAAACTAGTTGACGCCATATTTTCTCATTGTGTAGTTTGTTATGTATGATTTGAGTGATTTTTAAAGTTAATATTGTGTTTTAATCATCTGCAGATCAGTAATTGAGAGCATTGAAAGGTTAATTTTCATTCCGCTTTCGATTTGGGCATATTTATGTGTCATGCTGTTCTGAGACACACTTGTGGCAGTAATAACATGAGGCATGATTTAAAAGTGGTTGTTTTCATTACTTTAAAAGCCGATGAAAATTACAGTTCACAATCTTCTTGAACGTTTTGAGGAATTTTCGTTTGACTAGTTAATGTGAAACAAATTTTACCACATTTTGTTTAATTTTTATTTTATTTCATAACAGTTTTGTTCATATGTGGTTTGTGTGGAAATTAATGTTGGTGGAGGTGATTGTGTTTAGTTTTGATTTCAAGTTCTTGAGTGGCTCTCTTCAAATCATTTTCATAGTTCTTGAAAGCCTATTACTTTTTCATTTTAATAAGCATGACAGAACTCGAAATGTAAGTAATCTAGTGTAAGAAGAAGCTGCTGATTTTGGAAAATTATTTTTTATTTCGTACAGATGCTGTTGAAAACATATTTCCTGTAGAAGGTTGGATGTTAATGGTAGTTTGTTTGGTGGTATTATCATGATTGGACAGACTCTGTTTGAAGCAAGGCATGTAAGTGTGAATTGTGAAGTATGTCTTAAATAAATGAATGAAGAGGTTAGACAGTTCTGTTATTGTAGTTCCAGAATGTGGCCATCGGCGTTGCAGTCTCAGCAACAACAGCAGCAGCATCAACAGCAGCAGCAGCAGCAACAGCAACAGTTGCAGCTGCAACAGCAAAATCAACAACAGGCAGGATTACGAACTCTAGGAATGACCTCTGCAATTAGCTTAGCTTTGCCAAAAGCTCTTGACTACCAAAAAACAGAAGAACTGAAAGAAACCCTTAAGCCTTACAATGTATTTGAAACTGATGAAGAACTTAATCATCGGTAATCAGCTGTTAAGATATTTTTGAGTTCGCTTGAATTGTGATTTAAACTTCAATTGTTATTATTTTTGTTTTATTCAATTAGGATGGAAATTTTAAGTAAATTGAATTCTTTAGTGAAAGAATGGATTTGTGATGCAAGTGTAAAACGCAATATGCCTCTGAATGTGGCAGAACAAGTTGGTGGTAAAATTTACACATTTGGATCATATCGTTTGGGTGTCCATCACAAAGGTGCCGACATTGATGCTTTGTGTGTAGCACCTAGACACATTGATCGATCTGATTATTTTACATCTTTCTTTGATCTTCTGAAGCAGCAAAGAGAAGTGACTGATCTACGTGTAAGTAATTAGCATATTTATTATGATATATTTGAGAAATAATTACAAATATAATGCCAGACACTCTTTTACAGGCTGTGGAAGAGGCCTTTGTTCCTGTTATTAAAATGAATTTTGATGGAATTGAGATAGATATGCTGTTTGCAAGATTGGCTTTGAAAGAAATTCCTGACACTATGGTAAGTATTTATTATATAATTATGTAGGGAAAATAAATAAATAAATAAATAAAAGAAATTTTTAGAAGAATATAATAAGAAATTTGTCTTGATTTGTGTGTAATGCTTTCTTTTCAGGACTTGAGAGATGACAATCTATTGAAAAATCTTGATCAGAAGTGTGTACGAAGTTTGAATGGTTGTCGTGTGACAGATGAAATTTTGAGACTTGTTCCCAACATTGAGAGTTTTCGCCTAGCCTTGAGGGCTATAAAATTGTGGGCCAAACGTAAGTAAATATGAATTGTATGTAATGCTAAGTGTACTTGTATTTTAACTGTTTGTATTTTTTCCTTTACTGAGATCTTGCAATTTCTACAAGACAAGATCTATCCACTTGTTTTGAAATTGATTAAAAAAAAATTAAATAGTTTACAGCACATTAAAAAGTATTATTAATATATGATCTTACAGTTCATAAATCCCTGATTATTTGTCAGAATTTCACTTCTGTAAAGATTAATTCCTTTTTTATAGGACTAGATTTAGTGAAACCTCTTAACAGAAACGACCTCCTTCAAGAGATCCTACATTTCATGTCCATTTTTTCTGCGGATCATATTCATTATTTCTTTAGATCAATATATTTTTATCCCCATAGATGACTACCCCCCTTTCAGACAGATGACATGAATTTTTGTCATAATGTAACATTTTATTTGTTTAAAGATAACTAGAAAACTTCACACTGAAATCAGATATCAGTCATTGCATTCTGTTGTAAGCCAAATAATTTCTGGCATGTCTCAGATAAACAACAACTATCGGTCACATGGTGATGAGATTCCATGATAACTGCAGTGAGATTTCTAGGAGAGGTACAGAACCTTTCTTATTAAGACATTGAATGATCATTGTACTGAAGCAAAACATTACTCCTTGATTACAAAAACAATTGATTCTAAGAGGCACTGCGAATAATTGCAAGTAGCAGTCCTTTGCTTGAGAATATGGTAATTAGAAACTAGTAGATCTGTCTGCTGTGACATAGGAGTAAAGTGTTTTGGTCAGCAATTGTTAGAAAAAATAGTTAATATGTCGATAATGCATTACCTGAATAGAGTCAATTCTTTTATCTATGTTGCACTATTTTGTGTACATAAAAATGCAACTTTCATTGTAATGTTACACAATTGCAACATCACGTAAAGTTATCTAAAATGAGTTTGAAATCTGAGTAATTTTATAACGTGTTGTAAGTGGGGAATATAGTTTGTATTAGTTTATCAGTACAATTTTTCCTTTTAAGAAATCACCCTTCTTAAAAGATCAGGTTTAAGGTGTTAATCACTTACTTGGCTTAAAGAGGTTTCGCTGTATTTAGGTCTACAAGTGTCAATAAAAGAAGCACTTGGCAACCCAATAAACCTGAAAACTGTATTTACTCAAATATAAGAGTAATCCCCACTCCCTAAATTTCATTTGAAAAATATGGGGTCATCCTATATTTGCAGATTAAACTTAGTCAGTTTGGCTTTATGATTTTACATTGCCTTTCCTTATCATGAAACCTGTAAATGTAGACATAACAATAAGTTGTGGAGATGATAAAAATATCACATGTCTCTGCATCCTCCACGAATTTGCCAGGTGATTGACTGATAGTTTTTAATGGGCTGGCTAAGAGAGAAAGTGAAATAATTGTCATTATATGAAGTGAAACGCAAAGTGAAAATAACTAAAAGTTATTGCAATGATTTTGTTATGTGATGTGCAAATCAACAAGGCTGCAGGGACTGTGGGTTCGATGCCTAGCAAGGGTGAAACTGTGTTTTACAAGTAATGGTATTGAAAAAATTCAAATGGATAGAAGTAAGCATTTTGCATTCAATCATGGAAAGGGATGTTCAAGACAATACTTTTTTAGCAAAAGCTTCCCAAACGTGTTGCTATTTTCCATGTTACTTACAAAATGGAAGAAGAGAGATAACGAAAGTCACAATTCACAACTCGATCAAATTAAATGTTGCGAATTTCAAGTATAATCTATTTAATTAAAAATTATGAAAGAAATATAGAAATTAAGGATTAAGGTCACAAATTCAATGCAGAAAATTAGTACCCTAAAACGTCCAACACAGAATGGAAAGAAGACCAAAAAGAAAGAAATAATGATAAATGTGAAGATGTCGAGGGAAGTGACAAAGAACATTAATATGACAAATTTAAGGTAGTATGTTTATGCTAATTGCTAGTCTTGTACTCAACCATTTATTACCTCTACAGACTAGCATTAGCTGCTTGTAAACTTTATTACAGCAGAGTATTGTAAACTTTATTACTAAAAACAGAGTATTTAAAATATTGTTTGTTAATATTTCAAAAAGAAGTATTAAATTGTTGTTCTAGTAAACAATGTTTATTATTAACTCTTAAGTCTTCTGCTTGACTTCTCATTTTCATAAGTTGTCAAAACATAATATAGGTTAGGTTGACTTTGGCTCCCGTGCTTTTCTTTCTTTCTGCTTTTTAGTCCACATTGTTTACATCGAGGGTAAATTGTCAACAATGTGTGGCACAACATTTTAATTTAGGGATGATTTTCTATCATCCCCCAAGAGAATCTATGCTGACAATAGCATGATTTGATCAAAATAACTCCTAGGCTGAGAGCCAGTACTTCCAGTGAGATGAATTTCGCAGCAGTTTTTCATCCATTACTATTCAAAATACCTGGTGAGGTATGTTATATCTCATGTGGTTCCTCCAAAAATTGACTACATATTGAATAAAAGAGAAAGGTACCTTCTTATAACGTTTTCAATACTTATTAAAATCTACGCTTTGAAAAGTTTTTCCATAATAGCTTGTTCCATTTGAAAACTCATTTTATTAAAAAAAAATAGGATGGCAAGGGCCAAATAAGAGATTTTACTCTCATTTAAATATTTTCAGGGGGTACTTCACCATGGTCAATTGAATATATCTTAAGGAAGAAGAAAATAGTGATGGCTCAGGCAAATGGTTTTAACTTTCTCATTGAAAAGACTAGTCAATTACACTATATAAAATTTGCAATTTGTTTTGACTAAATGGAAAGAATTACTTCAAAATTTTAAAAATTCCCAGTAGGTATCATCAAAATTAAAGGCTCACCTTATTTTCAGTCAACTTATATTCAAGTAAATATGGTATTATCAGTTGAATGATTTCTGATATGGTCAGCAAACTACAATTGGGAAAAACAATTGTACGACTTCTTTAAGGTAAATAATGGGAATATCACTAAGAATTTCCCCCTCACTATTACAACAGGATTAAAGAAATTTTGTGACTGGTGTGTAGTCTTCTTTTTATTTAATATCACATTTTTATTTTGATGAACACTTGAAAAGGCCTAATCCTCTCAATTAAAGCAAAGAAATCAGAAATTGCGCTAGAGAACACAGGGAAGACTGATTGAGCTGTCCAGTGGGCTCCAAGGGTGTAGCTTCAGTGGATGTTTGGGAACTACTACTATCCTGTCACTTTGTAAGCACAATATTTATATTTGAAAATTATAAATATGTTTCATTTTTCTTGCGTATGCATCCCAAGTTGGTCAGTCACTTGTCCCAAATTCAATTCTAAAGGTTTGTGTTTTCTGGGGCATACTGCTGGTTTGTGATGGGCACCACTGTACAGTAAATGAACAACCCAATCCATGAGCGCAGGCCAATGTCAATTGCAGAGGTCCTCCCAAATACTCTGGATCCCATGGGACGTGCAATTTGAATTACATGCAAGCCTGTGAAATAATGTCAAAAAATCAGTGAAGTAATGTTTTGTTTTAAACACTGGTGCAGAGTGTAGGCACAGTGAATCTGTGTCAGAATGTGTGTTAGAAACACATTCAACATTGATGATAAGGCAGGCACAAGCAGTGAAATGTATAACTTGTGTAGATGTGGGTGTAGCCAGAAGTCCAGTGCCATATTGTTAAAGTTGAAAGAAATGCCTTACACTGAAGAGAAGAAGGCTCCTCAAGTTTGCACAAAGTTTAACTTGAAATTTTATTTCCTCAAATCTTTCGATTAATACATACATTTAGAATTACCATGGACCATCACACTTACTTAAGCTGTAGCTTAACACGACTACTTTCCTTGATATGCAAGTCTTTGCTGTTGGTAGGCATCCTATATGATCAGTGAAAGCTTTTCACATTAAAGGCTCAAACTGGATAAGTTAGTAAAAAGTGCCTCTGCTCGAAATTGAAAAGTACACCTTTCCTTGTTGGGTTAACTACTATATTGACGTTTTAATAATTCAAATATTGCTGCTAGAAAAATATTGGACTTGCTCTAGATATCTCTGTACACTTCTATATACATGCAAGTAATGGGAAAAAATGTGTATATTAATTTTTTTAAACACAGTGCACCAATCAGAGAAGTCTGAAAAAATTCCATGAAAAGAGCTGATTTTTAGAGCAACATTTGAGAATTTTCTCCTGCACCTGTGGAATTAAAGCCTGCTTTAAAAATGTTTCAATATTTTAAAATCCATTTAAAACTTTAAATTTGATGGCAAATAAAAAAATATAAAAATAGTTTTTGAAAAATTGAGTTAATTTCACATAAAAAATCATTATTTTCAAAAGAAATTCATATGGCCAATTCAGTGAAAAAAATAAACAATTAAAAAACACATTTTTCGTGATTGCGAAGGATGTGCAGGAGGAGGAATCTAAAACTTTAAGAAAAAAAATGTTTTTCGTGGTCACAATTCTCAGGAAAGGGTTTACTTTTCGATTTCAAGCAGGGGCACTTTGTACCAACTTATCCAGCTAGAGCCTTTGCTAACAATGGAAAATCAGTCTATCTGGGTATCAGATCATTCAGTAGCTGAGGGTAAGGAAGGACTTGAAGCAAGTATTGTTAATTAGTATATTTTGGTATTCGTACGAAAATATCTCTTAACTCTCTGTGCATCAACAAAAGCAAAATTATATTAGAACTAAAATTAGTGCTAATACCTGAAATTTAAAATTGAGTTTGGAGAAAACTTGTGGAATTCTGTAGTTTTCATTTTGAAGTTCATGGGGGGACTTCTGATTGTTTGTGCAGGGTTGTTGCAGTATTTACAGTTACGTTGAAAAGTTTATACTCTGCTTGTATTTTATAAAGTTTAGCAGAAAAATAATAGCAGGAAATGTGAATTTTTAAAACTTTTTTTAAAAAATTTATTAATTAAAATTTTTTAAAAATTATTTGAACTTTGTTTTCAAGAGAAGTGCTCTTTTTCTCGGGTTAATTATTCTATAATAGTGAATTCCAAAGTGTTTTCCACATAACACAAAATATCCCGAAAGCTACTTGTATTTTCAAAAAATTGTACATGATCTTATTTCAACATTTGTCTTTAAAGAACATATTTATTTATGAGTTTTAAGAAAACACCGGAGTTTTACTCAGATATTAACAATCAGGGATTTTAGCGAAAATGAAGAAAATGAATTTTAACGAATTCTTTTAAGAACCCTTTATGCTGTATAAGGTCAGTTTTATCAAAAAATTTGAAGCTATTTTTGAGAAATTTTTGAATGTTGAGGTTTCAATTTATAGTACCAAAGGTTTTCATCTGCAGAGGTAATTCACTATATATAGTAAAAAGATCCTCTTTTTACCAGGGGCTGGCATTAAGTGTTTTTCTATTGAAAATTCTGTTTTTTGGCACATAATTACAATACTTTGTCTTCTTAAGAAGTTAGGTTTGAAAGTAAAAAGTGTTTGCAGAAACTTCAATTTTTGTTGTTGTACTATTAATGAATACTCTTGGTTACAGCTTGTGAATCGTAGACTATTGTCCGAATAATATTTCTGCCTACTTGCCAACTGGGATGGGGGTAGAGAGATGATGACACTTACTCGTTTGGTAGATATGTGGTTGTGTGGGATATGTGGCTTGCATCAATCTCAATAGTAGCAAGAAACAAACCTCAGTAAGAGCACACATCAGTAATCGACACAGAACCCCACACAATGCATAACCAAAATAGTAATGGTGCCCTTAAACAGATTCATCGTGCTATGTGTTTTCATTTTTTCAATTCACAATTTGAAGCCTGTCATCTGACAGAACCTCCTCTCCCCTGTTGGCCAGGAGCAGTCAAGTAGACAGAAGTATTATTCGTTGTGTAACTAGTCAGTTTTAGCATACAAATCACATGCAATTTCCATAGATTGGCTGTAAAATAATGCTTTTTAAGAAAAATATATTAAGGAAAATATCCTTTTCTTTCTTTTCTTTTTCTTTTCTTAAATGAATTTTGAAATATAATTTTGAATTCATTTTAGGACATGGCATCTACAGTAATGCTTTAGGATATTTAGGTGGCGTGTCTTGGGCCATGCTTGTTGCTCGCACTTGCCAATTATATCCCAATGCAGTGGCAGCTACACTAGTGCAAAAGTTTTTCCTAGTCTTCTCACAGTGGAAGTGGCCTCAGCCAGTACTTTTGAAGCCACCTGATAATGTGAATTTAGGTTTTCCTGTTTGGGATCCAAGGGTAAGGATTTGGATATAAATAGTATCTATTGTTGTACATATATTATTGAATTACACATAATTTCTTCTTCCAGGTTAATGTTTCAGATCGGTATCATTTGATGCCAATAATTACACCTGCATATCCTCAGCAAAATTCTACTTTTAATGTGTCCATTTCCACTAGAACTATAATGCAAGAGGAATTTAAACAGGGTTTACAAATGACTGAAGACATTATGAGTGGAAAAGCAAATTGGGATAAACTCTTTGAACCACCAAATTTTTTCAGTAAATACAAGTAAGTATTGAATAACTAAAAAAATTGTTAAAGTTTTGTATTTTGGGACATCTTGGTGACTTCTCCAGAGTCCCTCTCAAGTGTGCAGATACTACATGCTGAGTAGGCCATGACTTGACATTTGAAACTGTAGAACACACAATTGAATAACAACCAATTGAAATTATTATTTATTTATTTATTTGTAATTAACACACAATTGTCCACAATTTACTGCAATATAATGTGCTGGAGGAACAGTAATTTACAACTACAGAACATCATCTTACAAATATTCAATATAACAATATATGTCTCAAAATTTACAATATAATAATTTTTTCCTTTTTCCTTTTGTCTTCTTTTACCATATTGTAATTTTCCATTTCTTTCTGCTTATCTTCATTTTATTGTGAATATTATCAGATTATCCTGCTTATTCATATATTTTATAAGGAAATAAAAATAATAACTTGTTCAATAAAACAGAATAGAAATGGAAAAAGCTGTTTTATCATTCTATATGATTTCTAAGAGAAACAAGTGATAACATCATCAGTGTGGTTGCTTTGTCGCTGCAGTCCAAGCTGCAGTCCAATGAAATGTCCAATGAAATGTATGTTGCATTGTCTCCACCCTTTCAACAACAGATGCATACATGAGTATTAATCTTATTAATATAAGATATAAGCATTGTTGATTTACGACCATGACTGGAGAAGGACCATGAAGATCACAGGATTTGTTTTGAGCAAATTAAGGCATTAAAACATAGCTTGCTGAAGTTTCAGAATATTTTTATATCGTCCTTGAGGATTACTTCAAGATATACATATGTTTACAACCTCTGAATAAACAAAGTGGAAAGACTTAATACAACTCCACATGGAGTGGTTAGGGTCCATCCTAGCCACTTCAATTTCAGGCCAAGTCATCATAGCAAGTGAATGAAAATTGTATTGAATCTGGGTGCTGAAGATTATTCCACTTAATGTTCGGAGTCTGGCCACTTATGTTTTTGAGAGGTTGTAATCAAATATAGTATATATTGTAGTGATCCCAGAGGATTTAATAAAAATATTCTGAAACGTTAACACACAATGTTTTAATATCTTAACTCACTACTGATCAAATTCCGTAAGATATAAGGGTCTAAATTTCCTATGAGGTATAAGGATCACATTTCCTATAAAACATAAGCTCCTTCGTTTCCCTTTGTGCCATAAATACTAATTTGTCATAATTTTTGCCGTAAAATGCCCAATTATGAACAGACAGAAAAAGTCGATTACAATGTTGATGTACAAAAAATAAGTTTAAATATTGATATATATTTAAACATATTTAAAAATAAGTTTAAATATTGGCTCAATTCTGTAGGAGCTATTGAATTCTGAAACCTGAGCCTATTCAGGTTTCCTCAATAGGCAACTAGATGTAATATTAAGGTTGCTTTGAAACAAACTCATATGTATACTGATAACTGATTGACGGAACATCTAGAGTGCTAAACAACTACCCCTGTGATATATTTAATATAAGTTTGAGTTCCTTTCTTAATTACACTGAAGTTATAATGCTATTGTACTAGTAAATACTTGTTAGAGTGAGATGAGTCTGCAGTAGCTGTTGCAATTTTTATATATTTTTTAATTTTTGTCTATGTATATTTTGAAACAATCAAAAAAACAAAAACAAACAAACAAAATAATAATAAATAATAAAAAAATTGTTATAATGTGGGGAACCACTAGTTTTGTAAGCTTTAGGAAGCTGAGTTTAGCTGTTACAGTGTAGTGAAAAGGGAAAGTGCTTGGGTTGACTCAAAAGAACCAAATTAGAATCTTCAAACACAGAAAAATATTTTTGCTGGTTGAAAACACTTTTGTAGGTTCATGGAAAATAGTATTGTATATAATATTGTGTAGTTGTTCCAAATAATGTAAGAAGGTTGTATGTGCTACCTGTACAGAATAGTAGTATTTTATGAATTTGTAATATTTAATGATTTTTTTTTCTTCTTCCAGGCACTTTATTGTATTACTGGCTAGCTCAGCAACTGCTGAGGATCAACTAGAATGGTGTGGGCTTGTTGAGTCCAAGGTACGCCACTTAATTGGGAATTTAGAGCGAAACCAACATATAACTCTTGCCCATGTCAACCCAGAAGGTTTCACTCCCATAGACCCTGAACCCAATAAATTCTGCACTATGTGGTTCATTGGTTTGGTATTTGCTAAGACTGAAAATTTGAATGTAAATCTCACCTATGACATTCAGTCCTTCACAAATTCAGGTAATTACATTGCATTAATGTCGCAAAAGGAAATGTAATATATATATATTTTTTTTTTTTTAAATTTCTAAATAGCTGTTAGTTTGTGCTTACTTGCCACTCATAAGATAATTATTGAAATATGAAATACCAGAAATGGCTTTGATATGTTTTAAATGAATGTTCATGACATGTCTTTAATTGTATTATCAATCAAGGCATTATTATAATTTTGAAATAAAATACTGTAGAAATTTTATTTTAAACATAAATAATTTGTAATTTTATATTACAGTGCATCGTCAAGCAGCAATTATAAAAATGTTGAAAGATGATATGAAAATAGAAGCAAGACATGTGAAGAAGTAAGTATATGCAGAGATTGTCATGAATTATTATTTTTAATTTTTAATTATTTATTCTGTTTTGTTTTTTCTTTCTAGAAAACAGTTGCATTTGTATGTTTCCCCAAGTATATTAAAAAGAGAGAGGAAGGTAAGTATCCTTTAAGGTTTCCCTGTTAATGCAGATTATCTTGTTCATTACAATAATGGTTTTGTTGTGCCCCCCAGTCAGTCGTTACTCCTACAAGTACTCCTCTTCAACAACGTAATGGTGCAACCTTGGCTGCTGCTGTAGCAATTGCAGAAGCTGAGGCAGTGACTGCTGCTGATATTGCCATAGCAGGAGATCACCAAGTACAAGCTGGCACTAAACGCCCTTCCACTTCCCCTGTACCAGATTCAATAAAGAAAATAAAAATGGGTTCTGATGATGGATCAAATCTGGTGAGTTATTTTTCTTAAAATATTTTGTTCTTATTAAGGTGGTCAGCAGACATGGAAAGCTAAAATTGGAAACAATCTGTAAATTTGGAGATCCCAGGAAAATGGGAGACATAACTTTTGAACAAATGTCAAACTTTTTGCATCCTTAAAATCCATTTATATTGTACTAGATGAACTACTCCGCGTTGCCAGGGTACAGTGAAACCGCTATATAACGTTTCTTGAGGGATCATGATTTCTGAACACTGTATAGAGGAAAACACTATAAAGAGGTAGACTGTGTATATTGGCTGGTTGGGACTGAAAAAAAATTGACGTAAAATTCGTTTAAATTTTTTTAACACTATCTACTGATGTCAAGAAACAGAAAAATTGCACAACAAAAATTTTAAGGTCTCCTTGCAAGGTCATAGAGGACATACATGTGTAAAAATCGATTGTGAAAATATGTCACCTTTTTCCGATTTTCAAAAACCAAAATACCCCTAGATACTTTTTCTTTGTGCCTACTAAATTTCATCCTTGGTTATTGAATGGATTCTGAACTACAAGCAATTGTATTGTAAAATTTGTGTTGTTTTTTATCTGTCAAAATTACTTTTTATTGGAAAAATAGATTCTTTACAATTTTTCTCTAATTTATCACTTTGGAAACTTTGGGCCTCTTTTTGTGTTTTGTTAAATTTGTAATTGCTAATAGAATAGGAGGAACTGACCCTCCATGAAGGCAAACTTTCCCCAGTTCAATGGCAAACAGATTTGGTTTCTATGTATAAAATTTTGGGTTCCATAATTCGGATGGTGTTGTGCATTCTGTATAAAGTGCTTTTGTGTTGTATTTGCTTTCTTTGTAGGGCAGTATTGACTTACTGAAACTAAAATCTACTTTCAAGAACGAAGTAGTGATTTATTTGATACTTGTACTTCACTATAGAAATTGAATTTTGCTTATTTGTCTGAAAGAATTATGTTATGGGAAGTATTACCTTTACAATTCATCGATTAATATGTATGAAATCCAGATTTGTGTATCATTGATGATGAAGAAGAATATCTATAAAAGAGATAATAAGGGAAATATTATTTTTATTACATTTTTGTTGAGAAAATAACTTATTAAGAATTTTAATTCAATTCATTATGAGGGATTTTTTCTTTTTAGGGTGATGACTCTCCCAGCAACTCTATTGTTGTTCATTGTGGTGATGATTCCAATTCAGCTGATGATCATGCTCTTGTTAGTGGTCGTCTGAAACTGGCGGAAGAAGCTCGTGTATCACCTGAACCTGAAGCTGTATCCAAAAAGGTGAGAATTATTTTGCAATAATATGTGTAATTTTATTTTGTTATTTTACTCTTTTTAAATCTTTTAAATAGTACCCAATATCCCAGCACAAGTACTTGTGAAGATCTGATACTGAATTATTTTCCATACAAATGTACCTTGGGGTACATTTAAAGTATACTTATAATATACTATAGAAGGAATATGATCCGTTTAATGAGAAACAGTATAATGTAACCTTGATATTTCAAATCTTAAGGGAAGAATAATGTTCCAGTTTTTTGCTTTGGTATCAGTAACTGCTTGTGTATAATAAAAGAAGTGGGACTCTCCCAAAATAGGTGGCAAAATAAATCCTAATACAGAAAATTGAAAAGTTACAAGGCTCACTAGTTCAAACATTCAAGCTTCATGTGCTTTTAGTTCAAGTATAATGCACTTAATGGTGGGCTGATACACAGGAGAGACCAGTGGTGGTTTCGTTTCACCAGGTTGTGGAATACGGGACAAGTGACGTGCAATAGCATTGCAAAATGAACCTATTATCTATGTAAGCAACACTAGAAACTTTCAAGTTAATATTCCATTTATTAGAGCTAGATTTATTCATACAAAATATATTAAAATTAATATACTTACAAAAGAAATGTAATTATTAAATGATATACAGCAATCTTTTCAAAACTATGGATCAGAAGAATGTTATTAATTGTTTCTGAGTAAATACTGCTCTTGTGTTCTGTTTTAAAATTTACCAGCTGCACTTTATGAGAGGCAGCAGGGATACAAACTTCTTGCTTTTTCTGCCAGCCTAATGTAAACTTCAGTTTTCATTCCCTCTTTTTGACATAATTTGATATCTTTGTTTTTTCTTCACTGCATTTTAACTTTGCACTCTACACTAATCATAATGCAACTGGTGGAGTCAAGAGAATTGAGTGTTAGGCCCTTTGTTCTCTTGGCTGAATTCTTACTGCTAATGGCGTGGTGACTGAAACCCTATTGTACTGGACTGCCCTTCAATCTAGAGGATTTTGTCTTACCTGCTGTGGTGCTCGAGCAAAATAGTCTTGTGGAGGACTCCAATGCATACCAGTATATATCCCTCTTTTAGTTCAAGCAAATTCCATTGAAGATTGTCAATTGAAATGATTCTTGCATCTATTCTTCGTTTTTTTAAATTGTCCCCCAACTCCCATTGTCCCTGATGGTGTCACTTGCCAGCACTTGTGGATACAGCCGTAATCACAGCAGCCAGAGTCTTAGGGCATAAGCTTCATAGATTTTCCAAAGCATTCAAAACACTTATGGCTAATTTCACAATCAAGTCAATAGGTGTTCTTTTTTTTTACTTTTTTGTCCTTGGAAATGCTCTTTGTTCAGTTTCCCTCAAAAGGGCATAGCAAATATCATAGCAAATATATGCATTCACCTCGTTTTCTTATTGTCAGAGTCCACTCTAGTGGTTAAGATGTGCACATTTTTAAAATGCCAGACATATTTGACGGACATGGCCCTGAATTGAAGCCACATTAGCAAGGCACCATGTTAGTCACATTTGGGTGACATATTTTATTACTCAAACTAGCGGACCCTTCAATGTTTTGGTATTGCAGTGTTTTAAATAAATATAATTCAAGTTCAAAATCAAATTATTCATTGAAGATTAACTACATTTTAATTACACTACACTTTAAAAATTGAATATTTGAATAATCTTGTGCACCACCTGTATTAGATTCAGAAGTGTTGAAGGGAGGTGTGTAGTTCAAAAAGATATCTATAGATCTCACTTCAAGCAAGATCCTGTGGGAATGGCGTATTGTCGAACCCCTTCCCCACTTGTCCAATTTAATGCAAACCACTCTTTCAATACCTTCAATTCTGATAAGGGCAATGTATGAAAAGCAAATAGCAAATGAACTCAAATAGTTTTTGTGCCTACATGCGACAGACATGCGCCCATTCTCTTTTTATTTATATAGAGATGTGAGATTACGAAAGAGAAAATAACTTTTCATGGAGCCTCTGTTTATTTTAAAAAAAAACACCCATAGCCCAAGAGGAAACGTACACCATAATTATCGTGGCGAACTGCATCATTAAGAGAATGGGCAGAATGGTCTACAGCTTTGTGCTTTGCTTTGTTGCCAGGATTTACCCATTACTTACAGATGTTCACCATTACTTCTGTAAAGATGTGAAGATGTTACAAAAAATAATTTATGCCCAAGTTGCAATGAGCGGCCAGTTAAAAATTGGTGTCATTTGTTATAGAATACTATGGTATCATTTTCATTCCTGTGTATGTATACATCAAGATAGGGAAGGATGCAGATTTGATTGCAAGTAAATATTTACTTTGGTGACTTCACAATGAATTGCTGACTTCACAATGTTTACTAGTAAAGATTTCTATTCATCAACAATGCTGTTAAACCAAAGTTTTGTACAGATGGCTATGGAAATGATCCTCATTAGTTCTATTTTTGAAGTAAGGAGGAAAATATAATTTTTTTGTGGGTTGCATACATTTTAGATGTTACACATATTGTTGATGCATCACCAGTAATAAGCAACTATATAAATGTGCACTTCACTTTCAATTTTGCTGTTATTCTGGTTAGTAATAATGCACTCAGTCTGCAATTTGTCAATGTCTGGCAATTTGTTTGTATCTTTATTAAAAAAACAATTTTCTGAAGTTTTTAAATGCCTTTATTGAATGTTTTTCCAGTTAAATCAATTACAGATTGTAAATGTCATTATTTCCATGCTATTTCTCTTACAGGCGTATAATTTAGTTACTACTATTTGTACTCTCTTTCTAAAAAGTAACATGTTTGGTTTTTAGGGAAAGGTTTTGAAGCTAGTTTTAGTGTTCATTTTAATTTAAAATGGTTTCAATTGCAGTCTCTTTTTTGGGGGGGGACATAATATTTCAAGATACCCAATGATTTTTCATAAATATTACTACTTTATTATATAAGCAAAAGTAATTTCCCTCTATTTACACTTTCATGTGATTTATCACAATTTAAGTATGATTTAATTTAGTTTTTGTCAAAACAATGAAAACTAGACATGATGGGGAAAATTATAATCTACGCACATTTTCTACATCTCGAAAATCTCTTCCTCACCCTTTTACTGTGCGGAGTTGAATGATGAATAAAAGTATCAAAAAAATGTGGTCAAAAACATTTGAAAATTAGAAGTTGTGACTGGAAGTTACAGAAAACTTTGATCAGCAAACCAGATACAGATCAGAAACAATCAGCATACAGATTTCATTTTATAACATAATAGCAACCCTCTGAGCCTGCTCTACTCCTAGCAAAAGGAGAGCTCAATGAAAAGTTTCCAAAGACCAGAATCATCTACCAACAATATAAAAATCAAAGGACTCTGAAAAGGTATACACAAATAAGGAACCAAATTATTAGATAGATCTGCGATTCATTTCCATGCTTATCAGTATGTATGAAGAAGGGAAAGAATAAACAACAAACAGTAGGATAAAAGGTGTGCACGATTTTACAAAATTCATGTTATAGTCAGAAAGACAGGTGCTCATTCCTCAGCATCCAGGAGAAATTTAACTTGTATTATACCCAAATGTAGAAAATGATGAGAAGAATCCTTTAGTATACATCTTATTTGTAGAAAAATGTTATTGGAGTGTGTTTACCAGTCTACTATAATGCCAATATCCTTGCACTCTCCAGGACCATTTCCGTGCTTACAGGCAAACCACTACAATTTTGCAGATACATTTGTAGACCTTAAAGAGAAGTAAGAAGAGGAGTAATAACCGAGATTGACAGATCTTTCAGCTCATGTGAAATATTAAATTTCTCACTTCTCTCTAAAGCAGTAGACTGCTGACAAAACATTTATGTCATGAAAAGTTAGCCAGCAATTCTAGTCATATTGTCTGTTTTTTGTTTTTTGGGGGGAAGGGTCATTTTTTTGTTTTGTTTTGTTATATATCATAAATACTTTATTAATCTCTGAAGGATAATTAAAAAGTAATAACATAATAAATGAGATTCTCAAGATCAACTAAGAAAAATACTAGTCTGCGTTTTTTCAATTTATCCCGATGAAGTTTTCCTATATTATTTCCACAGTAGTCTTGTAATTTGAATTTTTCTTACTCTTTGAAAAGTTTGTGAGAGATCTGAAGGAGTTCAATGCCTCTTTTCACACTCATTCATTGTTTTTTCAAATTCTTTGTCCTTACATCAATTTTGCAAATGTGTGGTCCAATAAAAAATCTTGACTTTCAATGTCTCTTGTGTGATAAATGAAAATTGCAATGAGAGATATTTGAAGCAGAACGCATCTTGAGATTGAACCTTCACCAACAGCTTCATCAAGCCATATTTGATGTGCAGGGTTGGAAGTAAAACTTTGTTGAGTCCTACAAGTGACTTATGTAGAATATGTATTGTTCTGGGTAGGTTTCTCCACTCTGACCAAACTCTCAGATTTCAATGTTCTTTTTTTGCCTAGTTCTGTATCTCTCACACAGAAAACAAGGAATCTTTGTGTATGGAATTTATTATTGAATTCAATTTTGCCGTATATCCATGGTGAGAATCAAGCCATGAGGCCTGCTCTTGTCTGACCAAGCAAATTCCTCTAGGATTTCACCTAGAGAAAAGAGGTATGACTTGGGCGACAAAACAGACAAATCTGAATTTTGCTCAGAGGCTTCATTTAGGCTTGAGGATCTTTCACTTGCAGTAAATCTACATGGGATAGTGGGCTTTACTTCCCCTCTGAAGGGAGGAAAGCACACAAAGGATTTTTTTGACCTTAAAAAATCCATAGCTTCAATCAGGTTTGAACCTGCATACTTGGGTTAATAGTCTGATACGCTAACCTGTACACCACCGAACCTACAAATATTTGCCTTATAGCATTCCTGAAGTCTCCACAGATAGCTCACTTTTGTTGCTCATTTGTAATATTTATTTACAATAGCTTCATATTCCCATATGCCTTTTTTATTTGAGTTGAATGAGACACAGGAAGAGTTGCATAAATATTCTCATTATGCAGTAATCCACCTTTAAAACTCCTCTTGGATACTTCTGAAATTGCTCTCCACTGATTAGGATCATGTTCAATTCCATTGAAATTTATTAACTTGTTGATATTATTGCAGAAAATTATGGAATTGGTTTGTGGGAATAAAAGAACTAATTCCAATTCTGTGTACCTATTTCTTGAAAAGTGTGTTCCTGGTTCCAGAAGATTCTTACTTTTTAGCCGAGGTCCAAGCAATTTGACAATTTAGATTTCTTAGGCTAATTTAGACCTGGAACTAGAGTTTTTCAGGATCATCTTGTGCCATGTTCTCAAAATTAACTACAGGAGGAGGAGGAGCAGTCAGGTTGTCTCTGTGGAACTGCTCTAATAGCAGAAAAAATACATAGTGGGCACAAAACCTGTTTATTATTTTTCAAATTGCAGTTCTAAACATTGACTAAACAAATAAAAATCATTAAGGTTGTCTTTGACCTCTCTCTAACCCACAGGAATTGCAAATGGATTACATTTTTTCTTTCCTTTTGATCTCAATCTTTCAGTACGATATTGACATACTTTCTTTGGTGTGCATACCCGGTCCTGGTCTCCAAGTTTTCCTTTAAAGTAAACATAACAAGCTTTTTTTCACAAAGTTAATTATGTCCACTCATTGCTTAACCACAAAAAAATTTCCGCAAATACAACAATGCATTGGCATTGACGACTTCTGCAGTTGTCAACCCAACGACTTTTGGAAGTGTGAGTGAAATTTTCCTCTGAAAGTCTCTTAGATATGTATGCTTATGTTGTGATGAAACTGTACATGACAGAAAAGAGTAGTTTTGAAATCAGAATAAGTAAATGAGCCGAGAAATTGTATTCAGTTTCAATCATCTGATATCAAGCAGACTAGTATTACAGGGACATTTGTCATTTATCACTTATAATACTGTTTCCTTGTCTGTTTAGGAAATTTGTAATTTATTTACAACTCAAAAACATGTATTTAGAATAGTTTTTTGGTTTGTTTGTTTGTTTGTTTGTTTGTGGAATGGTATTGATAAACTTGGTTTATCCCCCTCTCTCATTCTCCCTCCCACCCTCTGCCTCTCTAATCTCTGTCCCTCTCCTTTCTATCCTTCCTTTACATGTTTTCCCTTCTCTCATATACTCGGTCCTAGGCAGAGCATCTATTTCTAAAACAGTTGACAATTGCTCTGCGATGTGTATTCTTTCACCAGCCAGATGAGCTGGAGTTCAAGCAGAGATCACTTTGAAAGTGTCAGCCGTTAGGGGTTTGGAGAGCTCATAATCATCAGTTATGTTCACTTAAATCACACATTCATTAAATTAAACAGCTAAAATCAAGAAATAATCGAGATAAAATTATTTTAACAAGTGTGGAAGTGAACATTACTTGAATTCTTACAGCATAAATTGTTTTGAGGTGAACAATCTTTAGTTGGTGGAATGACAAAACAATAGAGAATACTATAGACCCAGCACAAGTTCACCAACCTTCATGATATGTAAACAAATCAATTGTATATGGTACTCTGTAGCCATACTGTACAGCATTCTTTATTCTTTATAGCTTATGATGAAGTTCACGTGGATTTTTGTACTGTTCTAATGCTATTTTTGCATTAAAATATTTCATCATTTGCAGGAACCAACAAAGGCTAATTCTCTGCATGAGGAATATGTATGTACATGACCATTGGATTTCAACATTGCTTGAAATAGTAAGTAGATTCATATGAACATTTTATTTGGTGCAATAACCATTAATGTTCATCATGGTAATTTTTATCCACAAGTATGTTATTGTTCAATATTAATGTATGTTCAGTATTTGATTCCAGCCATATGCTGGTTTTAAAAACAAGAAGTGACTGAGTTGAATGTGTGAGTGCATGGGTATGTTTAAAATGAGGCTGTTTTTTGATCTTTAATAATTTCCTTTACAATGCTCCAAAAGTAAAACATGCGTGGTGGAATCAAATTTTTATTTTTATGTACGGAGCTTAAATAAATCTAAAATTTTGATTGATAGTTCTTAATGTTAAAGAAATGTTTGTAGGCTTGCCTGATCATACTGTTCTGTTCTCATAGTATGCCCACACAGAGGCTCCAGTAAAAAGATGGTAAGTTCTTAACACCAACTTGCTCCATGAGTATTGTGTATAAAAGTTTATACTTATGTTATAGTTTTTTTATTTGTAAATTTCAGAAGACAGGTTTTCCTTACTTTATATCAGTTATAAATATTGTAGTTTGGAGGAAGGAAAATGAAACTTACCAATTATTAATTTTGTATGTAAATAATGTTCTTTAATTTGGTATGGAAAGTTCTGTACATTTGTATCATTATTAAAATAACATAAAACCCTCAATAAAATGTATTTATTTAGTATTATGTCTTCTTTTTTGTCTCCTTCCCATTCATACCTAATATCCTTCATGTGCTAACATATGTTGGTATGTTCATATAGAACATTCCTTTTGATATTTTTTTCGTGTTCCCCAGTAAGATTTATCTTGTTGCAGGAGAGCAGCCTTGTAACTTCAAAACGTGAGTCGCTGATGGGCATCTATGTACTTAGAGCAGTGTTAATGGCTCTGTCATTCAAGGCCCAAGATAAAGCGTTCCAGACTTCACATGCACAATAAATATGTAGGTTAACAAAACTTGCGTAATGCCAGATTTATACTTAGTTTCAATATTAGGCTAACAGGTCAAGAAATTTTCTTACTTGTAAAACCTATTGTTGTTAATTAAATTAAATGTATTTTGGTTTAAAATTCTTCCTATGAGAGGAATCAATTTGTGTTGTTGTTAGTGTTCAGATTTGGTAAAATATGTGCCAGAGATTGCAAATTTAGCAGGAAAACAAAAAGCTGCCAAATTTGTTAATTGTATATGTATATAATTCAAACACTTTTTAATGATTTATAGATATTTATTTACTTAAAAGTAATGAAAGGAGTTGATTTTCTGAATATGGTATTATTGCTAATGTGTCTGTAAGAACCATAGTAGTATCCTACTCTTGTTTATTATGCTTGTTATTGTGTGTTAATTTATTTTAATAATTATATATTGTACAGTAGTTACAGAAGGCATACTATCAGAACATTGTTCCAGGAACTATGTGATTGGTTTCTATGTATTTTACATTACTATCAGGTTTTTGTCATATTGTAGATAGCCTTCATGACTCCATTGTTATCTGCATATATAAAAGGGTTGTAAAATGGATATTTGAGAGAAGTCTGTATGTAGAATGTTTTAAACCATAACTAGTGACTGTCAAGGTGCTTTGAAAACAGCATTAATTTCAATAATGAATAATTGACATGTTGGCATCCTTGGCAAAGTGTTATGAACCTCATTTCAATTTCATCGACCAGTTGGGAGAATATATTGCATGTGGTAACAGTAACATAAAATGTGAAGTCGTTGATTTTAACCAAATGTTTTGAGGCAGAAGGTGTGTATAAAATGATATTCCTATAATATGAACAAACTCAATGCCATGATAGTGAGTCTTCTGCATTAGTAATTCCACTTTGACTGGAGAAAAAAGTGTAATGTGATGAAATGTCTTAGGATTAGTCAATTTTGACAAGTCAAACTGTTCACCATTGTATTCCACATAGTTATTCCTGTATTATGAAAAGTGTTTTCTGAAGAATGCAGAAATTCATGAAACTTTGGAATGACAGTTATGGAACTTTTTTAATTCTTCTGATTGACAATAAAATTGTGTGAAAGCCACACAATTTGAGAAATGATTTCGTAGAAGGGGTGTTTTTTTCCCCCCTTTATGTTAAAATTACTGCCAATATAAATACAAGAATATCTTTCTTTTTGCATTTTAGAATTTTAAACTCCAGCCCTATATGGAATTGAGTTATTATTTACTTATGATTAATTTACCGTTTTCTTTTTTCCTTTCATTCTTTCCTTGGTCTGTCACATAAACTGATTTTTTGATCTTGATATTTGTCATCCTTTTTCTTGGAATCATATAATGAAAAACAGCTTTGTAATTAGTTGCGATTTCTTCTGTAGTAATTTTTATGTTGCAATTAAATGTGACATTCAAGTAAGTTTTGATGAGCGTTAATTAGTTGTGGAAATATGTCTAATTGGTGAATTTTCAATGAAAAAAGATCGTAACGAGTTGACATAATTGTTATAATTGCAATGTTGAGTATAATTTAAATGGAGTGTGGGAATAATCTGTAGTCCTTAGTATCCAGAAAAATACAATGAAATGTACAAAGTGTTCTCTAATTGGTATTTTCCATATTGTTAAAGAATGATAAATAATTTACCAAAAATGTATTACCATGTGATCACAGCTCTCAATTTTTTTCTTGTAATAAGAATCCCATAATTTTTTTATATATTTTCAGTTTTTTCATGTTTGTAAGTAGTATTGTTGAACATGACAGGGAAAGGTTTACATCCTTTATTGTTTTGTGGTTTACATTATAAAGAATATTTTATGATTGTGAAATCTTAAGTAAATAACTACATCTGTAATTGTTTCATAGGATTTCAGTCTCCGTAGTTATTCTTTGGTGCATATTCGTACCTAGTATAATTTGTAGAATATATTTTTTTTAAATTTTCATTTATTTGAATCGTCGTGGAATGTCTTCCCAATTTTTCTTTGTTTTAATGAACAAAGCCACCAATGGAGGGTGAAGTATAGGTGAATTGATGTAATACTAATCATAAATGCATCTATTATGATGTGCATGTGATGTATTGTCCATTTATTGAATTATTTTGCTGATAAGCAATTCTTAAAAAGTCTTGTTATAAGAGCCTAGGCGAGTTGGGAATGATTGTGGTGAACAATTTGATTGGATTTAAACATTTTTTGTAAATGCTCATGACACCTAAAGAGTGTATTTTGCTGGGGTCTGTATAACGTGTAGCAAGTTGTGTTCACATTCCGACAAAGAATGCTAAATGTTTAGTTTGTTTTATTATCTGTATTGTACTTGTGTATTTCAGACTTATTGAGCCATGCTGAAGTATACACAATGCCAGTATGTGTGTTTTTTATAACTGTTCCCGATTTGGATGTCTCTTTTGTAAATAATGGTCACATCACCTGCTGACTGTTGAATTGCATTGAAGGGAGCCTTGGAAGAGTTGGAACAGATACGATGAATCTATACACTGTGTGTATCTTGTCATCTTCGTAGGTTTTAATGTTTGTTTCCCTTTCTAATCTTTCTATATTATTTATAAGGTAATTTGAATACAATTACTGTTCGTACTTTTTATACCCTTGCAGCGTTTCAGAAAAAGTAGAATAAAATAATAGCGTGGAAGCAACTTGCTCATTCATGGCGAACAAAAAGAGATTGACAGTGTGATTTGTGCAATACAGTGTTTAACCGTTGTAATGATTAATAATGATTCTCTGAGTATGGTTCAGTCTTTACTTCCGATATATATTAAAAAAAAAATATAAAAAAAAAAAAATTACAAAAACAAACACGAACTGTAAGTGAGCATATACACAGCTGATGTTTAATGTGTGTAGTTTCTTTATACTCCTGCCAAGTATTCTGGCTGTAGAGCGTATCTCTTTATATTTTTGTATTAAGCACCAATATAAAAGAATTCTGAAAATGAATATTGGTTTGTGTACTATTTTGAGTATTTACCGAGTAAATTGTATTGTAGTATTGTCATTAATAATAAGTAGAACATTAGAAAGGAAATTGATTTACATGTTGAAAGGAAGTCTGTTGTCCATCGCCTCCCCTCCCCCCCCCAAGTTTTTTTTTCAATTTCTTTTGATATTTTTACTATATGATTTGTACAAACACAATGAACAGCAGTGAAGTCAGTGCAATTAATTATTTTGATTGATGCAGAGTTTGTGGGGTGGAATGAAATGATTTGTTTATTACCATTGTGGTTAACATGGTTGGGATAGAAGAGTGAAAGTATACACTCAAATTGATTGTGTAGATGGAAGTACTTGCGTTGAATCTATACATCAGATTTTTATCTTGAAGATAAAAGAATGTTGTTCATTGTAAACATTTCGTGTAAAAGTGTTTCACATTATTCATTATTTTCCGTCTCAGGTATTTTTAACAAAAACCTTAATTTATTACTGTCAGGCGTTATTGTAGTCAGAATAGGATAATGACATAGCTTTGCTGTATTTGTGGAATCACTGTGATTTGCAAGGTGTCAATCACTGTGAATTAGTGGAAGAATGCTTTTTTTTATGATACATAGTTGTGTTAAGAATGTGATGAATTTTATAACTAAAAAAATTAATGCAAATGTTACTTGTACTCAAAAGACCCTGTACCTGCAGGTTTAAAAGTTCATAAAAATGAAGTAATGTTTATTTGGGTACAAAATGTAAGTAGTTATCCAGGAAGTGGAATGATATAAAATTATGCAATTTATTAATCATAAATACATTTTGTGTTTCATACTGATTTTTAATGTTTCTACTTTTTATTTCCTTCTCCTTATGCCATGAATAAAATGAATATATTATGTTTTGTATTGCTTTACATGATGAGTTTTAAGAGGAACAGAACTCAAATGTTTGCATCAACAATTTAATTGAAAAGGGGGATACTAGTAATATTTCCAAATCTGTACTCCTGTTTACTGAGGATTGTAGCCTACTTTGTGAAAATGTTTGAATATGTACCAAAGGTAAGTATATAACGTAGTTTCTAAAGTTATTACATTAACAGTTTTTGTGAAGTTCTGAAATGTTTACACTTATCAAAGTCACTTGTTTACACTGAAAAAATTAAGAAAATTTTTATTTTATTGTTAAGCATCTAATGCCTCAATTAAAACTATGAAACTTAATTTTTTATAACAGCGTAATGAGAGGTCCAGTACAGACTGTTGTATATATTTTTAATGCTTCAGACATTCTACAAAATTACTTCTTGTAAATAATTACAATTTTTATTCAGATTTGTGATGTCTGGTTTTCATATGATTTGGTTTAATCTATTGTTGGGCATCTGCATGCATCATGCATCAAACTTCGTGTAACATCTTGTCATGATTAAGCATGATTGTAATCTTTACTTTAAAATAAACCAGGATTATAATTTTGAAAGTTTTCAGAAATGATTCATACATTTATCCATTTGTAATTCCTTCTAAAAGATGTTAACAGTTAGTGGGGCTATTAAACAAATATGAAATGAAATTATAATAATAGAATTGGAAAATGATCAAGACCTGCATGGTCTCAGACAACTACAGACCTAAAAAATTCTAAACTGAGGTGAAATTCAAAGTCCTTCATATTACTTTTCATCATTGTCTTTTTACAACCATCTCTTGTGGCAATTTCCTCAAATGTGTTTCTCATTTGTGTTTCAAAATTCCTCATTTCCTTCAAATGTGTTTCAAATTTCCTCAAAAATATACCTGGTACCTTAAAACTATTCAGAACTGCAATAAATCTATTGATTTATTGCAGGACTTATTCCAGAATTGTAACAAAGGTATTAAAAATAAAACCCTTCACTGAACTCCTAAAAATAATCATATTGAATTTGGAGTTAGAGCATTTTTTAAAGGCAAATAGTCCATATCAATGCTACAAACAACCAGAAAAAAATTATTTTAAAGGAAGTATTTACCTCTGAATAACTTCTTTTAGGAAACATCTTTTAACTTGTCAGGAAACATCCACTCAAGCAAGCAAAGACCTTGTGTTTTGGTAATTTTATATTATTGCAATAATATATTTGTTGAGTTTTAAATAATTTGCAACTGAGCTTATAATCCTTAAATTTAATTCTATTTAACTACATTCCAAACTCTGCTAATGAGTTTTTATCAGAAATTTCTGCTCCTGTTTTGTTCAGCATATGGCATTCACTTCAATAGATAGTGGTTTATCTATTTTGCAACGAATTATTAGTCACTGTTACTGGAAGAATGAAGTTGAGATTATTATCTATTATTCCTTGAAGGAATAACCTAATAGTTTGGTGATCTCCACTAACGTTAAAGCAGACTATTTTAAGTTAAACGACATTTACGTGAACACTGGAACGGAACGTAAAAACAGGGAAGTGCATTTTATATGAATTTTGCATTTGAGTCGCGGCTCATTCTTAGGTTGCACAACCCCAGATAATGTAAAAAATGTTTGTAAAATGTCAGGAATATGCATTTTCCATATTAATGATATTCAAAATTTGTAGCAATATCGATGTATTCAGTACCGGACTGACAAGCAAATCAAGCAATTGCTTGGAGGGGCTCCTCACTTCGAAAATAATTTTAATGTAATAAATATAATACATTAAAATTGTATATAAAAAGATTAGTTTTCATTTGTATTTTTACAGAAAGTTTTTTTTATTTAATAAAGATGGAGCTACTTTTAAAAGGAGAGGAGGGCAACAAGTTTGTACTGGGACCCACGTCGAGCGCCCTCTCCGGCCGCGCGTGCGCTCCCCGGCAGTGCACCAATGCCTAGTGCAACGTTTTTAAGTTCTTTTACTGCGTTTACTCGTGTTTCAATATTGGGCCCCCATTGTTTTTGCTTCGCAACATTCGTAAAGCCTACTTTACACGATTATTTATATATTTACGCCAAAAGCTGTGTGTGACGCGCTATGGAGAGAAGTTAATTTGAAGTTACATTTATCTCCAGAAGCAAAACAAGTGGCCATCTCAGCATTTGTTCAAGGGTCAGGGAAACTGGACAAAAACCTTATCGAGATGGGGATCGTTGACCCAGAAACTGAAGTACAGTACTTGTTACAGGTTCTTTAAAATTAGAATCAGAAAATTAATTTTATACTCAAATTACTATCAAAATACTAACATACTAGTTGAATCGCCGACGCTGTTTTAATAGTATTTACATGTTTGTTTTAAAAGTATTTTTATTTGTTTTAATAGTATTTACATGTGTTGAAAATGTATTTCATATGAAATCATGTTCATATATCGTCGCTGTGAAATCAAACCGGCATATCTGCAAAATGCATATTCTTCACCAGAGCGCTTTAAAGTTTTCGCATGTGATATTTTCCTTGTAACGTCCGTTTGGTTCACTTCAAAGCCACTTTATGCATAAATAAAAGTTAGACGAATTCTTTGTATTGAAGTAGTAGTTGCAAATAAATCGAAAATTGCTTAAATTAAGAGAAATATCCAGATATGCTAGTATGACTTTAAAATCAGTGTAATGTTTGCTTTTGTGTCACAGTGGCTTCTTCAGTTAGAAACTTTTTTCAGTAGAAAAAAAAAGCTTGTCAATGAAAAATTAATTTATTGCTTCACAATTTTTTGTTATTTAACAATTAACAAAATATTGCTTATCCCTTTCCTGGTAACTTCAAAGTTTCACAAATTGTTATAGAAATCTGAATGAATTGATGGTATTATCCCATCGGTACCTAACTTTAGGATGATACCCTTTTTCTTCTTCGCATCAATGGTAAGTCTCTCGAAATAAGCT
Source organism: Gryllus bimaculatus (assembly GCA_017312745.1). Lineage (NCBI taxonomy): Eukaryota > Metazoa > Arthropoda > Insecta > Orthoptera > Gryllidae > Gryllus > Gryllus bimaculatus. Next base: position 66,591 of record BOPP01000351.1, on the reverse strand, counting down.
TGCATCAGAACAGGATTCACGTTCTTATTGCCCCGCTTTTTTCTTTTCTTCGCCTCCTCCCGGGCATGTGATCCGTAGGATGTTTTAAAGTATAAGTTGTCGTCTTTAATTACTTTCAACATTCGAATGTCCAACATGGGTAAAATTACTAGGGAGTTTTTCAGAGCTTTTATATCAAAAAGGTTTTCATGAACCAGGTAAGGTTTGCCACTTTTCTTTGCCGTTTTCATGGCCATGGAAAGGTAAGTATATCGGTCCGCTTCGGAGTGCTCTTTTAACTTTTTTCTAGTTGGTTCGTTTGCATTTTCGATTTCAATCCCAGTCTCCGGTTCATCTCTACTTTCACTGTCAATTTCGGAGCCAGAATATATTGTATTATAACCGAGGACGACTTCATCGTCATCAGAATTATGAAATGGGTCTTGGTCTACCGTGTCAGTAGTGTCCGTGTTAATATTGTTGTTGACTCTGTAGCTTTCAGTCCCCAATAATTGATCCGTAACAACATCGTTGGCCAAACCAGACTTCCCGTGCCATTTGCTCTATTGAAACTTCTACCGGATCTACCGCAGTCAAGTCAGTCATGGTTGGTGCAGTAACTTCACATTTTAAAATTGAAACAAATATATCTATAAGCCACCAATAATTATGCAAACGCCGAACAGTATCGATATAAAATTATAAATCAAAATGGCAATAGTGTGAACTTACCAGTCGAAGGGGAAATGTGGTTTTCAGTCTCTTCTTGTATAAGTTCACATTCCACCCCAGAGAGTATATATCCACCCACTCATCATTAGAGGGTGCCTGTAGTTCAAATCTGTCTTGCTAGTTTTTGGAACATTTTAAGTAGCGCTTTCTGTATTCATAAATGTTGGAAGCAACGGATCAGGCAGCTTCTTAAACACAAGCTTTTTTCATCCATTAGCCCTATAGGATCTACTGTATCTACATTAGTCAGATCAGCGTTCGTTGATGCAGTAACTTTGCATCCTAAAAACTATATTATAGATATATGCTATTATAATTCTATTATGGGGTAAAGTTTGAAAATGATGAGCAATGTGTGATTGAGTTCTTCCTATTGACTACACCAATGCTTGTGACCAACAGTATTGATTTATTTAAATCAAACGACAAAACCTAAACTTACCAGCTGGAGTGGAAAAGTAGTTTTCACTCTCTATTTGTATAACTGTCTTGCTAGTTTCAGGAACATCTTCAGTACTACGTTCTAAATTGACTCGTGTTGGAGGCAAAGCATCTGGCGCAATCACTTGCCACCGCCTTTCACTGTTTACCGCAAGTGTTAATAGAAAACCTGTACGCCTTTTCCTTCAACAAACAACAATGTTATAAGTATGTGGTAGTTTAAGTATCTACCTACAAGGGGGGATTTTGAGTCTTGTAAACCGTAAAACATCTTGCCAAACGATATGCAAGAATAAAATAAACCGGCATATCTTCAAAAAGATCACATGAAACTTTGTTTGCATACAATTCAAACTGAAATATTGCAACATATTTCGGTTTTAATTAACAGTATGCTGTATTCACCAGGGAAAAATTTTCCCGGAAACCGGCATTATGGCATATATGCGGATTTGTTTCAGTTGAGGCTGCTATCAATGCAATGATGTTAAGTGCAAACCGGATTATCTGCCAATATGTCATATCTGGATAATAGTAAGAACCTACTATTGTGAGATAATTCAGTTTTACTTACATGATGGACGTGTTTCCTCCCTGAAGGTTTTGAAGCGATTGGCGTACTTCGTAATAGATCTGTCTTCTGTTAAATAAAATGGCTATTCCCGCGTAAATGCATACCGGTCCAACGCCATCTGACGGATTTTTATTTAACTATACGATATGCCGGTTCGACATAAAAATAGACGGGAAAAAAGGAAAATTTTGGCACAAACAACTCAAAAATTCAGTTTTTGCATTTATGACGGTTTGATTTCACAGCGATGATATGTTCTTACAGTATTCTTACAGTATTACAGTTCTTACAGTACATTGGACTTACCAAAAATTTCGTAGTAGCTATTAACGTTATACTTCCGTTCAGAAATTCCCAACACCCATTGGCCTTTCATATTACATCCATAGGGGATATGAACTCGTACTATTGCAATTTCAAAATTATAATCGCCTAGAAAAAATTTGCATTTAAGAAAGATACGAATAGTTTGAATTTAATAGAGCTTTATTTCTTTACGTTTTGTTTTTTTAATGTGAACATTAATGATCACCTGTAAATTGTAAGTTGTTCATCTGCGTTATTCTCCAATGCTAATAAAACATAATTTGCTAAAAATTTAAAACTCCACAAACTCTTGACTGTTCAGACTGTTTGAACTATATTCAGCTTTCACAATAAATCAGAATGAGTTTGTAGAGTTTTAAAATCTAAACAAATATGGTAATGTATGATATATATATATATATATATATATATATATATATATATATATATATATATATATATATATATATACACACACACACACACACACACACACACACACACACACACAGAGACAAAGAGACGGAGAGAGACAGACAGACAGGGAGAGAGGACAAAAAGAGACAGAGACAGAGGGAGACAGAGAAAGACAGAGGGCAGAGAGAGAGACAGAAAGACAGAGGGAGACAGAGGGCAGAGAGAGAAACAGAGACAGACAGGAGACAGAGAGATGATAATAAAACAGGAGAGAAAGGGACAGAGAAGACGGAGAGAAACAGAGAGAGACAGAGAGAGGGTGAGGGCCAGAGAGAGGGTGAGGGCCAGAGAGAGACAGCGCGAGACAGACTGAGAGAGGACAGAAAGAGACTGAGATAGAGCGAGACAGACAGAAGGAGACAGGGAGAGAAACAGAAAGATACAGAGATAGAGAGAGAGAGAGACCGAGAGACCGAGAGAGAGAGATAGCGAGGGAGACAGAGAGAAGAGAGAGCCAGACATAGAGAGACAGGGAAGGACTGACGGAGACAGAGAGAAAGACAGAGAAAGTAAGAGAGACAGAGAGTGAGTGTGACAGAAAGAGACAGAGAGAGACGGAGAGACAGACAGGGAGAGAGAACAGAAAAAGACCAAGAAAAACAGGCGGAGACAAACAGAGACAGAAAAAGCCAGGAAGACTGAGAAAGAGAGACAGATCGCGGCGGACAGAGAGACAGAGAGAGGGACACAGAGAAAGAGGGGGCCGGAGAGACAGAGAGAGAGAGACAGACAGAGAGAGAAACATACGTAATAATAAAACAGACAGGGCCGAAAGAGACAGAGAGAGAGAGACAGACAGAGAGAGAAACATACGTAATAATAAAACAGACAGGGCTGAAAGAGACAGAGAGGACAGGGAGAAAAATAGAGAGAGGGCGAGGGCCAGAGAGAGAAAGAGAGAAACAGAGAAAGACAGAGAAAACGCGAGACAGACTTAGAGAGGACAGAAAGAGACAGAGAGAGAAAGAAAAAGACAGAGAGACGGAGAGGGACAAAGAGAGACAAAGAGACAGAGAAAGACAGACACAGAGAGAGGAGACTCAGAGAGACCGAGAGAGTCAGACATAGAGAGGACAAAGAGGAGACAGAGAGAGACAGACAGAGAGGATAGAGGGAGACAGAGAGAGCGAGAGAGAGACAGAGAGCGAGAGAGGGAGACAGGGAGAGGCACAGAGGCAGAAGGAGAGAGAGGCAGACGGAGAGAGAGAGGCAGAAGGAGAGAGAGAGGAAGAAGGAGAGAGAGAGGCAGAAGGAGAGAGAGGCAGAAGGAGAGAGAGAGGCAGAAGGAGAGAGAGGCAGAAGGAGAGAGAGACAGAAGGAGAGAGAGACAGAAGGAGAGACAGACAGAGAGATAGTGAGACAGGGAGAGAGACAGAGAGAGACAGTGAAAGACAGTGAGTGACAGAGAGAGTCAGCGAGAGACTGAGAGAGTCAGTGAGAGACAGAGAGTTAGTGAGAGACAGAGAGACAGAGACTGAGAGAGAGACTGAGACAGACTGAGAGAGACTGAGAGAGACTGAGAGAGAGACTGAGAGAGACTGAGAGAGAGACTGAGAGAGAGACAGAGAGAGACAGAGAGAGACAGAAAGAGAGACAGACATAGAGAGACAGAGAGAAAGAGAGACAGAGAGACAGAGAGACAGAGAGAAAGAGAGAAAGAGAGAAAGAGAGACAGAGAGAAAGAGACAGAGAGCGACAGAGAGAAAGAGAGACAGGCAGAGAGACAGAGAGAAACAGAGAGAAAGGCAGACAGACAGAGAGATACAGAAAGAGACAGAGAGAGGGAGTCGGAGAGAGAGAGAGAGAAGAGAGACCGAGAGAGTTAGAGAAACAGAGAGAAAGAGAGAGACAGAGAGTGACGAAGTGAGACCGAAAGAGACAGAGAAAGACAGAGACAGAGACACAGAGAAGGAGAAAGAAAGACAGAGAGAGGGACACAGAGAAAGAGAGAGACAGAAAGACAAGGAGAGATTGAGAGTGATAAACAGAGAGACAGAGAGAAACAGACTCAGACAGACTGAGTGAGACGAAGAGAGACCGAGTGAGACAGAGTGATACGGAGAGAAACAGAGAGAGACAGAGTGGGAGAGGGCCAGAGAGAGACAGAGAAACATGAGAGACAGAGAGAGCGAGACAGAGAGAGAACAGAAAGAGACAGAGAGACGGACAGGGATAGAGGACAGAGAGAGACAGAATGACGGAGAGTAAGACAGAATGAGACAGAGAGGGAGTCAGAGAGAGACAGAGTGAGACAGAAAGAGACAGAGACAGAGAAAGACAGAAAAAGACAGGGGGAGAATGAGAGAGACAGAGAGAGGGAGTCGGAGAGACGAGAGGGACAGAGACCGAGAGGAACAGAGAGACAGAGACAGAGAGTGAGACAGAGAGAGACATAGAGAGACAGGCGTTCGCCTTCATTGCTGTGGTTGTCTATTACACAAGAGATCTACTAATGCTCGAGAGTTCTATTTCTGAAAGAGATTTTACATATAGTTCGCGAATACGTATACTCCATTGTGGTTTCGTATAGCGCTGGCGTAAACCCTCAGCGCATTCATGTGCACACATGCAGGCGTTCGCCTACAGAGCTGCGTTTGACCGCTTCGGAATGGATTTACCAATGCGTGAGATTTCTATTACTGAAAGAGTTTTTGCCTATTGTTCTGGAGTACGCCTTATGCGTTGAGTTTTCCTATTGCGTGGGCGTTCGCCATCAGCGCAATAATATTTCTAAAGCAAATTTTACTGTGAAAATGTGTTTAAAATTTTGAATTTACTGTAGCTCTTAAGCGCCATTTTCATAAAAACGGCTTCAAATTTTTCAAAGAAAATATTCATTTAGAGGTCGGTTTACTGTTTTTTAATATCCATGAAATAATATTTCCTTTTTACTATTAGGAAATTGAAAAATATTTTTGTTTAAGTTCTTTGGGCGGCGGTTGCAACTGTCAAGGTGTGGCAAGTTCATATAACTAGCCGAGACGACGTGGAATAGAAAACTAATCGGGGAAAGTTTGTGCCATTCCGTAGCACTAAATGTGAATCATGAAATTGTATTAGTGTAAACGAAATAATAGATTTAAACTTCTGGCACAGGGACACTGTAATAGCTTTTCTGCTGTCACAATGTCCTGTGGTTTTTGAGAGTGTCTTTTGAGTCTTTTTGTTCTCTTTTTATATACACATCATCCTCAAAAAACAGAACATGATTTGTCTTAACCAACAAATCCCTGTACTCTCTTCACCTCTGCTAAAATTAACACAAAGTGTACACTCCTGAACCCTCCCCTAACTCCACTCGCCTTCTCTCCCCGACCCCTCCTCACGCCTCCACCAGCACTCCGTCCCCCACACCTCTTCCCACCCGCACCCCTGCCGACCGACGCACTGTTCTTAATGAAGACTTGCTCTAAAATAACAGCAGAACTTTGATTTCGGCCCAGAAGCTGCCGGTGTTCCGTCATAAATATTTCGAGAATGGAATACAATGCACAAGGCAATCAAATTTAAATAGCCCAACGAAATCTGTGCCCGACTTCCGTTTGAATTTTGTAATAGTAACAGGCATATACGTGACTTTACATGCTGGCGCCCGATCTAATCCCTGCGGTGAAGTTAAGTCTTAAAGTGTCGTACTGCATACAAACACTACCTTGCGCGCCGGCGGCTCAATCTGCCAACCGCGCCGATCCCAAGTTAAAAATCTAGTGCATTCAGTCTCCCGAAAATAAGCCCCTGGTTCCCGTCTTCCCCTTCCCTCAAACTTCCAACATTTCTGATTTCTGCCTTCAATTACAATTTTGCGCTGCAATTGTTCGGAAGCTACTGCCCCGTTCAATATCCTTAGGGTACGTTTATGTTGGAGCGGCGATAAACGATGAGAGAGCGAAGAGAGAGTTGTTGCGAAATCGCAGCGTTGATGTGTTCATGTCGGAGCATCGCGAAGCAGCGCCGCTCCGAATTTGCCAGAGACATCTACAGGACATTCGGCCAAACTAACTCGTCCCTTTCATACCAACCTTGTGTAAATCACCCACGGTACTTCCTTAATTGGCTTAGGGACTTTTGGTTAAGATTTAAGTTGAACCGCAGTAGGAGTCAACTTAAACTTCATTCCCCTACGCAATGGAAGCATTACAGACTACGAGGTCCATAGGTCTTTTTTTCGCTGTATATAGGCATGCTTGATAAAGAGAGAGATGTCAACCTTACTCAATTCCCCCTGCAACATGTGGCAAACAGCTGTGTGGAGCCCACGAGAGAGTCGGT
>BOPP01000351.1:19398-41361 GCA_017312745.1 Gryllus bimaculatus | reverse complement strand
ATCCCTCTGAATCTTGCCTATGTTACAGGGTCTAACAAAAAGACAAAATACCTTCCTTTTTTTTTTTTTCAAAAGGCAATTACCGACAAAGGAAGACACAAAAACAATATTTTTATTTGTGAACAACAAACGCTTATGGCAATTTTTCATTTCTTGGCTTGAAAAATTGTCTGTTAAATGGCATCTATTGTTGACACGTTGATATGGCCTTTATTGCAAGTTGTCCATAGTTCGTCATTTCTGGTGGATGGGTAGCCTTTGCCCAGGAGATTGTGGGTTGTTTTTACACTAGCATCTTTCAAGTGTTCCCAAAGAAAAAATTAAAAGATGATAATTTGGGTGACCTTGGTGGTCAGGTAATATCTCCTTGCAAAGAGAGATGATATCCAGAAAACAACACTCTTAAAATTGCTAGAAAACGTGAAGTGTGATTTGAGGCTTCATTGTGTTGGAACCTGACTTCTCCCAATGAAGAACAATGGACATCTTCGAATGCCATTACTGGATATAATTTTTAAAACAAGTAATGCAAAATAGCATAATCCCTTTTGTTCACAAATAAAGTATTTTTTTCTGTATACTTGTAACTGACTTTTGAAATGCATGCCTGTTTGGAGGAGTATGTAGTTTACATTAATAGTAAAGTATGAAATTGGAATGAAAATAATAGATGTAATTGAAAATATTGTGGGGAGCCCCACTTTCTGACAGCTACATACAAATGTGAATGCGGAGGATTGTTTGCACTGTAGGATGCAGTTGAAGGATCAATTAGAATAGAGATATATTGTAGGATATTTTAGTTGCTTATTCTCTAGGCAGTATCTCTCAGAAAATGCAATATTTTATCTATAAAATAAAAATTATATCAACTGGCTATTGAATTTGTCAACATCTTAATTCAATTTTTTGGCTTTATATTTTTGCCCAGAATAGCTGGTTGTTCAGAGATCAGAACACTAATCTACTGTCAAAAAGAGCCAGAGTTCAGATCTTGGGAGGGTCTTTTCATACTCTAATTTTCTACAAAAGCTTGTAAGATGCACTCAGCCTGCTGATGGGTTTACTGTGCCATTCCCAGAAGTTAAAATGACAGGAACATGATGCTGTCCACGTTTTCTTCCATCTAAGACTGAGGTCTCGGTATTGTGAAGACTTGCCTCCTCAAATCACCTTCAGCATAATTTATGGTCAAATGTGAGATGGTTGAAATTGGTTTTAACATCCATTTGATGTTTTAGAGGAGACCTTCACCCACCTTCAGTTTTGTTTGTAGCAAAATGACTTCCGAATTGAAGCCAAATGTTCAATTTATGTTCCATTGGATTCAGTTGATTGTATGTTCTCTTTACAGTCAGAAAGAACGAATGAAACTGGCTGGATGTGTATGGGAATCTTGTGAAGCAATAGAGCATCTTCCTCGTGATAACTTGGCTGCAACATGTGCAGAACTTGATAAGGAACTGATGCTGGTAGAAGATGCCCTTCAGGAAATGGAAGAAGTATGTGTTTATGTTTTTAAAACTTTTCATGAAAATTAAAAGGTCATTATTTGTCTTAGATCCAGGAAACAAATTGCCAGAAATGTATTTTGTTTCTAAAATGTATGGTGGTTGTATATTCCACTTAGGTAGTAGGGCACCAATGGAGGTCACTGCATTGCCTCTGACCATGAGAACCCAGCGTTAAAGTGGTTCCTGATGGTAGTAGAAATTTCACCCCTAGAACAAATTCTGTCACTGTCTAGAGTAGAATTTTAGTCTGCCCCCTGTTATCAGTAGTTTCCCATGTTTCTCTGATCAATAATAGAATACCAGGGCAGAACCCTAACAAATAAGCCACATACTGCATGATAACTTTTGTTTCCTTCCTTGTCCTATCCCCACTTCCACACATGCGATCTCTGGCACCCGCTCTCATTCTGTCCCACTTTCGCTCTCTTCCTTTCTGTATCTATCACGCGCCCACTCTCCGTTTCGCTCTCTCTCTGCTTTCGCGTTCTCTCTCTGCTTTCGCGTTCTCTCTCTCTGACCGTCTCGGGCTCTCTGACCGTCTCGGGCTCTCTGACCGATCTCGTGGACTCTCGGACCGATCTCGGGCTCTCTGACCGTCTCGGGCTCTCTGACCAGTCTCGGGCTCTCTGACCGTCTCGGGCTTCTGACCGTCTCGGGCTCTCTGACCCGTCTCGGGCTCTCTGACCGTCTCGGGCTCTCTGACCGTCTTCGCTGGCTCTTCTGACCGTCTCGGGCTCTCTGAGCCGTCTCGGGGCTCTCTGACCCGTCTTCGGGCTCTCTGACCGTCCTCGGGCTCTCTGACCAGTTCTCGGGCTCTCTGACCGTCTCGGGCTCTCTGACGTCGTCTCTCTCTGACCGTCTCTCTCTGACCGTCTCTCTCTGACCGTCTCTCTCTGACCGTCTCTCTCTGACCGTCTCTCTCTGCCCCTTGTCTGACCGCCTCTCTCTGACCGCCTCTCTCTGAACCGACCTCTGACCTCTCTGACCGCTCTCTCTGACGCCTCTCTCTGACGCCTCTCTCTGACGCCTCTCTCTGACCGCCTCTCTCGTGACCGCCTCTCTCTGACCGCTCTTCTCTGACCGACCTCTCTCTTGACCGCCTCTCTCTGACCGCCTCTCTCTGACCGCCTCTCTCTGACCGCCTCTCTCTGACCGCCTTCTCCTGACCGCCTCTCTGGTCTGACGCCTCTCTCTGAACGCGCCTCTCTTCTGACCGCCTCTCTCTGACCGCTCTCTCTGACGCCTCTCTCTGACCGCCTCTCTCTGACCGCCTCTCTCTGACCGCCTCTCTCTGACCGCCTTCTCTACCGCTCCTCTGACCGCCTCTCTCTGACCGTCTCTCTTTTCTCTCTTCTGTCCGTTCTCTTCTTTCTCTCTCTCTCTGTCGTCTCTCTTTCTCTCTCTCTTGTCCGTCTCTTTTCTCTCTCTCTCTGTCCTCTCTCTTTCTCTCTCTCTCTGTCCGTCTCTCTTTCTCTCTCTCTCTGTCCGTCTCTCTCTCTCTCTGTCGTTTTCACACACACTCACGTACTCTTTCACGTACACTACAAGTGTACGTACACTACACTACCACGCATGCTGTGAGACCTGTCAGGAGCTAAGATCTTGTTCAGGCTGGAACATCCGGTGACACCCAGCTGGTGAGAGATGGTTGGGGAAAACCTCTGCAGCCAATGGGTAGGTTGGTGATGGATTCTGCCATCCTGTGAGGGAAGATCACCTCATCACTCCCACTACACTTATGGGACTAATGACCTTTACTGTTGACGTACCTGGAATCAATAATCAATTAACTCAAATTACATTCAAGTTCACATGAAGTACATTTAATATAACACAGAATTATGCGAAACTACTAATATTTTGAAAAAAATGTGAACATAGTTTAATATTAATTTATTGATGATGTCTTCCATAAGTAAGTTATATGTTAATAAATCTTTGTACAGTTTTTACGTCTCCGCATTTTACGTTTTCCTGCTTTTTACGTAATTTTTCGTTGGCCCTGTTGAAAAGCCTATATTTATAATGCTATTAATGCTATAATGCTATGCTAATGCATTATAGCATATATTTATAATGCTATGCTAATGCTTATTAATCTTCTAGCAATTTACAACTTGGTATGAAGAGTTCTTCCCGACTTTCACGTAATTTTTTAAATTTATTTAATTTTTTTACTCTCTCGTATACGTACGTTTTATACGAATGCTGAGAAAGTTATGTAATGCTGCGGCAAAAAACGGCAATTTTTCGACAGGAAAACTCGTACTCAGAAAAAGTGGATAAATCCTGTTCCAATGTGTACAAATGTATGGAACGAACTCGCAAAAGTCTCACGTTCTTTCAGATCAATCGAGGAATATCAATTTTGGAGAAACATCGGGAGGCGTTTAGGCGCTCGCACAGACGGCAAACAGACGTTTTCAGTTGGAAAAACAGCAGTCAATCGATTTTGCGATTTCAAGGACCCTAAAATCAGGGATTCAGGCTACATCTTGTGTGAGAGTAATTTACTATTTATAGAAATATGATTTATCCACTTTTTCATTACCAGGTCATGTCAATAATAATTTCCTGACGAAAATCGCCGATTCCGGCGCATACTTTTACTTTCTCTTCTTACGAAGAGCGAGAAAGTGAAAACAGAATAACTATTGCAGTAAATAATGAAAGTACTCGCCTAGTCTATCGTTTTCCAACTTTCCTGTATTTTACACTTTCCTGCATTTACACTTTTTTCATCGGTCCCCAGAAAAGTGTAAAAGAGGGGTTTTACGGTAATTATAATAGTCATGTTACTAGTTTCAGGTTAGATATATTCATCAAGTGGTGTTGTAAATGGACTACTCGCATTAAAACGGAAACCTCCCTAAACCGGACTGATTGTTACGATCTATTCCGGTTCAGACATATTTTACTGTAATCGACTTAAGCATTTTTTCAAATTTTTTTTTAAAATTAATATAGTCTAGAAAAATAATCTTAGAAAAAACAAAACGTGTCTCATATTTTTGCTTTTAGTATTCCTAGAAAAGAAAGCTTAATAATTTGGGGACATGAAGGTCTAATTTTCCTTAAGTTTGTGTGATTTGAGAAGAATGACTATTGAAATACATGCATTAAGGAAATTACTGTCTCTAATAAAAGTATTAAAAGTGGTCAAAAACATTTTTCTCTTGAAGAAACGAGACTAATGATTTTTTCCCTCTATCTCTCCAGGAAATAAAAAACCAGGAAGATGGAATGGAAGGTAATGCTGGAGATGAAATAGACAACTCAGAGCGTTGGAGCAATCAGGATTGTGAAATTGTGCCCCATTGTGTTGCCCTTGTAAAAACAGCCCGGGCTTGCATGAGGCGTATTAAGCGTGCTGTTAATGCCCAAGGACGCTGTTCTACAGAACATGAAATTGCACAACTTGATGATTTAATTTCTTCAGTGTCACGTCTTAGCCCTTCTGTAGATGATTTTGTGTCATCTGCATATCCGCCAATGAATAGAGACGCTGTTAAAAAAACAGTAAGTACCTAAAATAAACAGAAATTTATTTTAAAAACTGTTTGGTTACTAACGTCTTGCATGTATAGCAAGTTAAACTAAAGACCCTACATGTTCAACTGCATTAAACAAGCTGTATACATTTTTCCATTCATAAAATATATAGATTTGATATTGAAAGGTTAATTAATGCAGTGCACATATAAGCATTTGGTCTGGTCATATACATTGGTATCTGGCCATATAATAATATGAGCCTGTAATATTGAGAGCAATTGTTTGAATGATGGCTCAAACATTAATTAATTATTTATTTATAAAAATTGTTGGATAGTACATCCAATAATATATACAAATAAAGAACACAAGTAACATGTACATTGGAATGAGTAAATGCAACGATATGACAAACAAAAATACAAAAAATTAAAAAAGTGGGCCCGTGGAAGTTGGTCGATCCACGTCCGGACAGGGAGATGCAGGGAGGGCTCTCAAGTATTCCTTTCTTTCATCTCTCATTTTTCTTTTATCCCATCGTTCATTCTCGTCCTTTTATAACATTCTCTCTCCCTTCTATTAACTGCCCCCTTCCCCCTATTCTGGACGCGCACTTTTGTTTGCCATGTATGGCGACCCGTGCAGGAGGGAGTCCTGGTCCTGGCGTTTGAGAGGTCTGTTTCCCAACAGCTCCTCTTGTACCACGTTGCAGCTTTGTTCCTAAAAATACGCTGTGTACGGGGATGAATCTGATATCCCCTCTATGGATACCAAACCCACTCCCCTCGCCTTTTTCCGTAAGAGGTTATTAGTTGGCGAAACTGTCGCTTTTTTGCAACGTTTCTGATAGACCGACAAAGCCGTTTTGTTGTCCTGTTGTGAGGGGAAAAACAAGAAGAGCGTCAGTACCATAAAACTGGGCAGAGAGATTGAGAAGATCGACAAGTTTCAGGTGGTGGTTGATAAGAATGGCACAATCCAATTTCAAATGACAACCAAATAAGGAAACTCTCTGAATTAAAGGAAAAGCTGGCCTCCAGGTACAATTGTCCTCCCACCCAACCGTAAGCCTCTGAAAGGGTGTGGTGAACCATGAGAATTTCATCAGAAACGGAAGATCTGAAATCCTTCTCACTGGCCGAAGGTGTTCCTTACATCTACAGGATCCAGCAGGGATTGTGGAAAAGAATAATCTCAAGGTTCTAACTGTTCCTTAGATCCACGGTGTATAAACTGTTCTGGGATCATTTATCGAACTCGAACCGGTGTCCCACTTTGAAGAAAAGGGAAATCCAGAAAATCCGGGTCTCGGAGAAGGTTTCTTTTCCTGAGACCCGACATCATTACCGGATGCTTAAGCCTGTAAATACAGTTCGAAATTTCGCTGTGGCCGTTGTTCAGCCGAAAACGTCAAATTGCCTAAATCTGACACCGAAAGGTTCCTCTGTGCGCGACGTTTGCATGTTAGGTGCCTTTGAAAGACGTCCGCAAAGATGCAGACACCAAATGCGCTGTCCCATTTGGAAAAAAGAAAAGCCAACTATAAGATTTCAATAACTACACCAAGGTGTCAACCTGAGAAGTCATAGCCATAACTCTAGATCCGGACGCATGAATCAGTTTTCTCCCATAGGTCACATACTGTTTTTACTGTTTTGACTGAATAAATCTAAATCTAAAAGTTACATCGAGGATCGGGAATGGATCCCGTCACATGCGACTTTCTAGCAGCAAAGACGACACTGCAGGGGACGCTGAGCCCTCGTGAACTCGTCCATCACACCTCAGGTTGAGGAAAGAGAAGAAATAAGAAACCAAACATAAAATCACTTTAGAAAAAAATAGCACCTAAAAGTCGTGGCTTTGGAATTTCATTGGCTTTCGTACTCGTTTAGGCGAATTGATAACCTCTCGATATACACGCATTGTTATATGACGGCAGGAAACATTTCTTCAATGTCACTTATATTCTCCTGGCACTAGGTTAGGATACTGGTCAGCATTAGTAGTGGCTCCAAGATGGGGGTTGCCACTGTTCCATGTTGTTCGATGTTTCTAATTTCCAAAAATTAGTAGTCCGGAAAACCCACATCTGTAATTCCCTAATCAGCTTCGATTCTTCCACTTGCAAAATCTAGCTTAAAGAAATAACAAGTGACCACACTTCTGGCCATCACTGTGAAAACAGCATAAAAAGAAAACTCAAATTACTAAGTGCCTATTTTTTACTTTCTCGGATACGTTTAATATACTATATAAGTAATAATATAGTATAGAGAAAAATATGTAATGTTGCGCCGAAAACTGCGATTTTTCAACAAAAATTGCCATTGTGGGGCCCTGATACAGAACGTCGGTAAAACATCTTCTAATATGTAGTAAATTACTCCTAACACGTTATGAAGTCAGTTTTTAGAAATTGTAAGACTTTGATACAGGAAATGTATTTTTTACTTCCCCGTATACATACGTGTATACGGAGTAATAATATACGTAGTATAGGAAAACTCGTGTAATGCTCCGCGAAAAAATCGACGGATTTTCGACAGAAAAAAAATCATCCACGAAAAAGTGGATAAATCTAGTTGATAAATAAAGAAAAAAATCCTCTCACACATGGTGTAGCCAGAAACTCTTCTTTGTGGGTCCTGGATACCGAAAATGCAATTGACGGCAAAACGTCTGTGAACACTACTAGCATCTAAACCGCATTTAGGATTTTTTTTTCCAAATTAAAGAAACCCCTATCCATCTGGCTCGAAGCAAAGCTGTGAGATTTTTAAAAACATTGTTTAAAATTTCTTGTAATAAGTGTAATATAAACTTACGAAAGTGGCATAGATTCGGTTTTCCCGGCCAACTCTGATTTTTCGAAAAATTTCAAGAGAATGAAATTTTTTTCGGCGTCTTCCTACAACTACAAACTTGAACATAGAGGATTTTTCTTCAAATTAAATTGGTTGTCCTTAGTGAGTTCTTTCATTAAGATCATGTGCATTTTTTGAAACTTTAGTAGTATGTCCGCAATTTTTGAAATTTTAAAAAATTACAAAAATTTTTTCTCAAAAACGGCTCAATTTTTTAAAAAACTTTTGTAGGGATAGTTCTAATGTACTCGATAAGATGACAAACGTCATATGGCTTATTTTTTTTCAAAAATTACAAAAAGGTAATTTTTTTAACTTCTCCATCGTTAATATTAGCGGCAATTTATTTACATAATATTTATGAGTACATTTGCTTTAATGTCATAAAGTGTCTCGTAAAACAAGTATTTTCTGTGAAAACTATCTCAAAATTCCTCAAACGTAATTTGCTTCAAAAACCAAATTTTCTCTTCATTGAAATTTTTTCTTCAAACATTTCGAACGGATTGTGGTAATTGCACTCTTTAATATGATGTAAAGTTTCTTTTCGGGGTATTTTTTTTAAAATTACAGTAATGTAATTTTTTTGAAAGATCTCTCTCGCACTTAAAATGCACATTTCCAGCAATTTGAAAAACACTATAGTATTTGTGAGTTAAAGTACTTCAAATGAAGTTTTTCGAAAGCTGAAAATTTTCTGTGAAAAAGCTTCAAATTTCGAATTTAAATTAGCGCTTAAGCTTCTTTTTCTTAAAAAAATGAAATTTAGGACGAGGTTTTGCTGTTCTTTATATTCATAAAATAATATTTACGTTATATAATTAGGACACCGAAAAATTTAGAAAATATTTAAAAAACTAACTTAAGGGGGCTGTAGATGGTTTGGACTACAGATGGTAGCTGGTAAGAGTATGTGGGAAGTTCATATAACTAGCACTAATACGGGAAAGTCTGAGCCATTCTGTTGCACCACTAGTTTTATTTTTCAAAACGTCTGTGACCGTCTCTGAACACCACTACCGCCTAGGATTTCTTCAAAACTGGATATTTCCCGGTTGATCAGGCTCGACTCCAAGCTTTGCGATTTGGAAAACAATTTAATTTTTGGGGATACTTTACATGAATACGCTGGAATATTTTCAAAATGTCCTCAAAAATTGCTCCTAATTTTTCCTTTAAATGTTTTGAAAGAATAGAGTAAAATACACTTATAAAAATTACATAGGTCCGTTTTCACTGTTAATTCTAAATTTTCGGAAATTTCAAAAGTTAAAACTTTCGGCTTTGTCTACTACAAAATTGAGGGTAGAATTTTCTTTCATTACGGTCATCGACATTTTTTTGAAAACTCCAGTTTTCACGCAATATTGCGTGAAATGTGCAATATTAAAAAAATAAACTATTTTTTTAAAAATACTCCAATATTTTTAAAAATGTTGGTAGGGATAGTTGTAAGCGTATCTCTGTAAGATACGCTTATTGACATTCGTTCGCCATATTGCTCTAACGTGTTTTAAAAAAATTACAAATGTGTATTTTTTTAGCTTATCACGTCGTTAATATTACATTGGAGAGGGGTTCTTTACATTATTGCATTTATGAGTACATGTGCTTAAATTGTCTGATGAAGGAGCGGATTTTGATCACCTAAAACATCACCAAAATTATCAATAAATGCTAATCTTTTTAAAATGTCCTCAAAACAAAGAAAAATGACGTGAAAATTTGATCAAAACCAGTTCAGCTGAACAACGCAAGGTGTTGGATATGTTACTGATGTAATCGAGGTTCTTTCGTTTATGTGAACTCAGCTTGCAAACTTTTAGTTTGGACCAGGAAGTCTTTGTCTTTAGTTGTGAAATCCGCCGAAGGTGCTGAAGGCATCACAGTA
Source organism: Gryllus bimaculatus (assembly GCA_017312745.1). Lineage (NCBI taxonomy): Eukaryota > Metazoa > Arthropoda > Insecta > Orthoptera > Gryllidae > Gryllus > Gryllus bimaculatus. The sequence continues at coordinate 31,594 of BOPP01000351.1, read as the reverse complement.
ATCTTAGATTACATGCAACTGCTGACATGACAATTCTGAGCGATGAAATTTAATAAGCTACTCAGGAATTCTATGAAGAATGTTGCATCTCATAAAGATTTTTTGAAGCATGTACCATTAAAGAGGATGGAATCGTCAAAAATGTTTTAAAACTGTCGAAAAATGGGTAAGAATGACTTAGTCGAATTCAACAAAAAATGCATAAAATGAATTTCAATACTAAAATGCATTATTCTAACATGAAAACAAATATATATTTTATTAATTTTATAACTTATAAAGTTTCTCGAAAACTCAAAAGTTTTCTGTGAAAATTGCTCAAAATTCCGCATTTTCATAAATGTTTAAACGCCATTTTCTAATAAACCTCATTTTTTCAAACTTTGATGTAATGAAATGCCTGTATAAGATGACGAACAATGCATTTTGCTATGTTCTTTTGGCGTTTGTTTTTTCTTTAAAAATTACGTAAAAGTTTTTTTGAAATATCTCTCACGCCTTTAATATGCACATTTCCAGAAATTTGCGTACATTACTGTATTTGTGAGTGGAAGTGCTTCAAATGACTTCCAATAATGTTTTTTGAAAACTCAAAAGATTACTGTGGAAAAGAGCTTCAAATTTCGCATTTACAGATAAGCATAAACGATGTTTTCTTAAAAACTGCCACAAGGTTTTGAATGAAAATTTACGCATCGGTCGAGGTTTTACTATTTTTTATTATTCTTAAACTAATATTTCGATTGTATCACTAGTGTTATGACCAAAAAACAAACCAATTTCGTAAAATAGTTTTTATTCAGGTTTGCGCAACATACAGAGAATACCATAAACGAGCGTAGTCACAAAAATTGCCAGGAAATATGCCGGGAACTTACCAGAACAACCAAAACTGAAGAGATGCCCAATAACTTCGCCGTGGAGCCAGAAGTGCTTACACTCTCATTCTGCGCCCCTCACTACGAAGGTTGCCTTTCATGTTTCGGGATTTAGCAACCCTGGTGTTGCAATCTGGCAACTGACAGCTGTATCGTAAAGTTGGATGTTTTGAAATTATACGTACTCAGAACGTTGTGACATACGAGCGCTATTTGTGTTGTTTACAGTAACTTAAAAGATACATCTTGGCACAAAAATGGAATTAAATCGTGAACATTTTCGTACGATTATTTTTTACAACTTTCGACGTGGATTAACTCAGCAACAGTGCATCGATGAACTTAATTCAATTTTTGGCGATGAAGCTCCATCAAGGACCAGTGTTTATCGATAGTATGGTGAATTCAATCGTGGTCATACTTCACTCCAAGACGAACTTCGCGAAGGTCGTCCAAAATCAGTTGTTCCGAAAACCATTGATGCTGTGAGTGAACTGATATTGCAAGATCGTCATGTGACGTATCGTGAGATTGAGACAACCTTAGGCATTAGTGGGACCAGCATACATTCAATATTGCATGAACATTTGACTGTCAAAAAATTTGTTCGCATTGGATCCCACACAATTTGTCAATCGCTCAAAAAAAGGCTCGTGTCGATTGGTCGAAAGAAATGATAAAAAAATACGATCGCGGTGCTTCGAAACACGTCTATGACATCGTGACAAGTGATGAATCGTGGATTTACGCGTATGAGCCCGATAGTAAACAGCAGTCGACTGAGCAAAATCCAACAAAAGTTGTTCGCGCACGAAGCCCTTCCAAACAGATGGTCGCCTGTTTTTTTCGAAAAAACTGGACATGTCGCAACCGCACCACTAGAACAACGCAGAACAGTCAATTCTGAGTGGTACACAACGATTTGCCACTGTCTTCCAAGAAATCAGGAAAACCAATCGCCGAAGACTGATCACTCTTCATGACAATGCGAGCTCTCACTCATCGGCTCAAACAACTGCATTTTTGAGCATCCAAAACATCGATTTGAGTCATCCGCCGTATAGTCCTGACTTCTTTTTATTCCCGTACGTACAAAATAAACTGAGTTTTTCGACACCTGAAGAAGCGGTTGCTGCATTCAGAATGCATGTTTTGGAGATACCCCAATCAGAGTGGCAAAAGTGCTTCGACAATTGGTTCAAACGCATGCAAAAGTGTATAGATTTTAATGGGGAATATTTTGAAAAACAATAAAGTGATTTTCGATGACTAATATTTTTGTTCTCTAATCCTGAAATATAAAATGCAACCGTCGTATCACATTCACTAACTCTCTCCGTTGCTCGCACTATTGCCGGGATGGCTTGAACTGCCCTCAACATCCACTGGGCGCCGTTTTATACTCAGTCCGGGCTAAAGGCTCGCCGACTGGCCTGGCCGTAATGGCGATGGCGCGCCCGGTCGCGCCGACGGAAGCATGACAGTTGCGTTGACCCCGACCTCAGCGACCTCTCGTGAGCGGTGCCCGTATTTTCCGGGGCACCGCCGTCTCGATGCTGCGTCCCGGTGGAGGTTCTTATAAAGGGACGCGGGCCACCACTACAATTAGAAAACCGAAAAATTGATAATGTTTAAAATAAATCTCTCAGATTTATATTTCATTCTCTCATATTTCTTCATAAACTTGTTAATAATATCGTCGATTGCGTTCTCAACGTATAGAATTTCGACAAGCCTTCGAGGCATTTTTAGTTTTTTGCTCTGAGAACTTTTTCCCACAGCATCAAACAATTGGGTTTTTAGGACCCTTGAAAATGTGATATATTTAATATAATTTTACTACTTTTCGTTGAAATTTTTTGAGAATAAATAAATAAAAAATGGATTTTGGGTAACAATAGATTGCAGCTGGCAGTTGGGGTGGAAGAGCTTGACCAGACGAAAATATATTATTAAAAGAGATTGTTAAAAAGTACGAAAAATTAATACAAGGAAGTCTGTGCCAACACGTAGTTTATCAAGTGCAAATAATAAGTGTTTAAATTCAGTAATATACTATTTGGGGGGGGGGGGAATTGTTTAATTGTTCTAAAGAATAAAGTACTAGCTCAAAACAGTGTAACTGTTGTACAAAATGGGACAGGTTTGCCAAAGTAAATTTTTATATGTATTTATATATATTTAAAATAATAACGAAATGTTTAAAAACAAAAATAGGCAGCAAAACGTAACTTGAAGAAAAAGTTGTTCTAAAACACTAGTACCATCACACTTTTGGGGACCCACCCTCCTAAATATTGAAGTATTGTTTGAATAGTTTAGCTATTTGAATATTAAATTACTCAATTGTATTGTTTTGTAAATGAATTTGTGTTCATTGTGTTTTAGGCCATGGAAGTTGTGAATTCAGTGCAAGCAATACTTTTGGTAGTGAAGCAAGCTCATTATGTGCAAGATGAAGATCAGTCATGGGTGGATTTCTTGTTGAAGGCCGTGGATCATAATAATAACAAATTACAACCTCTTCTTACTGTGTAACAGAACAGAGGCATGCCATCAGTTGGTAATCTTTATTCAAAGACTATGTAAAAATGTTGAATTAATTATGTATTAGAATTTTGTAAATTCGTAATGCTATAGTTGACAAAATGACTTGTAGCCTGAAAGTTAGAAAAGTAAGTTATTTTCTCAGTAAGTAATTGCGATATTTTTGTTCCCTTAAGAATGGTAACTGTACATCATAATACTAATGTAATTAACAGAACTGAAGGTTATTTTGACAGGGTACTTTTTCTAGATTGATAAATATAGTCACTTGCAATAAGAATGTACTTCAATTCAATAGTTGAGTCTGAGGTGAATGATCTGGGCTCATTTTTCAGTGTTATTGCCTACACTTTGCAAGAAGTATTATCAATAAATTAGATCACATGTGACCAGAGTTTTCAGTTTTGAGAACACAAAGCTTGAAAATGTTTAAAGGTGCAGTTATATGGGCATATAATCTTTTTATATTACACATGGATGAAAGAACTCGAAAAATATTAAATTGAAAAATAACTAGAGAAATGATATTCCTGAAGTTCTTTGGGTTGCCATCGGTCATTAATCACAGTGACCCTTAAGGAAGGAGACATCTCTTCTAATAGATTTAGAAACTTTTCCTCATTCTGTTGAAATTTATCTTTGATCTTAAAAATTATTTCCTTGATTTGTTCTCCAACCAATGTATTTTGGTGTTATATTTGTTCTAAGTTTTCTAACAATTTTCTTCCGAAATTCTGGAATTTTCTGTCAATTTTTCTTCTAAAGATTTGTAAATATCACTCAGTTTTTCTAAAATTTTTAAAATTTTTATTCTATTATTTTAAGTAGATCCGAAACGTTTCTGGTTGTCTGGAAGAGAAAATTCTCTGGATCCTCTCCTGCTGCCTTCATCAAGACATTCTTGTAATATTGCTTTCGTTCCTGTGGTGTCCTGTTCCCAGTCTTCTAACTTCAACTTGGTTACCTCCAGATCTTGTAAAGCTTTTGTGAAACTCATCTTCATTAAGGTTTAATTCACCACACACACTGATTTGACCCCACACCTGACACATTGTAATGTTTCTTGTGAATTAAAACGCAGGCAATATTTTAACAAAGACCTTTTATTTTGTTTCTTAATGATACACGGAAATACTTGATTCATGTACAGATAGGTTGCACAGTCCTTGTGTTCTTCACTTGGTTATTTCTTTACTCACGACACACTTCTCTTGATTATTTATTTACCCTGTTCACTTCTCTTGACTATTTATTTACACTGTTCACTTCTGATTATTTATTTACACTGTTCACTCCTACACTATCGCACAGTCCGATGCACGGTCCACTGCGCTGGCTACAGTTCACAACGCTGAGCACGGTCCTCTGCACTGCTGTTCACCGCAATGCACACTTCACAGCTCAGCTTCCACTTCAGACAGACTACTAGCGGTCGCGGGCAGCGGCGAATTTATACCTGGCGGGTGCCCCCCTGAACCTATCCGGAACTTGCGTCATACTTACGTGACACTCGAGTAACCCAGAACCGTTCAGTTCGGGAGCGCCGGCAGATGATGTAATATACGTTACAATACTATCAATTTGCAGTTTGTGCACTTAATTCTACTTCACTTTAAACGTTCTCAAACTGTAACATACAGGTTAGCGTTTTACTACCTTCTCGATTTCCTCACCTGTCCAATACAAGTAGGCTGCTCGCTGAAGATGGAGAGTGAGCAAGTAAGCCGAGCCGATCGTCTCTTTGTTGGTCGCCTAGTCAGCCGCTGGGCGGTCCGCCAAAGCGCATCGGGTCGCTCCTCAGCCTGGGCACCTCCCTCAACTCGCTTCTCCCATGCCGCATTCACGGCTTCTTAAGCGATTTTACTACTCCGCGTTTTTTCTCCTTTCCACACAGGTTTAGTTAATTTTTGTAGAACGTTCCTTCATGAGCTCAACAGGCTTTCTATAGGTGAGTAACGAGGTAGTAAACGTTTATTATTGAATCGCATCGCAGATTTGCAAACACGTTCGAGCACAGACAAACTTATTAGGCTTTAGCAGTTTTAACTTGTACGTTTGAAATTTGCATAATGCATCCCACCTTTCTGACTCCTAATGGAATAGAAAGCCAGAGAGAATTGAAGTCTGATACCGAACATGTTTTTAGCGTTAAATAACGTTTTATTGAGAAATTCAAATGATCTCTCAGATAGCTCATAAGATCATCTCACGAATAAATCCTATGATCTCCCGAATAACCCATAAGATGAAAATCTCGTTTCTCACTAAATCTGGTTCTCGCGAGACCTCAGTTCTCCCTCGTCTACAGTGCAATGTCACCCCTTTTAATTTTTCAATGTTCTTTTCCTGTGCTATAAACTTACAGGCCATTGGAAAAGTAAGTCGCCATCCCTTCCTGCTCGCAGGCCGTATAATTCTTCCCGCGCGCGTTTACGCCCATGTAGCATGTGTAATTTACCCTAGAGAACAAACTCTCGATGTCAAGTATGCTCGTGTTGGCATATCTGGGGGTCCTTGTCTCCCTGCCTAGCTATTTCATCTCGCCAATTTCACAATATTTGTCCTTTAACGATTTCTTCCACGATAGATCGCGGACCTGCCCAAATCAGACACGTTTAGGGTGGAAAAGTTTTCTTTTTGCTCGTTGTCGACTTTTGTCACTCGCTACGCAGTAGATACATCTGGTCTACGTCTGCTTCGACAGATACTTCGAAGTTAGATGTGTGTCGCATCACAGTATATGATCTGGGGAGCACTTGTCTCCGCCCCTCGCCAGTTTCAAGTGCAGTCCTCAAACGCTTGCTTTCATAAACGATCGCGCTCCGACCCAAATCAGACACGTTTAGGGGAGTTCCCTTTGCTTATTATCGGCTCTTGTCGCGCGCTATGCAATAGAAATGTTTGTTTTCCGACCGTTTTATTGGATATTTTGTTCAAGTTTGATGTGTGTCAAATCACAATACGTCTCACCACCGTAACTTGTAAGTGGTTCACGGTATAGAAATGCAATTTTCGCTCAATTATTTGGAATTATGGGACTAGTAATATACCGTAAAAATAGTTTGAAATGATTTTAGTTTTCGAGAAATTTGTTCTTTGATTTTTTAGATGGAAATTAATGTTTCTCTTTAGAAATGGATATAAAATGGTCATAAAAAGAATAGAATAATGTATCATACGTTAATCTTTCGATGGTACTGTATACTTTTTGACATGTTATTATAAATTAAATATTTCCTGTTGCAACTCTCCCAACTTACCTTCGCAGCGTCGAGACTTACAAGACAAAGGGGAAGACTGAGAGGGATTGACAGATAGAGGTATAACTTCAGCAATCGTGCCACGACGGACACTGGAACACCCATCAATATTAACGATCAGAATGAAATTATTTTCAATTATTCATCAGAATTGAACTTTTTATCTTCAGGTTGAATTTCCAAAGCAAGTCAATTCACCGGCCCTTGCACACACTACTGCGGATAAGCGTAGTTGTCGATGGGTGACGTAAGAGCATAGTGTAAATACAAATTTATGTACATATTTTATTCTATATTTCTATAGTTATCTACGACTTATTTTATTTTTGTAAATTTACAATGAGAAGTTGAATCACAGTAAGTAATAGCAAAATGTCAACTTATCTAAAATCTGATGAAGTATATGGAGATTATAGTGTCTATCTTCAACCCCTCATTCCCTTTCGTATGTTTTAAAATGCCATCTTGTTTTTACAGCAATTAGATATCGAATTTGATTCTATTTTAGTTTGAAAATAACCATTGCATCTTCCTCTCTCGCTCTCTATCTTATCTCCATCTTGCAATTACGCGCGCTGCCCATTCTGTCCTTCTCAACCTCGCCCTATGTCACACGGCAACGCCTAGCCGCAATGAAGCCCGGATGGAGCACAGTTGGAATGGAAATTGAATTAAAATAAAGCGCTAGCGCTAGTGGAGTTCCAATAAAACAAAAACGTGTGTGAAAAATCAAGTAGATGTGCCAACTTTCTGGCAGATCAGTCACACGGAGTCGGCGTTCACCGCTATGGTCCAGGTCGCATCAACAACTAGGTCATTAGCGACGATTATTTGATTTAACGCTATGGTAACTATGAAGATGACATGCCACGGTGATGATAGGGCGTGGAAGGACGAACACATGAACAACCATGCCAGAGGTGGGACTCGAACCCGCGATCCTTCAGTTCGAGATCGCTACGACACTATTGCCTTAACGATCTCGGCCATCCAAGCGACCATTTTACATTCTCGTTCTTACTAAGAAGAAAAAGTATTGTAATCGTGCGCCGGAAAACTGAATTTTCGACACAAAAACTCTTATTGCTGGGCTCTGGTAACGATAAAAAAAAGTGGATAAATAGTTGCTAAATTCGGTTCGGTGATATTTTGTTAGGTTAGGATAGGTGAGGTGAAGTTAGGTTAGATTCCGATAATTTATGTGAGGTAAGGTGATGCGACAGGTGTGAGATGTAATGTGTGAGGGGCGAGATGTGGGGTGTGCGGTGAGGTGATGTGAGAGGCGACGTGAGTTGTGGTACGGTGAGATAACGTGAGGTATGGTGATGTAAAATGACGTGTGGTGAAATTTGGTGGGGTGATATGAGGAAAGGAGATGTTATGTTGGATTACGATTTTTAGGTAAAGTGACGTGATGTGAGGTGAGGTAAGGTAAGGTATGGTGAGGTGCATTCAATTAAGGGCAGGTGAGATAAGTAGTTGACATTAGCTCGTGCTTTAATTGTTTCCGTAGATGGTCAGCTTTATACTATTACAGAACAAGTATTATTAACTACATCTAACCGTGTTACGAGCGCTGCGCAATTTGCTCTTAGTAGTGGTGCTTGCACTTTACTACCTCTGGGCTCGTATTTTATATTTAGTGTTTTCTGACATAGGCAAGTTTGTTTTACTACACCTAGGAGATCTGTCTTCACCATGTATTCACTCAAAAGACTAATCAGCAAAGAGAAGAACAAAATCAGGACGGATGGAAATGTAGAGAGTTTAAAAGATGTAATATAATTTTTGAATAACAGTTAGGTTGGGCGAGGTGAGGTGAGATGAGATGAGGATTGGTTAGGTTAGGCTAGCTGGGATTAGGTGAGGTAAGTGTGAGGTGAGGTTAAGTGACGTGAGAGGCAACGTTAGTTGCGGGGTGCGGTGAGATAAGTTAAGGTGAGGTGATGTAAAATGAGGTGAGGTGAGGTGAGATACAATGTTGTGGGGTGGGATGAAATGAGGTAAGGAGTGTGAGGTGAGGTGATGTTAGATTAGGTTAGATAAGATTAAATGAGGTTAGAATAGTTTAGGTAAAGTTTGTTTAGGTTGGGTTAAATTTGGTAGAGTTGGGTTGAGTTATGTTAGGTTACGTTAGGTTATGTTATGTTATGGTAGGTTTGTTTAGATTAGATTAGGTTAGGTTATGATAGGTAAGGTTAGTTTAGGTGAGGTGAAGTGAGGTGTGGTAAAGTGAGGTGATTTGACAAACATTAAGTAAGATGAAGTTGGGTATGTTAAGTGTGGTTAGGTTAGTGTAGGTTAGGTTAGATTAAGTTAAGGTTAGGTTTTACTTTATTTCGTTGTGCTCAAAAATTTTCTGTAAAAATGACTTAAAAATGACTTATTATTTGATTATTAATTCAACCAGTTGCGAATTTTCCAATAGGAATTGTCATTAATAAAGGGAATTTACTCTTTTTTATATATCTATTTAATAATGACACCGAAAATTGAGAAACTTTTAAAGAAATGTACGCTGGTTAGCAGAAAGATAGCAGTGGGTAAGAGTATTTTGCTAGGCAGACCAAAGAATAGAGAAAATTATTATGGTAAAATCCGTTTCAATCCGTAGCACAATTAATTCTTCTATTATGTTTCTCTTTTCAATTACCTGTTTACGGAGTACTATACGTAGTACTAGGAAATATAAGTACCTATGTGAAAGATATTGCCGTCTGTTTGAGCTACATGAAATACAAAGTGACTAATGAATAATACAAACGATCGAGTGTAAAAGCAACAGTCCTGCTTTCTGGGCGCCATTGGCCGTACCAGGTCTATACTGAACCATTTCAGAGAAAAATAATCAGTTTTAATACAAAACAGGCAGAGAGACAATGTTGCAAATAAAATCTGGGATATACAATGATTTAGGAATGAATATTGACTATTTCTTACAAGCCAGAAATCACACAGACCTTGTAGTTTAATTCCAAAAATAATTTAAGAGATGGAAATAAAATAGAAAATAGAAGAATAGAAATACATTTCCTGTATATGGAGCACTATACATAGTATAGGGGAATCTATGAATCTATGCGAAAACTGATTTCCAGATTTCAAACAGAAAAAAGTACACTACATACACCTACGAAAAATGTGAAATGAATGTTTTTACCACACGCATAAGAAATAATCTTCATTGGTATGAAGCAACTTCTATTCGTACTTAGAGTTGTTGCTGCGAAAGCGAATCTTGGAAGTGAAACATTTTAAAGTTTTAATCCTCTAGAAAACTTCGAATAAAAGTTATTTAGCAGTACAGCTGATTCAGTACTCCGGTTTGGATTTTACATAAATATATAGATGCACTTTTTAACCAATTCTTCTTATTTGTAAAGTCAAAGTGTAGTTTGTCACGCATCCGTGAATTTCTTTTATTAAGATCATATTTATCTAAATATGTTGTGTGTGAAAGTCTCAAAAGGTATGTATACTACTAAAATAATATATCAGACAAAATCTATCGTAATTGCATCTAGATGAAGATGAAAATATTATGCATCAGGTGTTCTTCGATCTAGCCAAATAATTAACTAGGCTATTGTTTGCAAACGTTTGTGAGACTAACAGTGTACCCGATATATATGAGATTGTATAAAATGAATTATTGATATCAAAAAGAAAAATTGGTATCGGAATGGGAAGTCGATATGAAATTGGGAAATCAATAACAAAATAGAAAGTCGCTATCAAAATGGATATTCGACATCGAAAACGGATATCGATATCGAAATGGGAAATGGATGGGGAAAAGGGGAATTGATGTCGAAAATGGAAATCAATTTTGAAGTTGGAAATCGAAATGTATATGAGACACTAATGTTATATTTCAGCCTGAAAAATTCCGATTAAGTTTTATAATATTTATTTTCCCTCCTAAAAATTATTGTACCACTCAGATTTCTTTCATTTGTATTATACAGACCCCATCTATGTTAAAAAAGGGTGTTTCTAAGCTGAAATATGAGGTACATCACTTTAATGTATACTTTTTGTGTAAAATTTGTGGTAAAAAATCTGAATGTTGGGTTTACATCTCTTGCCTTCTCACAATATTCAAACAGATTTTGAAATGTACAGTGTGGCCACACTTAGTTTTTTGGTTGTATTTCTTTTTTTGTTAATTTGTAGGCATAAAAATTGAATAATGTTCCTCAACCTCATAATATATTTTTTCTGCTCAAATTATGAGCTTTTCAGCCTTCACACTGGTTGGAACTTTTTCATTATTCAATCCTGAGTTGAACTATGCTATCTGTTTAATTTATAAGTTATTATTGATATTTTATTTTGAATTTTAGGTGTGATTATTGTAAGTCAATTTACCATCTCTATATTATTTTTTGTAATATAACTACAAGCTCTGTGTGATTTCTGGCTTGCCAGAAATAATCAATAATTATTTCTAAATAATTGTATATCCCAGATTTTATTTGCATCATTGTCTCTGTGGCTGTCTTGTATTAAAACTGATTATTTTTCTCTCTAATGGTTCAGCATAGGCCTGGTACGGCCATTGGCGCTCAGAGAGCAGGGCTGTTGCTCTCTCAATCGATAGTTCCTTGTATTTATTTGTCACTTAGGGCCGGTTTCACCAACAGCCGAGTAAAGTTGAGAGTAATTACCCGAGAGTAACCATTTACTCTAAGATAGTAACTCTCGAGAAGAATATGAGCGTTTCACCATGCTTCTACAGGGTTATTTAACTCTAAAATACATATTCACCGATTTACTCCGCGAATCTGCAGAATGCGCAATATTTGAGAGCGATTCAAGAGGCCGTGAGTGAGAGTGACGCTGGGAACCACTGGGAACCTTTGATTAATTCCTTATATTCTATTATTCATTTCAGTTCATTAATTTCGGAGTTCTTGGCGTTATTATCTTGTGCGGTGTTATCATGATTTGAATTGGCATAGTTTATTTCTTAGTTTTTGTATCTTTATTTCGTAATAAATATTCATTTTTCTTCTCTGGAGACGAGTTACTATTTTTTTAGCAATGCAGAAAAAGCCCGTTCTCAATGCCAATAATTGGTGTACCTGCTTCGCCCCTTCAACATGCCTCTTTTTGTATTCCAACTGTGCGTGGCTCCTACATCCACTTGTCACGTGTTGAATAGTTTCGCTTGCAGCCTCACATCTTCTACACGAGTCGGAATGAATGGTAGAATCTCTCAGAATGTGTTTTCTGTAGTTCAGTATTGGTACCACTTGGTCCTGGATAGCTATCATGAAGGCTTCTGTCTCCGGAAAGAGATCCCCGTGCTGGAATCAGGCGTGCGATGCAGAGATGTCGACTTCTGGTTTAATCAGCTCGTGAGGGTACCTTCCATGCAGTGCCTTCGCTTTCCATAAGGTTTTCTTCTCTTTCGTTTCAATGATTGGTTGAACAGGTCGATCAAGCTTTTTCAAGTTCAGAGGATTATAGTTATTATCAACTGCGCTCACTGCTTGCTGAACTCTC
>BOPP01000350.1:604050-652349 GCA_017312745.1 Gryllus bimaculatus | reverse complement strand
GGAAGGTGAGAGGGGATTTCGAAGGGATAGGGAGCAAGATCCCATAAGCCTACTTCCAGTCCACTATTGGCATTTTGTGGGAATGGGGAGGAAAACTCAGGTGGGAAAGTAAGGATATTAGGGGGAAAGGACAGCGGACAGCTGCTCCTTTTAGTCGCCTTTTACGACAGCGCGAGGTCCCGTGGCCGCTATTTCTACAAAAAAACCCGGCAACCAACACAGGGTAGGTGTGTGTGTGGCGTGTGCTTGTCGTTGTGTGTGTGTCTTAGACTGCGTCATCGTCGTGCAGTCGGGAGAAAGGACGTAAACGGCCTCGCCTTTTAGGCTGCCGCGGTAACTGGCGAAGAGCACAAAGACATAGGACGGGGAACGACCCAACGAACACTCAAGCGATTCCAGATCTTCCACCGGCGTCAGGCCAAGCGGTTGCAACTCTCTGCTGGGGTGGTAATTCTACCCTGCCTCTGGTGGATTGGAATCTACTCGTACCTACTCTAACGAACCGTAAATCCTTAATAACCTGCCTCCTAATCTCTGAGCGATGAAAACAATACGCAAATGTTCTCATTAACCTAGTATTTAATGATTTCTAAAACCTAACATTTCAATCAATTCTATTTACTACATTACCTGTTCCTATTTGAGATGCTTGTAGTCCTGCAATATTTCAGGGTGTTAAAATTCTTTCAAACTAAACTGCCAAATATTTTCTAATTCAAAATAATGAATAACTAAGATAATGTTATAATTTTAATGTTTTAAACGATTGATAATTTCACTGACTTAACAAGCACAATGTTGGTCCTATTGATTTACGTACAGATTTTATCCAATTAAATTTTCCATTGAAGTTTGCACGTACGACTATGAAAAGAAACTATTCTTTAAGTTTGCTTCATCACTTTTCGGCCTGAATACAAGTGCAACTACGTTTTCCAGATTTTAAACGATTTTCTAAGCACCTGGCAGGAACAAGGGAAACTTAGGAACGACGAGAAGAGATGGAGTCGCGAAGATCAAGACCACGTTGATGTGAAGTCCAGCTAAGCAAGCACAAAAGTACGTCACCACACACTTCTGATGATTCACAAGCACGTTTCCTACACACGCATTTCTTAGCAACGCAACGGCTCATTTGAGCCCTAACACTTGCGCACCAAGCACGGTTTCCACAATTCTTCAGAGCTCACCCATCACTTCACAACACTGTATTCCTGCGATTCGTAAAATCACTTATCAAAGAACTGCATAAATGCTACTCAACTTTTCACGCGATACTTCACAGAAATATATGAAGATATGAATTTTCTATTGAAATCTTCTTTCACACCCACTTTGCACAAATATTAATCTGCTTCGAATTGATCTGCATAGCCTATTTAGCGTCGCTATTTAGAGAACTTCCGGAAAATAATTAAACATAATTAAATGCTCCACAGAAATTATATGTCAATTAATTGACGAATACAACTTTATAAATGGCCGGCCTAACATAGCACCAGTTCTCGCAATAATTGAAAAATAGAAAACTAATTTACACTCATAATATTTAAGATATTTATGTGCAAGGATTTCGCTATCACAAATACAACCTTTGCGTTCGCCTTTTACCCCACGGTGTTTCCTTGGCACGGGCCACTCATGACCTCGCAAATGTATGCGTGCCGCAGAGCTTTCTGAGCTGAGACACCACCTGTGCCTCCTGGGCCGATTAGAAGCGTGATCAGCGAAACACGGGATGCACGCCACATGGACCAGCACGTGAAAGGTGCGGCTACGCTGCGGAAAAAACCAGAGTTCCCGCACATATGTTTGCCAGGCCTGAGACACGAAGAGCAATGGCCCCGGCCTCCAGATAGCTGATGAAGCAAACATATACAATACTCTGCAACAAATACAAATTCCAATATTAGAGTGTTATGCAACAATTCGAGACAGAGCCCTTTCAAACGTGGGAATGTCTCACAAATCTGGAACAAATACAAAATTAATCTAAAGGCAGAACCCGTTAGCGAATCCTCTTAAAAGGAGAATGCAAATAAGTTGGTGCAAATAACCTAAAATCGGTCCTCTATTTACAATAAAATCTCATTCAATTATCAGGTACACATTTTATATTAACGTGGCAGTGAGCCACGGCAAGAACAAAAAAATAACAAATCTAGTGAAGCTTTTAAGAAATAGTACATTTTTATCAATTTAACGTAGTTTTAAGATTACGGGCCTACAATGCTATGACAGCGTTGAGCGAAGTTTTTTCGCTTGTATTTATAGAAATATTGCAAGCAAGCATCCTTCCGCAGCAGTCTAATTGCTGCAGAGATTATTTTCACAGCCAATGCCCTCTGTGGGCACTGAGTGAATTATAGAATGACAAATGAATAATACGAAACATCGATATTGACAGCAACTACCCTGCTTTCTAGGTGCCAATGGCCGTACTAGACCCACAGAACCATTACAGAGAAAAATATTCAATCCTGATGCCAAGCATCTCTTGTGCCAAGCCATCTCTCGTGAAAACTGTTTCTAACATCCACGCGATCAAAATTACATTTAACAACAAAATTCAGTCAACCGCGACCAGCTGTGAATGCAACTCAGCTGACTGGCGGAAGAGCGATGCGGTCTTAGGCGACGCTCATCTGTTATAGAAGCTGTCATTATAATCGTTCACTGCCATGAATACTCTCTGGCCCTGAACAGGGGGGTGTTAGATAATTTAGATATATACTCTGTGGCCCTGAACGCTCTTTATTAGACCGTCCGACCATTCGACCGTCTGCCCGTCGCCTAAACCATGCGTAGAAGCTTTTCCCAATTAAAGAAACCCCTGGCCATCTACATGAATCTACACCTACAAGCAACTTCTAAAGAACAAAATTTTGAATGGTTAATATTGAAGCCCTTGCCAGCAGAAAATAATGGATTCCTCCAGATAATAGAGAATACACCGCCACCATTCAACTTTTTTCAACGACCATTTCAAGGTTTAATGGATAACTGTCGGATGTTGCAAAACTCATTTCCGATTTTTCTTTCTGCACCAAAAAACAGCCATACTGTGTAGCTGTATCCATTACGTTTTAATTTTGCTGACATGGATACATCCTTCGCAACTCAAAATACAACGTTGCGAAGTAGTTGACGCCATTACACTTCACTTTGATTTGAGTCAAGGTATGTTGATGAAAAATCTGTACCACAAGGAATGTAAAAGTGATAACTGATATCGATTATTTACAAATTCGAGTAATTTGTCCTTATAAATCACTTCAAAATATTGTTTTAGATGTAACTGAAATATCCAGTATTTGTAGAAGGCAAAAAATGACATGAAAATGTTATTGCTTCGAATTTTCTGCTAGTAAAATTTCTCGTAAATAGCTTAAGTATTCGCACTTTAGAAAACAGAACTAGCAGAGCAATGTAAATGTTTTGTTAAAATAAAGAAATTGTACTAATGAACATAATTAATACCAGTTTCTTTACAGTATTGAAATGTAATGAATTGTGATCTAAATTACAATTTTATCTATCGTTAATTTTTCTGAAAACAAAAGCTATATACTTGCAGGGTTGCCAGATTGTAGAAACATCCAATGTTACATGGCTGTAAATCCGCTCAATTCTGCCCAAGAAAAATTATTTTCAAGCGAAAATTTGAACTTGCAATAAAATAAAATATATTTGAATTTTTTGAGGTAGTCCCCCTATGAAAACCTTGATTAGTTTTATTTGTTTTTGTTTTTGAACATTGTAATTAATAATTTATATAAAAACGTATTTTTTTTGCAATAATAAGTTACATTTTAATATTTAAACATTAGATATGACTATTATCATGTCAGCAGCAGATGGGAGGAATACTTTGATAAATAAAATTCATTTGAAAATAATTATTTTATCCTTCACATTAACAAGATTTTTTGATGAATGTAGCTAAACATAATTTTAAATAGCGAGTTCTAAAATTAAGTGCAGGTATTGCCAATGTGATATAATATACATTCATGTTGAACCAACACCACCTAGTATCCACCTAGTATCTACCTAGATACTAGGTGGTGTTGGTTGAACATGACAAAGAAGCTATGACTTTTAGAATACACCCTACTAGAGGTCTAAAATAAGTCTGCTCCTGACATAAGACCACTAACATTACTCTCATCTCAGAGTAAATTTGACCAAATTAACAAATGACGAATGACAAATCATGTATACAGTAAAAAACTTAAAAATCAAACTCGCTGTCACACCGCACACGTTTTGGTGCATTTCCATCCATTGGGCGACATTCCGCAAAGTCAATTGTGGTCCCTCGAGAGAGTGAACCGATTTCCAGCCCTTAAAGAGGAATTCCGCCTGATTTGGCCTCCCTGTATACTAGGCATATACTAATATGTAGTGTACCAGGTATGTATTTCAAGATAAAGCATGTGGTGCTACAACAGCACACACCTTGTGTCTTTCTGTGTCTCACATTATTTGTAACGGCTACGCAATAATTTAATACTACAGGAATATGCGAAATGTTTCCAACCAGAAAAACAGGACTGAGATTTGAACTCATGCTCTTCGAGTTAGTACGCCATCAGTCGCACATCGGGTTCAATCTTTCCGAAGTTTAAACAAATTTGAAATATGCATATTCAATTTTCCAAAATTTAGTGACATTTTTATTTACATAATTTTAAATTCTGGTTTTAAAGGGCATATTTCATTAAGGGAAAAATATCTCGTCCATATTGTGTTTATGCAGTGTTATGTTTTGCAGTTTTCGAAAATAGAGAGTACAACTAAAATGTGACAATCACGTTTTTTAAACGTCTTTTGCTCTATCCATGAAAAACACGAAGAAAAAGTTTGCAGCGGTTTTTGAGAAAACGTTTTTTTTATCAAATGCATTCATTTCAAGTAGAAATAATGCAATGACAGATCCAACTTTACATAGTCATTTTCAAAGATCTGGTTCTTGAGAACAGATTTCATTTAAGACAAAAATTTCTTTTCGATATTGTATACTAGCAATGTTAATACTTTGCACTGTTTTAAATACAGAGAGTTCATCGAAATGGGACTAGCGTCATAACCTTTATCCTCCTTGATAGATACGAGGAGAAAATTTAAAGAAAAACATTTGTACCGTTTTGTTTTCTTCAGAAAAAAAGTTTAAAAAGTAATTAGTGGCGCTATAGAATGCACCATTACTACCACATATTTTTGCTAACTGCCATCTATCGCCGTCCAAAGTACATTTTTTAATATATTTTTTTAATTCGTCGGCTTCCTAATAGAACGGAAATATTATTTTAAGAATATTAAAGAACAGTAAAAGCTCGTACTAAATGGCAAATTTTCATTGAATAATTTGGGGCCGTTATTATGAAAATCGCATTTAAGCACTACTGTAAATTCGAAATTTGAATCTCTTTTTAACAGAAAATGTTTGAATTTTTGAAGAACTACATAAGTCATTTGAAGCACTTCAACTCACAAACCCATAAATTGATAAAAAATGTGCATATTATCGTTGTGAGAGATTTAAAAAAAATTACACTTGTGTAATTAAGAAAACAAAACAAATACCCCAAAATGAACATTACGTCACATTAAAGATTGCAATTAGCACTATCCGGTCGAAAACTTGAAGAATTAAATTGGAGCTGTTTTTGTGAAAATGGCGTTTCTGAAAATGCGAAAATTTGAGCCAGTTTTCACATAAAACTGTTTGAAGTTTTCGAGAAACTTTATATGACATTATATTAAGATCATGTATTCATAAATATAATAAGTGAACAAATCACCGATATCGAAAATATTAACGACGTTAGAGACAAGTAAAAAAAATATATTTTTGCATTAATTTGAAAAAAAATAATGGAGCAAACGGATGTTTATGCCATCTCATTAAGTATATAGCACTATCCTTACCAAAAGTTTCATACAAAAATTAGGAGCCGTTTTCCAGAATTATTTTAAATTGTACATATTGCATGCAATATTGCGCGAAACAGGTAAAAGTTTCAAAAAATGTAAATTACCTCAATCAAAGACTTAACTATGATGAACAAATTTTAATTGAAGAAAAAATCTCTATCTTCGATTTTATAGTTGTACGAAGATAACCAAAAAAATTCAAAACTTGGAAATTTTCGAAAATTCAGTCAATCCTGAAAATTGGACCTATCCCACCTTTATAAGAATATTTTACTGTATTCTTACTTTTTATTTTAAAGAAAACATTGTAGCCGTTTTTGCAAACAAAATGATACTTTCCGGGCTGCTTCATGTAAAGTACCCCCAAAAATTAATGAATATTTTTCAAAATCGCAGAGCTTTGAGTCAGACGGGATCGACAGTGGTTAATTCAGTTTGTAAAAAACCGCGCGCATAGTTTAGGTGGTAGTGTTGTCCACATACACCAGAGAGAGGATGCGCGGACGTTTTGAAAAAAGTACTTGTTTGGTATCAGGGGACCCAAAAACGTATATCTGATTTGTAATCTCTTAATCTATTTTCCGAAGCATTACATAAATTTCCCCACACTACGTTATAACTCCATCCATATTACGCATATTATTCCGTCTATCGAGATCTACATCTGTCGAGATCTATCGCCTATCTACGTATATTATTGCTTCTAAGAAGAACTACAGGAACTCTACCGAATCCCCTATGCAAACGATGCCAAAAACTTTGCCACACGAGGACATACTGTCGACGACCATTAACTTGCGTCCTTTGTGCCAAATCCCACTCAACTGAAGAATGCCCTTCCCAATCCTTAGACCAACCCACTCCCTTTACTCCCACCTTCTGCTACTGCAACCGCAACCACCCAAAATGCCCCTACTTTACGAAAGCAAAGGAAACCAGAGTACAACAACCAAAAACCTGTACCGAAGCACCTGCTCCCGATACGTCAACAAAGTTCTTTTCAGCCCTCAGACAACGAAACATATCCTACTTCTTTGCCTCCGACCCCAACCAACCACCTCCAAACCTACAACCTACAACCAATCAAGACATAAAAGACTCTTTTCTCTTCTCCAATCACCTACCCTCAAAAAACTCCTTCCTCACCAAAGAACTTTCATCAACATACTGAGCGGCCCAGACATCCAAAACTCCTTCCTCACAAAATTAATATCTGCAGTATAAAACTAGTTGAAATACTAAATTAATGGCTCCCCATCCGGAATCCTGACCTTTTTGTCTTGGAACGCACGTGGCGACTTAGCCCAGAAATAACCCATCCTTACTGTTTCTAAATACTCCAACGGGATCCTACTACTTCAAGAGACTATGCTGACCCCCCTAACTCCTTCACCATCCAAAATTATCTCACACACCGAAATGCCCGAACCTTTGCCCCCGAAGGCGGCACGGCCATTCCCATCCGACGCTCTCTCCAACAAACTCCCTAATAACTTCAATCCTCCGCCCCAGAATGGAGATGCCACCCCGCTTGGAGCCCCCGCCACTCCATAGCCATCACTTCAGCCCACAAAAGACCCATTTCTCGTTCTCACCTATGATTTAAATATCCTTAACATAATACCCCACCCCTTTATCTTCGAAGGCGACGTCTACTCTAAATTGTCCGGATGGGGTTGCTTGAATAGTAATAAAGCGAAACTGAGACTGAAGACTTCCTGAACAACAATCCCCAAATCCACATCTAATGTTCCCCTGAAATTACTCACACATTTAACGTAAATCCTCACGATATCCTCGACTTCTTCCTACACTCCTCACTTTTCCCAACTCCAAATCACCACAGCCAATCCAAAACAAGACCTCTATAACTTCTCTGACCACTTCCCAATTACATTCACCTCCTCATCCTCAACTACCTACATTTTTATTCCAAAACCCCCCAACCCTCCATAACACAAACTGAAAAGCTTACAAACATATCCTGTCCTCAGCCAAGCTCCAATCCCTTCCATAGGCAAATCCATTGAATACCTAAACCCCCATTTTGTAGCGTCGTGTCGCGTTACAAACGAAGACAACCAAGTGGCACTCGGTGGGCATCGCCGCCGTTGAACAAAGGGCGGAGTGATGACGCTCTGGGACTTTCCGTGGACGTAGCGTGGCTAGAGCGGTGGTTGAGAGGAGGCAATGGGGGCGGCGGGTAGCGTCAAAGGGCCTATATAAGGCCAGGAGAACAATGCCCCAGTCTTCTTGTTCTAGAGGCGTCGGCAACAGGTGATGCGTCTGTCTGTGCGTGTAGGTGCACTAGGGCGAGGTCGTTCATTGCCGTGACGTGCGAGACGCGTAGATAGTCTCGAGGTAGTGCGTAGGAACATCGCTAGTAAGTTGCGGTGTAGTAGCCGTTTGTAAATTATCTCTGCTTGCAGTGGGTCTATTTATTTAGTTTATTGTAAGCAGGGTAGTTGTTTAATTGAGATTACGGTCTAGATTGTTAATAAATCTACTGTTTTACAAACTACTCTCGCCTGTGTTCCGATTACACTTGTATGACGCCACAATATCCTTTGCACCTACAACCGAACTACAACCCACACACTGCAACTACACCATACCCTCCCTGACGAAATAATACTATCAGACTGAACCGACAAATACAACGACAATTTTACAAACAATCGAGACGAAGAAAAAAAGCTTTTAAAACATCCAAATACAGCTTCACTCACTTCTATGTAATTACCAAACGAACAAATACAAAGACTTACTTAATGACAAGAGCAGCCCCAATAATATCCACAAAGTAATTAACGCAGTACGAGATACCACAAGCCATTGCCCCCTTTACACTAATCAAAATTCCCTATCCTTTGATTCCCAAACAATTGCCGACGCTTAAACCCTGTCCGACTGCGTCCGTCCCCCAAACATCCCAATTCCCCAAAATGTCCTTCTCAGCGCATCCAGTATCCCAACCTGACCCCCTCCCAATCAGCAACGATCTGGACTGACAATGACGAGTCAATCAAAAGCCCCCGGACCTGATGGAGTTCTCCCCACCCAAGAATGCTATAGACCTCCTTACTCTCATCCTCAACTCCTGTTTCACTCTATAATCCTTCCCATCCCTCTGAAAAGCAGCCCTTGTGTTCATGATTCCTAAACCCGGCAAGGATAATCGGCATCCTACTAACTACAGACTCATATGCCTCCTTCCCATGCTAAGCAAAATATTTGAAAAATTAATCCTTCTCCGCCATCTCCTAACATCGATCCAATCATCAATAAAAACATTATATTCAATAAATTTTCTGGAAAACTAAAAAGTTTTCTGTAATAAAGCTTCAAATTTCGCATTAACAGTAAATCTCAAAAGAAACTTCTCAAAATTTTTCAACGAAAGTTTCCATATAATAAGAGGTTTTACTCTTCTATAACAGCTGTAAAGTGATGATTCATTTATACCATTAGGGAACCGAAAAATTACGAAAATGTAAAAAAAAAAAAGAGGGTTGGGCAGAGAAAGATAGCAGCCGGGTGGGGCAAATCCGAAAAGCTACCCCAAGACCACAGAAATTAGATAAATAACTACTACGAAAAAGTATGTAGCACTATAGTTGTTAAAAGTTGAAATTGTTAACGTTTTTGCCGTCTTTCTGCAACTACGATAATAAAGATGATAGTTCTCTGAATGAAATTTTCACATTCCAAACATCTTCCAATAAGACCATGTACATTTTTCGAAAATATGAGTAGATTTTGCCTATTTTGTGTTAAGTTAATTCTGTGTTAAAAGATCATCTCTTCAAAAAGTTTGGATAAAGTAAAAAAAAAGCTGGTGGTGCTAAAACAGCCTGTACTTTCTCGCTATTAGTAATGGTTATGGAATATGTCATAATTTCCCTCCGAATTATTTTGCGTAAAATTGAAATCGTAGAACATTAGGTGCAAAAAATAAGCATAATGCGAGAAAGTAAAATAATTAAAAGTTAATAAAAATACGATTCTCGTATCGTTGGAAAAAAATAGATCGAGAAATGTATAATAGTAACTATTAAACAATATGGTTTTGTAATATTCTACAAATATATAAAAGTATTCGTTTTTATTACTGCGAATGAAAGGCAGCCATCATTATTACCTTCTTTTGTCTGTGCGGCGTTATAACAATGGGTAACAACAAACAACAATGATAATAAATAAAAGATGACTGGTATCAACAATTTATTTGGTTGATGATCGTTTCGAAGGCTTAGCGATCATCCTCAGATCTTGCAGTTTCTGAGGAAGGTCGCTGCGCGATTCCTTATGTAGCATCCAACTGATTCAAAGCACTTTTAAAATTACGATCAAGAAGCACAGCATTTTCAGAGCGGACGACTTAATTTCACGCCCATTTACTCCAGAAATACTCACATTTCGAAAAATTCAACATAGCCTTATTTAAAATTTATCTTCTTTTGATGAAAATATTTCATTTACAAAATTGTATCTTCATAATTGTAGTTGTAGGAAGACGCCAAATAATTTTGATTTTTTCAATTCTCGAAAAAATAGGATTTTCAACCTACATAAAACCTACACCGTTTTCTTAAACGTCCTTCACACTATCCCCCAACAAAACTTCATCTTCTATATCTTTAATATTTTAGGTGTTGGAAGACGCTGAAAAATATTTTGAATTATTTCATATTTCTAAAAATAAGAGTTTTCAATCAACATGAGACCTGCGCCATTCTCTTAAACATCCTTCAGACTATGCGGCAATAAAATTTAATCAAAATCAATTGTGCTATTTTTTTGAAAATTTTGGAAATGTTCCTAGCGCTTCATTTAAAGTACCTCCCAAAATTAAGTTCCAATTCCATTAATTTCAAATTTAAGGGTCCGCGACATAGGGGGCGACAGGGGGGATGACATATATTCGTCCATTATTCTATTTATCCAAGAGACTACCTAAGCGACGCAGATTGGCCAAAAAATTCCTTATTGGTGATTTTCACGCCCATTGCTTGATTTATGAATCTTGCTCTAGTATTAACTCTCTCTTTTCTAGTCTGATTTTGCATTGCTCATACGTAAAGAAAACGAATTAATGACTATTTACTCCTACTGTTGCAATGTTTAGTGAAAGTAAATAAATCGTTTTATTATTTATTGTAAATAATAAACAGCAAATAAAGTATTAATTAATAAACAGTATTTATTTTTATACATATCGTTGTAGACAATGCCATTTTTATATTGGCTTCATTGTTTTATTTCACAATCGACTTTTTAAAATCCAAAACTAGAATATTTATAATACCCGTGCTTAAGGTGAATGTACTCGTAGCTCATCTCAATAGCATGGAAACAATCTAGTGTTCCTTTTTATATCGAATTATATTATGAATTTTCATTGTATAGATAATGTTTATTTACATAAAAGTTTTTATCAATAGGCAGAAATCTATTTTACATTGTCTTCCATATTCTAATTTCACACGTAATTAAATATTTGTTCGGTTTACTGTATTCTGAATTCTGATATTTATTGACTTTAATACCATAAAGAATTTCTTACTAAAGGCAGTAGCAGGATAGAGCGATAAAAAAATGCCCCAAGCTTAACTCAATTTTGAATAAAGGCTTGTTTAGTGTTATTGTGTAAGTCATTTTCCCAAAATATAAGAAATGGCAGCCTGATTATTTTGAAAGATATCAGAAAAGTAATTTTGGGTTGTTTTCTTTAATACCATTACTCAGAGATAAAATTCTGAAAAACTTATGAGACATAGCTGACATCTATATGTTTCTTGGAGAGCTTTTTTGAAACAATTTGGAGGGAAATTCAATTTTTTAAATTATTATTCGGTATTTTTGTTTTATTTCTTGGGAGACTATATTCCTCACTACTTAATGCATATTATTGTCTCAGGTTGTAAAGATGAAACCATGGCTTACGTGCATCATTGTTACGACCCTGTACGTCTCCAGAGCTCAAGCAGCACTTCGAGAATTTCCATGCAGTTGCATCAACACTACTCTGGACTGCTCGTCTCTAAAGAGATTATCTTTCGCAATGGCCCGGGACAACGTGTGTGAAGGCAAAGTCATGAAAGTAGACTTATCGCACAACCCAATTGCGAAGATAAGAGGCCCATTGAGCCCTTCTGTCAATGAACTGATTCTCAGCCACACACACTTCAACGCGCCGCCTCCGGGCCCTCAACTGGTCCTCCTCGATATGGCGGAAGCTCGACTGTCGAGAGAGCAGCATTTTCAGCCGTTTCCTGCCCTGCAAGTGAGCGGCCATTTCAGCTGTAGTCGTAATTAAATTTGTTCAAATGCATTGATAGTCAAAAACTTGCTCACAATTTGTATTTCTTTACGATTGACGAATATATTCTCCGAGCGTCATTGCGACCAACAAGGTGACGGGCGTAATAAGCACGTGGGTGACATATATTCCATAACCACGAACTGAGAACTTGTACATTGGACACGGAGATATAAATTTCTATTGACAACATACAATGATAGTCTATGGCGTGACCATAAGAGTACTCTCCAAGAGTCTACAGCCCAGACGAAAGTCTGTCTTCACTGCAACGTACTTCTGCGAGTTGTACCTGGAACTTTCGAGATCATGTGGAGCGTGTTCTGATTGCATTGTCTACGCCAATCTGCTCGCAACCATCCAGCTTCCCCTTTCCTTACCGCAAAAAAAGTAGTCAGGCAAAAGCAGATTTTTCACAACCGTGAAACACAAATTGTTTAGAAAATAAACAATTCCAACATGCAATTTATCACTCTCACACAATATATTTTCATGAAAGAAAATGTAAATAGTTACTGACAGAACAGGAAAATGAAATATGCTTCCTGCAAACAATGCGGTAATCAACGGAAACAAAACTTCATTCATCTTTCATGACCACCAAATACTGCATAGTTGTTTGTTTTGTTTTTTTTCAAAAAATGAATGGTTGTGTTATATGTCCTCAAGCAGTGATGATTCAATAGGCTAAAGTGGTAATACTTTTGAACTAGTTCTGTTTCGACCATAGGTTTTATTATTTTCACTACATCACACACAGTCCTGCCACGCACAGCGACTCTCTTAAGCGACTCTATCAATTTCCAGATTCTTTGCTTATCAAATTCCTTGTTACACGTTAGTGTATCCTGTTCCTCCAGGAAGAAGAAACATTTAGTCTTACTCTCTTGCTTGCATTCACTGATTCGAACTTCCCCTGCTATGACTGAGCCTAACAGTGTATCCAAAATGACAGGGATGTCATTAGGTAGTGATATTTTTGCTTTGAAAATTTCAAAGAATACTGAAGAGTTTAATATCATGTCAACTTTTTTGACAAATGGAACGTGTCATCTGCAAGTTTGAGATGTGTTGGAA
The DNA here is from genome assembly GCA_017312745.1 of Gryllus bimaculatus. Classification (NCBI taxonomy): domain Eukaryota; kingdom Metazoa; phylum Arthropoda; class Insecta; order Orthoptera; family Gryllidae; genus Gryllus; species Gryllus bimaculatus. The sequence continues at coordinate 639,010 of BOPP01000350.1, read as the reverse complement.
GTTTTAACTTTGACAAATCAAGGGAGGTTTGATGAAATAGACGGTACTATTAAACATTTCACTCCAGTTTGCAAATCATTAAAACAATATTTGATAGTTACATTCACTTTCCCATTCGATCCTGATTTTAGATAATTAACTGAATGTATCAAATAGTAACACTTTGTTCTTTGAATATTTAGTAATTGGACAAGGTTATAAAACAAATTTTACTGCCAGAGTCCAGCAATGCTCTGACTAGTATATCATTACCCATTTTGTCAGTAACTAAAATTACAGCAGTTGGCAACAAGGCCCAAAATTCCTTTGTTTCACCTAAGGCTATACGAAAGAAAACTTCCCTGGCCTCTCGAGCTTCGTGCTAACCGCAGGGCATTCTCCTTTACCTGGGGAAGATTGTGAGGGTATTTGACTTGTTAAACCAGTGAACCACTCTTCATTAAATTTCTTATTTGGCGTTTCTTTTGTTCCAGTACTTGGACATTTCACGCAATAAAGTATACAGGATATTCTTTCCATCGCCGTGCTCTCTTTACGTCTTCAACGCTTCTCTAAACATCATAATCGACATGGACACCTTAGAGGCTTGCCCTACGATAGAAATAATGGACCTTTCGAAAAATCCAATTTTGTGGATTAATAATTCCACCCTGTCAAATTTTACAAATCTTAAGTTCTTGTCACTAGCTGGCACATCACTACAAATATTACCACCAGGTCTTTTCCATAATCTCAGAAGACTAAGAGTACTCAACTTATCGAATGTGGGTTGGATATCTTCCTCCGCCACAGATTTCCAGATGCTGAAAAGCCTTCGTACACTTCGCTTAGTAAATGTTCGACTCGAATCGATTCCGTTAATATCTCTACCTTCTCTCGAGAACCTCGATATCTCTGAGTGTAATCTGTTAAAGTCTCCATGGGATACCCTCCGGCTGTTGGAACCTCTTAAATCACTTAGGTTAGCTCGATACAAGTTTAACGGTCTCCCGGCCCAAGCATTTGCGCAGCAAAGGAATCTCACAAACCTAGATCTAAGTGGCAATGAGATAACTAAGCTGCCTTCCGGAGTCTTCGAGCACCTGCATCAGCTGGTCAGTCTCTCCCTTAGTAACTGCTCTTTACAGACTCTTTCCGCGACACCCCTCGCAAACCTCACTCGGTTGAGAGAGCTCGATTTATCATGGAATCAACTTACGTGCGTAGATTCTAAATTATTTGATAACCTCAACGGTCTTAAACATATTATGCTAATGCATAACAAAATAATTTCACTTCCAGAAGACTTATTTACGAATGTGCCAATGCTGAAAACGCTTCAACTACACTCTAACAAATTGACCGCTCTTCCTAAAAGAGTGTTTACCCCGTTATCCAATCTTACATCCCTCTACTTGGCTGATAACCCATTGTTTATATTGATAGATTATCATTCAGAATTTTCTATTTTCAGTAATCTTTCAAAATTAGAGACACTATCCGTAGAACATGCACATTTAGAGTATTTGGACGCGAAAACGTTGAGCGGACTGTCTAAGCTGACATTTTGTGATGCATCCTTCAATTTGTTAACGTCGCTGCCAGAGGACATTTTTACAGGATTAACTTCTCTGAGAAAGATATATTTAACAGGTAATTTACTGAATTTTTTGCCTGAAAATCTATTGAAAGGACTAGAGAATTTGGAAGCACTGATAATCCCACGGAATAAACTGAAGACTTAGCAACAAGATGCTGCGACAGGCACCATCGCTCAAACATCTTAATGCAAATAAAAATGACATTGAAGAAATACCAGAAGACTTGTTTGCAGGTAAGAACTGCTTGACTGAGTATTGCGCAGGACGGAGACAATTTAATCAATACGTTCACCAATATTTATGAAACACCCCGAAAATTACTGATATTCGCAAACGTTGGATCGCAGCACTGGCGAGGCATCCTTTCGTTGTTATTCGCCTGGCAGGTTTGCATCAAAAAATAAGAAATATCTCTTCAACACAATGTTTTAATTTATTTGTATATTTTTGGTTGTGCATAGACCAAAAATTAATATTTTTTTTCGTACAGGTTATTGCAATGGCTGAGTATCTGGGAAATAAACTTAGACATATGCAAAAAGTATTACTGTTAGGTCTCCAAAAATTACTTTGGTATTGTGTGAAACTTAAATAATACACTTTTATCCCTTTACTAGACTTTCATGAAGTACTTTTTTCTCTCAGTCGACTTATCTATTTGGAAACGGGTGTCCAAAGTTTCGTGCTTGTTCATGGAGTAGTAATCTCCCAGCTTAGACATTTCCCAATTTTCTTGATAACGTCTCTCAGTTTCTTTTAAATCTGGACATTAAAAATGTCTACATGTCTGTTCACATAGTCACCTAAATGAGCATAACCAATGGACTTTCAAGCTCATTTTACATGTTTAAGCTTTGAATGCTGCATGCATCTGTTTCACGATAGTTTTGTCGTAAGAATCTTTTATAACACATTGAAATGTATTCATGACCAGATACCACTATTCCAAAGATACTTTTTAACTTCATTAATCGTTTGAAGACTTTATGTGCCTAGAGTTTACAAATATCAAATCATAAAAACGTCCGTTTTTCAGATTGCTTTGGGAATTTAGAGGTCTTAACTGATGGGTTTTACTTATTTTCGGAGAGAATCAACGAATTGTTTCATAAGCTCTACCGCGATGGAAATGTAAGAGTAAATTATTAGCGTGTATTCAATTTACATTACATGTTTTGGACGCGAAAATGTTGACCGGACTGTCTAAGCTGATATTTTTTTGTGAGTTTGTGTACATTACAATTGTAATGAAAATGTTCCTCACGTCGTAAATATACATATTTTATACATTATTGCATTTGTAAGTATACTTTCTTCAAAGGATTTCTAATGAACTTTCTTGAAAATCAAAAGTTTCCTGCGAAATGCAGCTCAAATTTACATACTTTTTAGAAACGTTCAAAACACATTTTGTCCAAAACGTCTCCAAATTTTTGAATAAAAATTTGTATAAAGATATATTTTAATTATACTATTAAGGGAGAGAAAGTTTTAGAAAATGTGATAGTAATCCCTTTTAGGGTCATTAGCAGCTGGGAAGAGGATGGGGCAATACCGGAATACTAGTCAAGATCTAAGAGATTAGGAAACTTACTAGTACGAGAAAGTTTGTTTCAATCTACAGCACTAGTTGTATTTTTGTAGATATATTTTTTCGACTCTACAAAATATTTGGGGATAGCTAAACTTCCTCTATCTCTCCTGATGCTTCTCTTCTGTTTGCCTACAGGTCTCGCCAACTTAACGCATATTTACCTGACATCAAATAAGATTTCATATTTTCCTCCCAAAGTAGTAGCAAATCTCCCACAATTGAAATTCCTTTATCTTCAAAACAACCGTCTCACGCAGTGGGAGTGGGAATATAACGGTATCCGATGGCCGGATATCAGAGCGGTGCTTCTCGACAACAACCCCATAGCCCGGATGGGCGAATGGGTGATGCGCTCCTGGTTGCTGCCGAGCAGAGAAAAGCGATTGCTCGCGATGAATGGCAGCGAGCTGAGTAGAGCAGAAGATCTGGAATGGTTGCTAGAGGACCAGGCACTCACATTGGCAATAGTGTGGAACTGCGCTTGCGGACACGTCCACTACAGAAATGCTGATGTGTTTTTCTGTGTGGACATGATGTGTGTGAATAGCCAATGGGATCATCTCAGTACGAAGTTGCCCACGACTTGGATAGAAGCAGTCAAACGTGGGCGGATTGACTAGTCCCAGAAATTATACGGAATTGTAATCAAAACAAATTAAAGTAGGAAAATTCCAAAAGAAATATTCTATTTTAAATATTTTTACCCTTGCCATCCTCAGAACGTGAATAGTTTTTTTACGTCAGTAGTAAATTTAGTCTTTATAACCGCGAGGGTGTAATAGAAAAATATTTTAAAATTTACAAATTTAGTGATATAGTTTGGCGTCTTCATAAATATAAATAACTCTGAATGACTAGTTACGGCGTTACCTACAACATGACTAGTTACCTACAACAGCACACACTTTCTCATAATGTTAGCAATTCCTAGCACGCACTGGGCTACCTGATGTTTCATTTTCGTGGGCCCATTACGATGGATTTTTTAAAATAATGTCTAAGCCTGTAGAGATCCAGTAAACACGGCTGAAGTTCCAAGGTAGCAGAACAGTCTCACAGAAACGTGGAGTATTCAGTGGAATTTTCCCATTTAGCATGAAATAAATAAAATCTTGTATCGTTATTTAGTGAACAAGATGCACTACAGAAGACATCCGATTCCAGGTATTAAAATTATCAGTATACAAGTACTAATATCCTTATATGGTAAAACAGTAATTCAGTAAAACACTGGAGTGTGCAGATGTATGTGTGCGTATGTGTGCAATTCCGTCACTCGGAGTTAGACCACTTTCCGTGCATCAAAAGAGACGTATGAAGTGTCATTGGACGTGTCTCGTTCTCCTGATAGGGAACTGATAATTTGTTTTCGAATCCAGATAGAAGATTGAAGGTAATTTCCAAAAACATGCTTTGTCGTTGCAATCCTAGTGATAATGCCAGGAATTAAACCAAGGCCTCTTTAATCAATGCAACCTACATAGATCGATTTAACACCAATATCCAAACGTATTTCTTGCACAATACACCATAATTTTTTTTTCGTTGTCATGATTTCATCTTTAAGTGAACAATTGTATTACCAAGTAAATTACGCTAAGGACTGATTTCAATTTAGATTCAAATTATCCTATTTAAAAAAATGAATTTGCAAAAACCTTCAAACAGTATTGCCTCAGAACTTATTAATTTTGAGGAATTTCAAGCTAATACGGAGAAAACAAAACCGAGTAATGCTAGAGAATGAATGAACGTTATGTTCAACTTCGCGCTTTTACGTTCTTGCATAAGTGTGCACATACCGATTTTCAAATGAAGGTGACCCACATCTCATTCTTATTAAACTTAACTAACACCTTATTCACATAAATACACAAAACAGTCGCCTTTTCATATTAGATTTGCATGCAACGCTAGATTCGCACACAAAGCGATTAATAGAGCAATTGCAGAAGTGATCCCAAATTAGACTGAGTTTGTGAAGTTTTATTCTCTTCAAAAATTAGAAGGAAGGAAAAATTAGAATAAATTAGAGAAAAATATGAAAGTGTGAAGGAAATCCGGGGAAGAATTAAAAGTATTTGTAAAAGATGTTGCGACAGAATTTTTGGAACTAATTGCATTTGTACATTTAGCATTTTTGCTAATACGAATGTGCTATGTGCATTTTTGTACATATTAGCTAAGAAGTTTAAAAATGCAGCTGAACTAAAATTCAACTATTAGCTTTACAACCTGCAACTATATGTTATGGCAATTATAATTTTGAAATTGCAAAAAGACCAGTTCATATCCCGAATGGAGGTAAGTCACAATGCCATTGGAGGACATATCTAAAACACGGTTTCCATATTTTTGGTATATTTCCGAAATGTTGCATGCGAAGTGATTACAGGAGAAAATTATCAAGATGACTCGATACTAAGTTTACATTGATGTTTTTGTTTCGTTTGAGAGCGCCTCAAAAAGGTTCGGTTTCCTTTTCTCGGTGAACGTTACTCGCGCGAGTATTCACAACCAAAGAATTCTGTTTTCCCTGACTGTTGGTCTAAAAGTAAAATTATTATTTTAAAATCGATATAGTCTATTTGAAATGTATTCAAGGGCCCGTAAAAATCATATCGGATGAGATAGCCTTCTGGAAAGGAGAAAAGCGGATCTACATCTTTCTCATGAGTATCTGCCTGAGCCAGAGATTTCGAAAATGTTCTCATATGTTTGCACATTTATTCTTTAAATTTCTGGAAAAAATAGCGTAAAGTACATTAATAAAGAGGGCATAGTCCCCATTTTTATGGTTAAGTATACATTTTTGAAAATTTGCAATGTTTTGGAAAAACTACGAACTACTTTCGAGCATGTTCAACTTAATGATAGAGATATTTTACTTGAAATGAAATTTGTTCGTCTTAATTTGTCTTTTAATTAATGTCAAGTAAATGAAAAAAAATATTAGTTCTTTCCCACCGATGTTTTGTGAAATATGGACAATATTAAAAACAAAAGGCTGGAAAACGGCTTCAGAATTTTTTAGTTAATTATTTCTGTATAAAGAGTTAGTGGATTGAAAAATATGACAAACGCACTTTAATATATTATCTTGGTTTTAAAAAAATACACAAATGTAAATTTTAATTTCCCGTATACATACGTATATACGAAGTAATATACGTAGCATAAGGAAAGTGACTTAAATGCCGCGGAAAATCGATTTCGAGATTTAAACGAAAATACACGTTTTGGGGTCCCCAGATACCGAAAAAATGTTTTTTTGAAAACAGTCGCCTACTTCATTGGAGTGAAAACCATAGGTAGGTTTTTTTTCCAAATTAGATATTTCCCAGTCAATATGGCTCCACTCAAGACCACGATTTTGAAACACTTTCTTCAAAATTTGGGGACACTTCACATCAAGCCTCCCGGGCATATTAAAAAATTTCTCAAAAACGGCTCCACGGTTTTCTTTAAATTTCTTGTAAGAATAGAGTAAACTACACTTATAAAGGTGGCATAGCTCCCATTTTCACAGTTATCTCTAAAATTTTCGAAAAATTCAAAAGTTTGAATTTTTTCGCGTCTTTTTACAACTCCAAAATGGAAGATAGAGATTCTTCTTTTATATAAAACTCGTTGTCTATAGTTAGTTCTTTCACTAAGGTCCTGTACTTTTTTTGAAACTACAAAGTTGATGATAGACGTTTTTGGCTAAGATAAAGTTAGTTGTACAAAATTAGGTCTTTAAAAAGGTCATGTACATTTTTGTGATGGTTAGTTAATGCGTAATTTGCGCTAAAAATTTACAAAACTCTATTCCCCGAAACCTCTCTAATTTTTTTCTTTACATTTTCTCCACAATGTAACACGGGACAATAAGAAATATGGTGCTAGTCCCATTTTCAGGTACAGCACGTTTTTTCTAAAATTAAAAAAAACAATTTTAAAAGTATAAAATTAAAGAGCGTGTTTTTTGTCTCAGGCAAAGTATGTTGTGCAAATTAAGTAGTTAAAAATGGCATATTACATTTTCTGAAAACACGAGAAGTGTTTGCATAACTTTCGTTTGGGTGCATAGCTAGGGTGGTCAGAATATATATATATATATATATAAGTATATTAATAATATATTATTATTATATATACTATATATTTATATATTGACTCTCTTCCTATATAACCCTAAAAAGAAAAAATCGCAGTATTTAACGTCATTATTGGGAAAACTAGTTGAATTGCAATGCTATATGCTAAGCTGCGAAGTATTTCCATCTGCGAAAGTTACGATCATCATTCAGACCCCCACGATCCTCCTTGCAGGCTTGCAGCAACTTGCCGACGACAACCACTCGTTTCACGCGCTTTCCACAAAGCCATAGACCCGCATTCACTCCCAGCAGGCGTGGCCGCCATCTCCAGCTCCCACTGGCACCACTAAGCACACAAGACCCACCATCAACTCCCCACAGGCTGTGCGCCGCCATCATCAGCTCCCACTGCACGACTGAGCACACAAGACCCACGATCAAACTCCCACTGGCAAACCACTAAGCATACAAGACCCACATCAACTCACCCAGCAGGCGGTGCGGACCGCCATCTCCAGCTCCCACTGCACCACTAAGCACACAAACCCACATCAACTCCCCAGCAGGCGGCGCCCGCCCATCATCAAGCTCCCACTGGCACCACTAAGCACACAAGACCCACATGTAACTCCCCACTGCATCACTAAGCATACAATGACCCACATCACTCCCCAGCAGGCGTGCGCCGCCATCTCCTAAGCTCCCACTGCACCACTAAGCACACAACACATCCGCATCAACGCCAGCAGGCGTGGCGCGCATCATCCAGCTGCCACGGCACCACTAAGCACACAAGGACCCCACATCAACTTCCCCAGCAGGCCGGTGCGTCGCCATCTCCAGCACCCACCGCACCACTAAGCACAAAAGACCCCATCACCTCCCCAGCAAGGCAGGTGGGCCGCCATCATCAGCTCCCACTGGCACCACTAAGCACACAAGAACCCCATCAACGCCCCAAGCAGATGGTGCGCCGCCATTTTCCAGCCTCCCCACTGACACACTAGCATTACAAGACCCACACACTCCCCAGCAGCGTGCCCCCATCTCCAGCTCCCACTGCGACACTTAAGCACAACAACACCTCGCTCAACGCCCCAGCAGGCGGTGCGGCCGCCATCCTCCAGCTCCCACTGCACCACTAAGCACACAAGACCCGCCATCAACGCCCCAGCAGGCGGTGCCCGCCATTTCCACTCCACTGGACCACTAAGCATACAAGACCGGCATCAGCATCCCAGCAGGCGGTGGCGCCGCCAATCTCCGCTCCAACTGGGCATCACTAAGCACCACACAACACCCGCATCAACCCCAGCAGGCGGGCGCCGCCATCTCCAGGCTCCACTGGCACCACTAAGCCACAAGACCGCATCAACGCCCAGCAGGCGGTGCGCACCCATTTCCAGCTCCCACTGGCACACTAGCATACAAGACCCACAATCACTCCCAGGCAGCGGTGCGCCGCCATCTCCAGCTCCCACTGGCACACTAAGCACACAACACCCGCATCAACGCCCCAGCAGGCGGTGCGCGCCATCTCCAGCTCCCACTGGCACACTAAGCACACAAGACCCACATCAACTCCCCGCAGGCGTGCGTCCCATCTCAAACAGCCCCACTGGCACAACAAGCACAAAGACCCGCATCAACTCCCACAAGCAGCGGTGCGCGCCATCATCACTCCCTACCTGCACCACTAAGCATACAAGACCCACATTTCAACTCCCCAGAGGCGGTGCGTCGCCATCTCCAGCACCGCACTGGCATCCACTAAGCCACATGAGTCACATCAACGCCCCAGCCAGGCCGTTGCGTCGCCATCTCCAGCAACCCACTGGCACCAACTAAAGCCCACAAAGCACACCGCATTCAAGCGCCCAGGCAGGGCCGGTGCGTCGCCCATCTCAGCTCCCACTGGCACCGACTAACACACAAGACCCACATCCCACTCCCCGCGCGGCGTGCGCCGCCATCTCCAGCTCCGACTGGCACCCTAAGCACACACAGACCCACATCAACTCTCCACAGCGGTGCGCCGCGCATCTCTAGGCTGCAAACCAGTAAAATATTCTTTATAAATGCTGTTATAAGTGAACCTGGTGTCTCCCATAAAATGAGTCTTTAAGGACAAGTTTATATAACCCTGAACATACAGAGAAAATTCCAACCTCCAGCTTAATATACTATGAATACATTTATACAGGATATTCTTCACTACAGACATTTCATTTTTCATCCGTAGAGATAAGGGTCATATTGCAAATCAGTGCCCACTGAAGCCCCTAAATAATAATGAAACTGAAGAAAACACCCATTCTCTCACCATGATTTCAAAAGCTGATACTACATATATATCACATCAATTATACAATAAAAATCAAGCTTTTTTATTCAATAACCTACAGTTTTCATCTCTTGAGAAAACAGCTCACCCTACTGTTTCGTCATTGCAAGAATCATACATTTTAATGAAGACAGAAATTAGTACCAAAAAGCTCAACCAACAAAGAAGAACAAATCAGGCACCTCGTACAACTCAAGACATTACACAAAACAAAAAAGTAGAGAAACAAATTGCACCTATCAAAAGCACCATAGACAATAATCAAGAAAAATGTCCATTAAATTACCAACAATTTTTAGTATTCATGATTCTTTTATTAGTCATGCGTGATATGTTGTGAACGTTGTAGTATTCCAGTTGAAGCATGTGGGGGGCCTACTGAAGTTGCTCCTGCCTTGCGAGTGGGCAGCGGCGGCGTGGCGTGTGAGGGATGCTTTCCATTGGAAAGACTCCAAACAAGACCGAGTGGAGCCAAACGGCCCGAAACAACAAAGGACGAGGAAGAGTATGGAAATATTACCAACACCCATAAGTATCTCTGCAATATTAATGCGGGGTATCATCCCGTCATTGATTGGGTAGATGGTAACATCTTTGAAGTTATTTTGCATAATTGAATAATATGTGTTGAAAGTTCAAATGAAAATTCGTAATATAGATCGAAATGAGGGCAAGTTAATGAAAGATGTGGGGCCAATGCTGAGATTCAGATTTATGTTTGTATTAGGAGTTATGAAAGAGATATGTGGAATTGTAATACTTTAAATGAGTAATATTGCTAGTGTAATAGTATTAGAAATGCGATCGCGAAAGGAGATTATAAAGATAAAAATAGTTGCAAATAAAAATGGTGTAGGGTTTAAAGATAATGATCTTGGAAGAAATAAGTAAAGGTGATCACCAAATACGATTATATGAAGTACTATTGATAATAAATATTATTTTTTGGTGTTTTTAAAGAATATATATTTATATCCCTATCACGTATGTAGCAATTTTAAGGAATATAGTGCAAAAAGAAGGGACATCTACCCAAACGAAGCAATCCAAGAGAAATCTTATGAAGAAAGTTTAAAATCTAGTTTCTTTTCATGTTCAACACAAACAGACTGTCAGCGTCAAGGACAAAAGTAGATAGTGTGCCTTACGAGTACAGACAAACTGCGAGCGCTTTTCTTTTGCTTTACACGGTGGATCTTGTTAGATTTCTGTGGTTGCAAGAAAATAGTAAATAATTGATTTCAAATAGTAATTTTACGTAACCTCGGGTAAGAAATTCTTTCAATGCGCAAAGTATCACTTAATAGTCTTGGACCATTGGGTCTAATGTTTCTACTGCTCTTTTTGTTTATACATTACAATTATATCACGTTTCTTGGAAAATTGATCGACAGAAGATTCTAGCATTACGAATACAGGAAAATTTATTTCGTTGATTCTAGGCTTGAAAAATATTGACGTAACTTTCTCAGAAACTAATGCTGAGTAAACTTTTTCTTGCTGCCACTCGGAATATCTCCAAAAGTTTCTCTTAAAGAGGCCCATCGTTAACTGACTGCAGATCGCACCACTGGCGGCTGGATTACTTAGTGTAAGGGGATCGGTGCTACAGAATGTCATTTTTGAGAAAATTTCGAAAAATATCCCTGGGATTTCACATACAATTCAAAAATTAGTTTCAAACTCACAATGTCTCAAACCAGTCCACATAGATAGAGGAACATTTGTTTTGACAAAAATACTACGAGTAGTTTAGGCGCTGGCATTGTTCACTCGACGAACCATCGGACAGAGACAAACAGGCAAACAGGAAGAATCGTAAACGAACGATTAAAAAAAGGAAAAAAAGAAAAAAAGAAAAAAACACCTTTCGATGTCAGGGGACCCCAGAAAGTATATTTCCGCTGAAATCTCGATACATTACTTTCTCTTTTTTGCATATATTACTCCGTGTACAAACGAGAAAATAGAAGGTTGAGGAGTGAATAAAATTTACTGTGCTGTAGAGTTAGCCCTCGCCCTTAATGGGATCTTAGTTGGCTAATAATAATAATAATAATAAATAATAATAATAATAATAATAATAATAATAATAATAATGACAACAACAACAAAATAAAATGTCATTATATAAATGAAATGCTTATGCAAACATAGCTAAAAACTTCACTGGCTTAATTGGGCTATAACAAATATTTTACTAAAGTACAGAAATGCTCCAATGTTAAGAAAAGGTACACAAACAAATTCTTTGGGTTGGTGTATCTTGAAATGCTAAAAAGCATCGATGTAGTCTCATGGGCCTCGCGAAGGGCTCAAGAAAAAGTTGCTCACCTCCGATCGCTCGCGCACCCGCACATACTGGTGATAGTTGTCACGGACACGAAAAAACAGCTTTGATGAAATTTTCATATTCTTCATTCAAGTAGATTTTATTAAAGTTATAGAAATATTGTATAGGACATAATGGACGTTATCACCACCAAATTATTGGGAGGGGTGTTAACAGATAAGGCACAGTTTATTCCTCAAGTATACTCCACACGCCACAAAATATCGGGGGAAACTTTCCTTCCGCGAGTCCTTGGGGATACCCATGACCGATAGCCCCCAAACTTCAAACAATGTGCTTCAGAAGAATTAGCTTGGTCGGGATGTTGCTGCGGCGCGGCGCGGCGTCGAGGAGCGCAAGAGCAACGCAACCGCTTCGCAGCAAGCAGCCGAGCCACATGCACATACGCGATGCATGCGCATGGATTGCATAACACCTTTTGTGGCAATCCCGATGAATGTCAAATACGTGTCTCAATCATTAAGACAGATCGATGGGGGTTAAACTCCACACCAATGGTTTGGAAAACGTTGCTGGTTAAGGTGACCTTGATGTAATCAGTTGATGAGATTTAATTGGACATTAAATGATAAACTATTAAGTCACATTTAATAATTAAGTAATCAATTGATTAAATAATTCTCAAACTAAATATAGTTAATTGATTTAAATACAATAATAGTAATAATAGTATAACGCTGTAATTAGTGATATACGGTAATGAGAAGTGATGTGGATAATGATAAAAATACGCAATGTTATCATTTTAAAAAGTAATGTTGCTTCACTTATCAAAGACTTTTTCTTTTACTTAATTTGCAATTACGCAGCTTGAATGATACGTTTTGATTTTAATTGCTTTTTCAGTATTATACAGTTTTTAAAATTCGGAAAATTTTGAAACTTCAAAGTAACATGTCAGTTAAATTTTTCGTTTCTATTTACATTGCGATTATATTTGATAATTATGTCAGTTTGTAATTTCATTGTTGAACGCAATAACATAAATGTAACCTGTTACAATTTCAATATATTCCTTTTTTCATACACAAACGTTGTTTTATGTTGATATCCAAGTTTGACCTCTTTTTTTTATACTCTTCATGAAATCGAACGCCTTGCGAGCGTGTTTTGTCTTACTTGATGTCAGTGAAATGGTGAAACATACTAGATTCGTTCATGACAGGAGCTTCGAAGGGAACATCACAGGCGAATAACTTCACTCGGTCAGATGTTGCGGCGCCGTGATGCCGACTACGGCGACTGAAAAAATGGGCTCAGTCTGGCCTTGCACGGCTTCCTGTCACAACCGTCTGTTGCGCGCTTTTGCCGACAGGTTGCGACAAGGAAATTTCTTGCATTGGTCAATGCTGGTTCCTCGCAAGGAAAAGGTACGGTTTATATGAAAGAGTTTCCAGAAGACGTTTCCGACAATTAAATACAAGACTGTCACCACAACCGATTTGCCTTTTCGAATGTGAATACAAAAAAAAAAAAAAAAAAAAAAAAAAAAAAAAAAAAAAAAAAAAAAAAAAAAAAAAAAAAAAGATCCCTATCAAGTGGTCATATCACATTTACTTTTAATTAATGAAAGCTCGATTCAATATTGAATACTTCGTTTTTAATAAACAACTTCCATACCTTATTAATAGGTTCAAAAAGAAACTATAAGAAGAACAAAGGAAAGAATTATAATTATATTTTGGTCTGCAGAAAAAATGAATTGCACCCTGATCAACAGTTTTGTTGGCAAACATGAAAAAATGAAAGAATATAACAGATACTTTCAATTGTTTTTATAAAAAAAATGGAGGAAAATACATCAAATATTGAGCAAAAGTAACAAAATTAAAAAAGAACGGAGTACAATTATGATAGGGGCATTGCCATTACAGTACGCCTAGAAAGTTTTTGGAGAGAATTGGGTCACTAGAAACAACAGAAGCCCCGTGATGTGAATTGAAAAAAAATATATATTTTCTAGAGACATATTTTCTATATAGAAAAGATGTTTCAATTATTTATAATAAAATTTGTCAATAATATCAATAAATAAAACAATAAAATTAATTTTAGAAAACACTTAGAGCAATGCGAGAGGGAGCGTAGTGGGTATCTCTATTATGTATAACTGTTTCTTTCATTTGAAAGTTCTAGAGGAAAACTGTTATGCATTTTTTAAGTTTATAAGTTCCACTGCGTAAATGTGCAAATAAATTTTTACTTTCCCGTATACGTAAGCTATTTTGTCAAAAACTGCTCTAAATGTTTTCTTCAAACTTTTTGAGCAGATAGTGCTTATAGCACTCTTAAAAAAAAGTACTCCAAAATGAACATTACATTTTAATTTTTTCAAAAACTACACAAATGTGATTTTTTGAAAGATCATCCACACCATTAATGTGAACATTTCCTACCATTTGTAAATTCTATTGTATTTGTGAGTTAATGTGTTTCAAATGACGTTTAATCAAAACTTTCGAAAAATCAAAAATTTTCTGTGAAAAAGGGCTTTAAACTTTGAATTTATCATAGCTTTTAAACACCATTTTCTTATAAACGGCTCAACATTTTTGAAAGAAAATTGCCATTTTGTGCGAGGTTTACTGTTCTTTAATATTCTTTAAATAATATTTTCGTTCTACTATTACGAAACCCAAAAAGTACGAAATTTTTAAAAATATAAACTTTGAACAGACGGCAACTGCCAAGAGTATGTGGCAAGTACCTGCTTCAGTGGCCAATGCTCCAAAAACAGCTGGGCGACAGTCGTAAATAGACTGTGTATAACAGATGGCTAAAATGTCTGTCGAATCTTTTTTTTTTCTGCTGAGAAACGAAATTCTCAACTACAGCAAAGCCGCGCATAGTTTTTAAATGTAGTGATAAATTCATGGCGATGTATGGCAAATAGCGATCTGTAAAGGGTATTGTTATTTATTTAATTATAAGGTTTAGTTTTTAATTAAACATTTCTTTATGAAATTTCCATGGCGTGCGTTCTTTCGGGATACACACGTAAGCCCGAATTGCTTCCTGGTCAAGTAGCTTCCTGTTGGCGTTCACTGATCAACTTTTAGGATTACATTCAAAATTACAAGACAGCTACGTAGAGACAGGCAAGTCCCAAAGCCGAGTTTTCGAATGCTGAAAACCCGTTGTAGAAACCACGGAAGACTCCCGTTTAGAACAGTCGGCTGCCGGAATTCTCCTCCAGTCAGAGACTGCATTTGACCTAGCTGACAAGTCAGAAAATCTTGCCACTGATAGGTCTCGAACCTACAACCTCCCGGTCAAAAGTTCTGCAGTGACATCTGTTGATGGACTGGGCCACCACCTCTCCCGGTTCATGTTGCATTATAGATCAGCAATTTTTTCATACTCATTACATGAAAAGAACTGTTTTCCTGTAGGTATTCGATACTGCGCTTTTGCAATATTCGTGAATATTGTTTGTTATATTTAAATTATTGCAGTGTTGGGCGAAAGTATTTTATTTGCTCATATTAAACACGCTGTGCGCTACTTTTTGGAAAACCATTTTGAGTGATTTCGTTCAGCAGCATTCTTGCTGCTTCAAACAACTAACGAAACATAATTCAAATGTACATCGTTTATTAGAAAACATCGAGCATTTTCGTATGAAACACTGCTCTTCGCGATATTTGGAGCACGCTTTGTGGTTTCTGTGTTGACCACCTTCAGGATGTGGAGGGGGAGTGAAAGCGGCGTCACCGGAAACTGCCAGCGACGGCAAGGGCGCCGGGATTCCTGGGGGCGAATAGCACGTGGAGACGCAGAAAATTTGAATATTTAAAAAAATGAATAATGAAGTTAAATAAAAGAAATTACCTAGCAAAACAAAATAAAACACGTGAATTAAATTTCTGAGATAATTTTTTCACAAATAGCAAATAAGAAAGGTCCGCGCGCAACAAAATAAATAGAGAGTGTGCGACTTACGTAGCTCTAAAGGCATTTACAAAATATTTCCAATGCTTTTTACTAAAAGTTAATGAAGGAGCGGGAAAATCAACGCAAAAATATACCACTTGCATTTCGGAACTTTTTACCTTCTCGCATATTACATTCAAAGCATAGATAAATATTTTCAATGCTGTGGCAAAAATGGCAATTTTTCGAATGGAAAACTCTTACTTTAGGTTCCCATCACCGAAAACGTGGATAATTCTTGTTCCCGCATGAACAAACTGACAACGATGTTTTCTCAAGAATGGCTCAAATTTTTTGGACGAGAACATACATGCTTTACTCTTCTGACTTATTCTTAAATTTCAATTGCACTATTAAATGACCTACAAGTTCAGAAAATGTGAATAAATGTGTTTTACAGGCTGCTAGCAACTGGGAAGAGGGTGGGGCAATAGCGAAAAGCTAGCCTACACTAAAGAGATTAGAAACGTAACTAGTTCGAGAAAGTATGTGCCATTCTGTCACTACGAGTTCGAGTGTGTAAAAATATCACTTTCATATATTGTAAATGAAAATCAAATATTTATTTTACTTGAGAGGCAAATGAAATTTAAACAAAATTAATTTATTTTCTAATTGGAAAATTAGTTTGCCTGGTTGACACAGGTTTGTTTCATCAATGCAAAAAGTTTTAAAACAATATACTTTCATTCACTGCTTATTGAAATAGTAAATTAAATAGATGAAAAATGTGTTTTAAAATATAATATTACTTAAAACGTAATAAATAAAATATCACTACAATGTTTACCACGCAATTTTAAATTTAATATAACCGATATATTAAAATTATAATTTAGTTTCATTGTAATAATTAATATATTGCTTATCATTAATTTAGTTTCAATGTGATCCAAGTACTATTCCCGTTTTTGCATTTGTTTTATTTTAAAAGATAAGACAAGAATGTGTTGTTATGAATAGTGTGATTTGACAGGTATAAATAAGTGAACTATTATTTAGAATGAATTATTGTATTTCTCATTTGAGAAATTGCTTTCTCTTAATTCATGAGAAACCGTAATTCAAACCTGAAAATACTTGAGAGATGACTTCAGAATGAACTTCGTCAGTAAAAAGTAACAATAACAACAGTTTATTTTTTCAACAAATTTAATGACATATCACAGACCGTAATAGATGAAAACAAACTTTCAGTCAAACTATGTAATTTTCATTATACCCTAGAACAATTACACAATGTGTGGACTGCCACCTCTTATCGAACAAGAAATCAAGAACAACTTCTTATTTCTAAGCATGTGTTTTTTAACAATTTTGTATTGCACAAGACTTTGCTTCATAAATATTCATGGAAAACTAATTTAGTAAATTATTAAAAGCTCCCGATTCCATTGAGATATATAAACTTAACATAATTGTACTCATAAGAAGAATCGAAAAATACCCAACAAGAGATCATTTATGGTAGAATTTTTACAGATTTTTTTGGAGCTGCTCTTTTTCACAACAAAAGAATCGACACTAGTAGAAAACTGGTATGTAATAGAAACTAAAACTACTCAAACAATTTATATACTCCTTTCATCTAAATCAAATGTATGTCCAATGTAGTCATTCTTATCACAATTAAATCAAAGCTAACTCATTTGTTCATGTTTTGGTTGATTTTTGTTTTCATATATTTTTGTGGTTGCAGTCTTTTTCAAAGCTTTGTACTCCTAAATAAGAAATACACTCTTAAAACCATTAAGTTCATAATATTCTTATATTGAACCATGTCACATTGGTATAGAGAAAAATGCATTCAGAATCTAAATAATAAATGCTGAAATGAAAGTACAGAAAAATATGAAGGCCTTTTTGTATTCAACCTGCAAAGGAAACGAAATTATCAATCAAAAAATCACTCATTAATATATTTGGTCTTTTAAATGTTACCACAAAACTCATAGGTTTTTAATAGAATATCGTTTTGAATTGTCAAGAAAATCAGTCAATATTGACGTTGCAGAGAACTGTTGCACAGGAGTTATCTATTTAAATTTAGGCCCATTTTGTTAATGAAGTAAGAAACACATTGAACCACCTTCTGATACACAATTGAACATATATACAGATTCTTCAGATATCAGTTATACGGTCTTAAACATCCAGGGGCAAAATCCACTTTAATTGTATGCCTACTTAATAAAACTTTCCATTATTACATTCGATAACCTCATCTCAGTATCAGCCATTTTAGTTTCATATCTCAATAATTCTCTTAGACATATGTCCAAATACTACTAATGTTCATCAACAATGATTTTCATTTCAATCAAACATTTCATGTTATCATTAATTCTTAAAGCTCACACGCTACATTTCGATGAAAGTAATATCTTCGGAGAGGAAACACAGCAAGCGTGAATTGCCAAAATCCTATTCAAAATGGCAGAATTTTAACTCATTCAGTTCGACTAGGCTTAGAAATGAATATGTGTGCGCAGGAAAATATATTTTGTTACAGGCAGCCAACCAATTTGATGTACGTAATAAATGCATTACACAAAGTACTCTTACATTGAAATGAATATGAACTACTCTGCGACACGTTACAAAGTTCACGCCGCACTTCTCTTGACCATTAGATGGCAGTTTGTTTTATTACAAACGCCAGTAGCACGATGCTCAATAATACCTGACCATCTCAGATAAACATCACACATCTAGAGCGATGCAATTTTTGGAAGGAAAATCCCCTCCGATCAGAGGGGGATCTTTGTCTTTGACGAAGGCCACGGTGGCCTTGTCGTCGATGGCGGGGGCGAGGTTTGGTGGGAGGGCGGGCTTGGGAAGGACGGGAGTGGAAGGGCCGTGGCGGGACGAGCGCCTGATGGGGGGCCCCAGCGCCGCCCGCAGACGCCGCCACGCTGCCTCCTCCGCCCCCTCGGCGCCACGCCCGCAGCACCCGCCCGGCGCGCACCCCGACGGCCACTGCAGGAAGGTGCGCGTCTCCACCAGCAAGCGCAGCAGGCGCGGCAGGGCCTTGGCGTCCAGCGGCTGCAGCTCCACCAGCACCAGGAAGTCCCGGCCGGCGCCCTCCAGCAGGCGGTGCGTCGCCATCTCCAGCTCCCACTGGCACCACTAAGCATACAAGACCACATCAACTCCCCAGCAGGCGGTGCGCCGCCATCTCCAGCTCCCACTGGCACCACTAAGCACACAACACCCGCATCAACGCCCCAGCAGGCGGTGCGTCGCCATCTCCTGCTCTCACTAGCACCACTAAGCACACATGAGTCACATCAACTATACAGTAGGTGGCGCTTCGATAACTACATCATCCAGTCTCACCACTGTCCACAAAAGGCACAAATCAACTATGATCACAACTCTTCAACAGGCCGAATGTCACTATCTCCAGTATAAACTCTCGTCACTAAGCCTTCACCAAGGCATAAATCAACTAATTTCACAACTATCCAGCAGACAAGCGTTGCCATTTATAGCCCGCAGCATCTTCTCGCACCACTTGGCGAACACCACGGGCACAGAAACCACATTCACACTCCAGCAAGCGGTGTGCCGGCTACTACTGAAATGCAGCCACATGTTCGCAACTCTAACTACTAAAATACAGCAAATAATATGTAAATACATCATCACAAACAAGTCTATCATTTAATATCAACGAGATTTTCCAGTTCCCCGTACACAAAAGACCTTCGGAGGTGAGTCTGTGCTATTTGTACTTCAACTTGCATAGTATATGTGATTCCTGATTTTTAGGTATATCCATATGCACTTGTTCTCCTAAAGTAAAAACATCCTCTTTGCGGCAAAACCGGACTTTACCTTCCGAACTCCTGTACACAAAACTTAGCCTAATAATAATGTGAGTTCGTGACATCAGCAAACTTCGTTATCGTCATAATAAAATCCCTACTTATTGGTAATAAGTAATATTTTTGTATCTTTATGCCCCTTAAGTTAATAACATCTATGGTGTGACACTATTTATTATGTTAACGAGGACAATTAAGGGGAGTGTTTAACATTGACGTTTATTGAAGTCTTATCAAAAGCTTACCGAGCTATCTACATTTGAGTCCAAAACTACGAGCGTGTCTACGTTTTCAACAAGTGCGGGTGCAGGATCACGAGAAACGAGTTCTTTGGACATGCCATTGAGTGAATCTGGATGCCAGCTATTTGTCATCAGCAGTGAGGCCTTCGTAAAACGCCAGTGAGCGTACCAGGATCCCTAGCAACGTTGGGTCACAACAATGAGTTCTTTGAAGCGCTAAAAAAGTACTTGGTGGTAAAATATGATTAACGGATTATATAAAAGAGCGTACCTGGCTGCCGACGAAGGCGTGTGTGAGGAGCACCAGGAATGGATTCTTTGCCAGAGCCAATGAGCGAAGCTGGCCGCTGACGAAGGGGTGTGTGAGGATCGTGAGGAGCCTACCTGGCTGCCCACGAAGGCGGGCGTGAGGATCATGATGGTGTGTCGGCTGCGCGCCATGCACTCCACGATGTTCTGCACGATGAGGGATCCAAGGGGGAAGTCGCGCTCGTGCAGGCACAGGCGGTAGCGTGGGTTGCTGCCCTCCAGCCGCGGCAGCAGTTCGCCCAAAACCCACGGACGGTCGTGCTTGCTGCAGACATAAAAAAGGATTTTCGTCCTCCGTCATGACATATGACTTCTCTGTGCACCTCGTCGAGGTGTGGTTACTGATATTCATGCTTTCTTTCTCCTATTCCTCTGAGCGAACCTTACTGTTACATCATAATGTATTACCAACATCTCGGAGAATTTCGAATTAGTTTTTTCAAACAGCAAGTAGCAAAAATATCTTAATGAAAATACAATATATATTGATAATAAAAGGTGAAAGAATATTCACTTTCACCAAGATGTCACCAAGTGACCACCTTGTTATTGCTGTTTTATTGTGAAAGGTATAGTCTGATTGTAATTAAATTTATTTTCAATAAGTCAAGGTTTTTTAAAATTATAATTCAACAAAGTTTAATGAAAACTTGTCACATAATTAATATGTGTAAAAATTAATGTAGAGATAAAGTATGATGGAAACATTTCCTGCTAGTCTGTGTATTTTGACTAATACACAAGTACAAAATTGTATTAAAAAGTAGTGTGATGTTTTTGGCTTTAGATATTTCTATGTCAAATCGAATCCATTACGGGAAATAAGAGGATAAATATATCAATCTCTCATTCCACGTCACAGGTTAAGTCTTTTTTCGCAGTGCAGTATTATTTGTTATACCAATACCACAATACTCTCCCGAAATCGTAATAATCGCTGTAGTTAGTATGTTAATAGCATTATCTTTCCTTTGTAAAATGCGGGGCTCAGGAATATTTGTGTAGTTCCGAGCCTTGCACACGTGTTTAACTCCTCAATCAGGGAACTGGCGGAAAGAAAATTGTGTGGGATACTTTGGTGTTAGTGCTCGTGTTAAAAATGTGGGTTGTGTATGATGGCGTGTATGATGTATGTAGCGGTGTATGATGATCCTTATCACTATTTCTTAACTACTGCTTATAACCAGCAATCATGCCATCGATTTAGTAAAACTGTTTTATCTGTGAAAAATATTTGTACATTGTCAAAAACACGAAAATGAAGTTCGGAATAGTATCACCGATGTAAACTTAGCCTGCGTATTCAATAAAGGTCACGACAATTTGAACCAGTTTTGTTTTACTCTCACACAAATTCAAAAGAGACCTCTTTCTCTATAGGAATAAAACTGAAAAAAAACTAAATAACAACGTAAATCATTAAAAATACATAATAAGTAGCAATAGCGCACATGTGTAGGCAGAAACAACGGCATACAGATAGCTAGCTTGAAGCGTAGTTGTAAACTTTAAAACAAAATTCATAAAGTGGATACTTTCTTGTATGTGATGAAATCATTAAATGATAATGGCTTATGTAACTTTAGTATAATTATACAAAATATTTGTTTTGTCATGGGTTCATGACCACCTCCTTCTCTTAATCCATCACGAATCGGCATTTCTAACACACTTCACTCGCCGAATGACCCACTGGGTTATAGATGGCAGTATTTATCTACAAGCAAAATAAAGCTACTCTGAGGGACCTGAGAAGTAATAATAAAAATATTCAAAAATGTAAAAAATTGTTTGCATCTCTAAAATAATTGTATATCAAATAGTTAACTGTTCTAAAATGTTATAATTGGAGGTAAATGTAGAGGGTGTCTCTGAATGGTGAGGTCCGAGCCTGTCTGCCAACCTAGATGGCAATTTTCATGGGGAATCCCCCACCCCCAATAGTTCACCAAATAGGTTTTTGTTTTTGGACACAACGCGGATCCTGAATGGGACCTTCACAAGGGGAGATGAGCATCGGCAAATTGACTAATTTCATTCCATGGATAATTCGGGCATGCTTTGCCATTAGCACCGTTAGTGTACTGAATGAGTTTTGCGCCTGGGAGTGGCCGTGTTCTTCGCTGGATGGGGAGACATTCTCCCTCCGGGTGTTTCGACAAGGTCTTTCAAAGAGACATCTCCGACCAGAGGGCCACCTCCCCGGCAAGAGCGGAGGTGTCGTGCATGTGTGTGCGTGTAAGGGGAAACAATGCGACCAGGAAGAGGAAAGAAAGTTGGCTCGCGGTCCAGGGCCACGCCGGCATTCCCTGTGGCAGGAGCGCCTCACCTGTAGCAGACGAAGGCGTCAAAGTCGCTCTGGGCCCCGCCGGCGGCGCCCGCGGCGCCCTGGACGGAGCGCTTGGCTCGCAGCACGTGCACCACGTAGGTGAGCTCGAGGCGGAAGCGCAGCGACAGCAGCGCGATCGCGGCGGCCGCCAGCAGCGCCCCCACCACCACCGCGCCCCCGACCGCCGCGCCGCTCCAAGCTGGGGCGGCGGCGCCACTGCGAGGCCGGCGGGCCCGGCCCGCCACCAGGCGCGCGCCCCGCCCACAGCGGCGGCTGCGAGCACTGCGGCGGCCGCTGCTCGCCCAGCCACAACACCGACGGCCCTGTCGAAGCGAACTCGGCAATGCTTCGCTTTCGCAATGTATTAAATACAGTTCAAGTTCAAAATCAATTTTAATGAATATCAATAAATGCGCATTAACGACACTTACGTTATGCAAAAACTACACTTAAACTACGTATGGACTACGCTGAACTAAGAATGAACAACTATTTATCTAAGTATGAACTACTCTTTAACTAACTATAAACTACACTTTAACTACGTATTAACTACACCTTTCTACTCTACACATTAAAAACAAAATATTCGAATAATGTGCCTCGTTAGCATTTGATTCAGACTACCTGCTTTCTAGATCTCAACTTGGATGTTATTCGATATTATGAGTGAAAGTGAGGCACGTGGTTCAAACAGACATTCATTAATCGCACATCTCGCAAGGTCCTGGAACTGCGATGAGCCCACCTCATCTATTAATTTTGAAAAACAACGCCCCCACAAGTCCGGTTTAATCCAAACCATTCTTTAAATGTTCCCAGTAGCAATAAGAACAAAGTGTAAACATTTCAGTAAAATCGGTCGAGTATTTTTGGTGTCTATATACGACAGACTTTCCCTTTTCTTTATGTATAGATTGGTTTTGACTATTTAATTATTGCAATGCAAGTATGTAATTATATAATCTGGTTGACCTCACCAGTGCCATTTCGTAGCCATTGCTGCAGGTGGCGAGTGGCGCACTTGGCGCAGTCGAGGGGGTTGGCGCCGAGGTCGACGAGGCGCAGCGGGCGCAGGGCGCGCAGCATGGTCGCTGTCAGCGCCGTCAGCTCCGTGCGCGACAGGTTGACGGCTGCGCGGGGCCCCAGCGCCGCGAACGCGTGCGCGCCCCACTCGCCGCGCAGCGGGTTCCCGCTCACGTCCAGCAGCGCCGCCCCGCCGCCCTGCGCTGACAGCGCCCCCGCCGGCGACGACAGCGCATTGCGCGACAGGTCGAGCAGCTGCAGGCGCGCGCCCGGCCACAGGCGGAGGCCCGGAGGCTGCGTCAGCCTGCACCCTGACAGGTCCAGCACCTGCAGAAGAACATGTGTTTGCAATATCTATTCAAGCCCGGACGAATCACTGAAACTGGCAGGAAACACAGTGAAAAGGGATGCGTCAGACTGCTTCACCGCTGGGTTCGCTACCTCCAGAAATGACAGAATGTGTCAGACCATCAAAGTAGAGTTGTCTACGAAAGATTCGCAGATGTCCAGTTTTTGCTGTTTATGCCATCTACCATACCCAATACAGAAGGGGACGTCAGCCTGCATCCCCGTAGGTATAGCTGCAGGAGGCAGAAAAAGACACTCATTGAGACATAGAAAGAAAGAATGAAAGAGAAAAAGAAAGAGGATAAGAGAGATCATTATTGCAACATTCACACTGATCCAGCAACTGTTTATGCAATTGCTGGATATAATTCAACACACTCATTCAAAAATACTAAGGAATGAGGATGGTCGATATACGAAAGTTTTTACGTAGATTAAGTGCTTTATTTTATGAAAAATTTGTTTAAATGACGAAAACGAAATGGCTGTGTTATTATTGTTATCCCAAATATTCACCACTATACATTTTTTATTAAATACTTTTTATTAACAACTCCTATAATAGTCACGATCGTCGACCATCATAAATTACACATTTCTACAACCCACATATTTCAGAAAATAGATATCAGGACAATTAAAATTCGAAAACAAACTAAAATGAAATGAAATAAAATATTTATTTCAGGCGGTTAGCAATATGAATATGTATTCGACCAGATTTTGATAAATAAAAGTATCTATTCGATCCTAACTCATCACACACACGCCGGTAGATGATACATTGTATCAGACACATTGTTATAGTACGTGAGAAAATGTAATCAATGAGACGCATTCAGTTCAAGCGCCACGTGGTCTGAAGAGGGAGGGCGTTAGGTACTGTACCTGCAGCGAAGGGAGCTGCTCAACGAAGTCGCTGGGGACGGCCGCGAGGGGGTTGTTCGCCAGGCGCAGGGTGTGCAGCCTTCGAGCCTTCCTGAGCAAGCAACGAGCACCTGCCGACGCAACGTCGGATATGTTGCAAGTACTCACGTCGAGAACCTCCAACTGCGGATACTGAAAACAAAAACGTCACTTACTGGTCAAGAATGATCTCAACATTTTAATGAGAGATAATACGAATGTGACTAGGGGCGCATTACCCTTACCTTTACCCGCAGAGCAAAATGCAAATATTAGTTCAAAACTCCTTATCACATTTTAATTCATATAATTATTTACACTTCCGGTGATGCAACATATTCACAAAAAAATGAACACTGAATTATATTGAACATTGTAATGTCAATATTTGAAAATACAAAATCAACATTTTCATCAGACAAAAATATGCCTCTACTGTATCTTGTAAGTATGATTCAATTAGAACAGTTTAACTGATCTATTGTAAGCAATTTGTACTCCAATTACATGTGAAGGATCCTAACTGGCATTGTTTAGTGAGTGCCTCAGCTCTTAAAACCACTGGTTCCGTAAGTGTAGTGCATTTTTTATCGCGGGCGGGGCTGTGATTTTCCCACACAAGACAGCAAGGTCCAGAGACGATCTACAAGCCGGTTCGCGCGGTTTTTTCCAACTAGATATCTCTCATCAGGGGGAGAAAATTGGCAATTCAGTCCCATCTGTACGAGGACAAAAGCAATCGTTGCCATTCAACATATATATGATTGGACTACATTGCCTTAACTTCTCTCCAACATGATGTGGCGTCATACGGGTGTAATCGAACACAGACTAGAGTGGTCTGTAAAACAGTAGATTTATTAACAATCTAGACCGTAGTTTCAAGTTAACAAATACCCTGCTCACAATAAACTAAATAAATAGACCCACTACAAGGAGAGAATTTAAGAACAGCTACCACACCGCAACATACCACCGATGTTCCCTGTATGAAGCCGCCCTACTTTGAGACCATCTACGCGTCTCGCAAGTCACGACAATGAATTGCCGGCCCCTCGCCCTAGTGCACCTACACGCACAGACACGCGCTTCACCTGTCTCCAACGCCGCTAGAACAAGAAGACTGGGGCATTGTTCTCCTGGCCTTCTATAGGCCCTTTGGCTCTACCCGCCGCCCCCATTGCCTCCTCCCCAAAGCCGCTCTGGGCCCGCTACGTCCACGGAAAGTCCCAGTGCGTCATTACTCCGCCCTTTGTTTAACATCCGTCGGTTTGAGCGTTGCACGACGCTACAATGGCTATTACGTTTACGAAAGAACTCTGTATATGTTCTCGTCTCTAAAATGTGTCTTTGAAGTTTGATGAAGATTTTCAAAAAAAAGTCTTAAATGTTCTTAACAGTCAAACCTTTTGTTTTATAAACTGTCCTTTAAATAAATCTCTTTAAAACAGGAAACAGACGTAGTAGACACAATATGGTATTGGTATATTTACATTTTCTTTTCACTGTTACGCACCTTTTAAATTAATCATTCTCCATTAAGCTACGTGAGAAAAACATTCATTACTTTTTAGCAGTCTTATTGATTACATATTTAATTTAAAAGACTTAGTTTCAGTTAAATTTGGCAATAAATTCCTTTCTAATATAAACCTCAAGTCAATTAACTTGGAGATATTTTTGGACCACATTGTTTTGGGGATTAATCACATAATATCAACAACAACAAAAAAAATTAAAAACACGCTAAAAGACTTGATGCTGACCAGGGCGCGTCCGGCTGCCGTGGGCGGCTCGAGAGGTTCCTCGCGCGGGACCAGCGGGTCGAGGCCGGGCAGCGGCGTGCCGGACAGGTTGAGCACGCGCAGCTGCAGCAGCGGCCGCAGCGCCGGCATCAGCCGCGGCGCCGCCAGCGGGTTGTGCGACAGGTCCAGCACACGCAGCCCTCGCAGCAGGCTCACGCCGCCCGGCACGGACGCCAAGTTGTTGTAGGAGAGGTTCAGGTGCTGCAGATTGGGCATCCTCTCGAAATTCACTGAAACGAAAACAACGCTCGCAACTGCGCTGCTGGAATCGGTACCCTGTCCAATTCTTACGTTTATGCGAACCGGGTAAGAGACATCGTTACTTGTGTTCTTGGGAATTTGATCGCTTTTGATATTTTTGGCGACTACCGAGTATACGCACTACTTTATCAAAGAAATTATTTGGCCAAAGATCTCCGTCACAGAAAAAACCCTTCATGCACTATGGATTTTCAACTAAAAAGATTACGAAATAAAGATATTTTCGATACAAAATGTTTAAATTCATTCTAATTGGCAATATAGTGTATTATTTCATTTAATTGATAACTTCCTTCGCTTTACTAGAGAAAATAGGATATAAGAGAGCTACATATAGGTTTATAACTTACTTGCATTGCCAAAAGACTGACATGGGCCAGGTGCCTACTAGAGCATCGCCTTTCGAAACTAATTTGTAAACCCTTCCTTTTAAATCTCGTACCGTTTCACTAATGGGGGCGAGTGGCCACTCCTTTTTAAAGGCGTGAGCCCGCTGCTCCGTACATGTGCTGAAGGGAAGGTGGCGAGTGAGCCCGCTGCTCCGTACATGTGCTGAAGGGAAGGTGGCGAGTGAGCCCGCTGCTCCGTACCTGTGCCGAAGGTGGCGAGTGAGCCCGCTGCTCCGTACCTGTACCGAAGGTGGCGAGTGAGCCCGCTGCTCCGTACATGTGCTGAAGGTGGCGAGTGAGCGCGCTGCTCCGTACCTGTGCCGAAGGAGGCGAGTGAGCCCTCTGCTCCGTACCTGTGCCGAAGGTGACGAGTGAGCCCGCTGCTCCGTACCTGTGCCGAAGGTGGCGAGTGAGCCCGCTGCTCCGTACCTGTGCCGAAGGTGGCGAGTGAGCCCGCTGCTCCGTACCTGTGCCGAAGGTGGCGAGTGAGCCCGCTGCTCCGTACCTGTGCCGAAGGAGGTGAGGCCGTTCCTGGAGAAGTCGAGGGCGCGCAGGCGCCGAAGGGCGACCGGGAGGATGTCTGCGCCGTCCCAGCGCTCGCCGCCGTGCACCTCCAGCTCCTCCACCGCCGCGCCCTCCCGCAGGTAGCCCAGTAGGAAGTTGGCCAGCGTCATGTAGGCCGGGTTGAACTCCATGATGACACGCCACGCGCGGTTGAAGTACAGGTCTACTACGCCCACCCGTTTCGTGTACGCGATGACCCACACTTCCGGTTTGCACGTGTCGTTGGGTTGCGGATGTGTCAAAGATGATCTGTGGAAATGAAACCGAGTAATGACAATCGAAAAATGAACTAGAAATACCTTTTTTTGGACACTAACTTCAGAAAATGTATTTCTAGAATATCTAAACCATTTTGCAACATTTGAGATTTCATGCTAGAAGTGAATTGAATTGTGTTGTGTTGTGTTTCTTGTTGGTTGCGTTCCAACATTGATACATTTGATAGCTTGGAATGTTCTCGGTTGAGTACGGAACTTAAGTGTTTTTCGTGATCGCCAAATAGGTTTTTTCATCGTTTCCAAGAAAAGTGACATATTTTTTGTCCATTATGATTTTCACCGGAATATTTCTCAAATGGGAAAACTTTATCAATGCTGTGAATTGGTGGAAAGTTGTGCCACTACTACTGAAATGTCTAATGATGCAAAGGTATGATGACTGCAAGAAATCTGCAAGGAAATATTTTTAGGTAAGATTCGTCACTTTTCTTAACACTTAATTTGTTGTACAAATGTAAATTTTCAATCTGGTGTTATTAGAGCGTAACATTAAGAATACCTAGGGAGAATACGCATTTGTAAAAAGTTACCACAAGTTGAAAACTGAGGCCAATACAGAAATTCAGGTATTATATCTGAATTGAGGAGCAAATTATCTTCCAGAAACTGTGTTTTGTTCTTATTAGAGAAAAAAACAATTTGCAGACAAGTATAATTTTGAATTTGCGAGTAAGGAGCAGCCACTTTCTAATTAGCAACCGGTCAACACTAACTCTCCCGCCTAATAAAGAGACTCCCATTTCACACGTTTCTTCAATATCTCTACATTATGTTCGGGTTTGACATCAGGTTAGAAAATTTCTTGCATTCACCTTCCTCACCAGTCGCATTCTGTACTATACCCGCCCTCTAACGTATGTTTCAAGAATTTTCCTCGCAACTTCCTTGGTTGAAGTTGGTATCGGATAATGAAATCACAATGAGGGAGGTGACAAGAAGTTACCTCGTTTCTCACTTTCCTGATACAAATCTACTCGGTCGATCAACTCGCGGGTGAACGCTGTACTATCTCTCAATGTAAAATAAAATTGAATGAATAAAAGTTGTCTGCCTGGAGTGAAGGCTTTAGCAGTTGAAACCCTCCAGTCGGCAATGAAGGACGGGGTACTCACGCGCAGTTGCGGAAGTCGGAGCGCAGCGCGCCCTTGGCGCCGATGGCGTCGGGCCGCAGGTCCAGGCGGATGGCGCGGAAGCCCTGCGAAGAGCGAAACATCGACTCAGCGAGTCTTCGATGCATCACCAAAATATTGTCGGTCGATGAAAACATCAACAAAAATCAACTCTTAAAATATCGATGAAACATTTCGAAGTAAAATCGCCTATTTCTAATGTGATACATAACACGTTAATGTTAGTATAACGTACATTTTGCCTCAAATGTGACTGTTAGAAGAGTTTTGCCTGATTGCAAAATTTCCTAATGAATTTTCAATGTAGTCACGGTTGAAATTGCAGTTTAACGATATTACCACGTTCGAAATAATAAGAAAAGGTACCAACACTGCAAAAAGGTTGCGAATAGCAAACGGTTTCGTGCCTCCTGTGGATTGACAATATTGAAAGTTGTAAACGGTTGTTGATTGTGAGCAATCCACAAATTAAATAAATACAGGAAATTTTATTACCAACTTGGGAATTGTTTAAAGATGGATGATTCCGAACTAGTATACCTATCTAAAGAGAACACGGATGCTTTAGAAGCGGCGGTCACCTGCGAGACGAGCGCCAGCAGCGTGTCGCCCTCGCGTCTGTGCGCGCCGCGCTCGCTCTGCGCCGCCTGCAGCAGCGCCTCGTCCGCGCTGACGGGCACGCCCGCGGGCAGCGCGTCCACCTTGCGCAGCTCGAAGCGCGTCTGGAAGGCGCACCAGCCGCCGGCGGGCCCAGGCGCGTCGCCCACGCGCGTCGACGTCACCTGGTAGGTGGCCCTGCAACGCACGCGCACGCACCGACCTAAGAATTGCACAGCGGTTGCAAAGAGGTTCAGCAACCAGAACATGTCCTCTCCCCCTCTCGGGAGGGAATTTCACCATTTGATACTGTTGGACCATTCTGTTATTTCAAGCAGGATGGAAAGTAATTTGTTCAGGGGATAAACTGAGCCCCAAAATTACATTTAATCGCCTTTCATTTTTCCTAATTCATCCACCTGAATTAATTACTTGAGTCACGATGTTGCGGTAGTCGATTAGATAAGATATTTGCAATCTAAACAAAGAACCGAACAATATATCAATTCATTGATGTAATTGAATCTGACAAATACGCATTGTGCGCCATGATCTCAATATGCTTGTGGCTAAATGCTGCGCAAAATTGGATATTTCCACATTTCTCGTCTTAATTGATGCCAAATTCGCTTAGCAAAGGAACGACGTTAGGCACGAACAAATACTACTGATTCCCGGCAGTGTAAAACTAAAAAGAATTCAACACGTTTAATCAAAATTATTGGTTTTGTCACATTTCCAATACAAAATAGTGATATGAGTTTTACTTATCATCTAAAGGTAGTAGCATGCATTTATTTACACCTTTTCTCCCCACCCCACACTAAACCGTGGACAAAATGGCTACTCCATTTAATATGGATTTAGAATTATGCTAACCTCAACCTTGCATATTTTACCTCGTTACCTGAGTAAGTATTATCTTCACTGAAATAAATCATTTATATTTTAAAATACATTGTATTAATTTAACATTTGTTCGTTTTGGATAATAATTGTGCTTGTTTTGTACCACTGAAGATGGGGAAAATTCACAAAACTAGTTTGGTCTAATATGTGTATTGGTATGTTTGATACATAATTTGTTAAATACACCATTTGTACTTCATTCATCGTGGTCTGTTTACCTCTACCATTCATGTATAATCTGGAGCTGGGATCGCCATAAGTCGATAGCGATCGACCGGTCGGTCATGATGATATTTTCAGACAAGTAGCGAATTATGCAGACTTACACAGACCGTTCAGTGTTATACTGACAGGACAAAGGGAATGAGAGAGAGAGAGGGAATGAGAGAGAGGGAGGGAGAGGGGGAGAGAGAGGGGGGAGAGGGGGAGAGAGCGCGAGAGAGAGAGCGCGAGAGAGAGAGCGCGAGAGAGAGAGCGCGAGAGAGAGAGCGAGAGAGAGCGCGAGAGAGAGCGCGAGAGAGAGAGCGAGAGAGAGCGAGAGCGAGAGAGAGCGAGAGAGAGAGAGAAAGAGCGAGAGAGAGAAAGAGCGAGAGAGAGAGAGGAGGTGCGGCGGGTAGGTACGCTGAAACTGCTATCGCCCGTAGACTTAACGCGACCCCCACCACGGGAATGGCTCGGCTGCGAGAAAGTGCGGAGTCCCACTTCGGAGCAGTCGCAGCAGGTTAACGCTCCATCTCAAGAGCCTGTCCTGCCGCCTGAGCCTCCATCGCTACTAGAGTCTGGATTATTAAGCAATTACAGAACTGGTCTGTTTTTCAATGGCAAATCGCAGTCTTGGAAAATCAGAGCAATTCTAATACAATTCACAAATTTTTCGTTGCAATTTTTTTTATATATTCTGTACTATATAACACAATTTACATTCTGCATTTTTTTCTATTTGGTACTCTGCTGATTTTCTTGAAATGTATTTCGCAAGAAATATTTTAATTAATACTCAGCAATGTTTTTTTTCAAATATCGGCATATTTTCATCTTACAAGTATTCGGAATTGCGCACTGGCGACCCCAGTGCCACATGTGAAGTGGCGGACAGGTGCACGCGGGGTGTTCGGGTTAACCTCCGCCTCCACTTCACACATTTTGCGACAAGTGAGTGTGAGCGCAGACAATATTATTTCGATATGAAAAGCGCAATGGCGGCGTGTTTCTTGAGATTCCAAATTACAGAGAGCTGTTGATGGTCGCAGACCGGTATCACTCGAAGACCATGATTGTTTGAAGTATTTGAGTCCACGTTTGAACAAAGGCTGCCATTGCTCTCAAAGATAAAAACAATTCTCTTAAAAATTTAATCCGGTAGGACAAGCAATATTTTTAAAATTGGTTTTAAAAATTGTATTAACGTTATTTCAAATCTTGTAAATTTATTTTGTTATTTTGTGAATGGTTTGCAAGTTAGATCGTCATTCGACGTTACATATTCTATCCCTTTTTACAAATTTACGTAATGACTTTGTCGTTGCTACTTATTTCTGCGGACTCTACTTCATCACCGACACAGTCACCGCCACCACCTCCGTCGCCTCCGCCGTCTGGTGACCCCGAAGCGAGACGCACGCGGCATTTTGGATGGCGGGGTTTCCCGGGCGGGCCCACGCAGCAGTTCGGCACGGGCACGGGCGTTCGCGCCACCCGGACATTGCGTCGGCCTCCCGGCGCTCTCCTCGAGCACTCCCAAACATATCACTCCCACTATTTATGGCGATCACACTGCACACGTTTGTGGTGGCATCTGCTCCGCTCTGGGCTTGTGGTTTCGAAGCTCGCTTAAGACAGTAATGATTTCACTGTGTGACTGTGCTACAGTAGTTAAGGGAAATGATCATGTATCCCTTGTAATCATTTATATTACCATTCATTACTTAATATTTTTAAGTTACACTTCAGTACACATGTTTGGTGTAAACATTCAGCAAGGGATCTGGTAATAAAGAAGTTATTATTAGACGGCGCAGAAAAGAAATAACGTTACACTGACAGTTTTTACGATTTAATAAAGTAAGCATATTCTGGAAAATAACTTATATGTGATGTGTGAATTCGTTTCTGTTACTTGAAATTCTATTTCATAGAATATCAGAGGAATTTCATAAATAGTATGTTATACCTCAGGCAATAATGAGCATTTGCACGAAAAATTATTCAGAAAATTCACAAAATTGTTGAAAACTTCATTCAAAAAACATTTTCTAACGGGCATGTAATTGCAGTACATTATACATAGAAAACCATTTGAGTCAATCAAATATTATTACTTAAATCATAGGAAATTGGGATAAATGTCAACCTGTTCAAATTCATTCAAGACCTAACAGAAGAGAGTCACACACGTAAGAGTAAACGTAAGCCAAGCAGATAAGAAAATAAAGAATGAAATTCCATAAGGTTCTGACATGAGTGTTACACTCCTTTCTTGGCAAATAATGATGCTGATGTTAATGTCGCCCCCCCCCCATTATTACACGGAAATATGCAGACGACATTACTGTCTTCAGGAAAGGCAGACATGCTCACTTAAGTCAAATGATAATGTAATCTGCATTAAAGAAATTTGTTTCAAATTCAAAAATATTAGAGATGTTATTTGATGCAAAATGACTTGGAAAACCATTTTAAACGTAGCTTAAAGGAAGAGACTAAACTTTTTAAAACGTCCATTCTGTAACACCCGGAGAGCTGATAAAACCATATTACTACTAATCTACAAAGCAATGACTCTTTCCAAATCAGGCTATGGCACTGAAATCGATGAATCCGCCAATAAAACTAAACTCACGAAACTTGTCTCAATCCACATTTAAGGTTTCACTTAACATTTATAAATAAACCAAAGAATGTTCACTATTTTTAAAGCCCAGTTAGAAGTATTTTGATGGCGATAATTTTAAATAAATTCTAGTACCTACATTTTATCAAGAAAAGGTTATCAAATTTTGTAAAGCGCTCAATGTCATTAATGAATTATAAATTATTTTTTTGTACCCTTTCGTGAAAACTCGTCTATACGAACCATGTAATTCACTCTAAGAATAGCAATCCAACGCCATTCTCTTACAATGGAATGTATTGCTTTATATGACAAAATTATTTTATGTAAGGAATTGTAAAGTACTGGTTGGTATTTATGAAATTAATTAGTTTAAGTTCAACTATCTATTGCAATCCAATGCATGTGCCAATAATGTTATTATCACTGTAACATACATTAGTCACTTATTCACCTCAGTAGTCAAAGCGACTTTAAATAAATAAATTTAAGAATACTAATGATGCTACAGAATGGCACAGACGTTATCGTACAATTTAGTTTTCTAATCTTTATACTCTAGACTAGCTTATCGGTTTTACCCTACCCTTTTCCCAGCTGCAATGTATTACCGCCCAAAGAATGTTTTTTCTCACATTTTCTCAAATTCTCCATCTCATAGGGGTAGAACTTAAACATGACTTTAAGAATAATATAGAAGACTTAAAACTGGTCATGTGTGCAAATTTTCGTTGAAAAATTTTGTGCGTATTTTCAGAAATGTTTGTGTGAGCGTTTCGGAAAATGCGCCGTTTTCATCTCTTTTTTACAAAAAACGTTAGAGTTTTCGAGTAACCATTGGTAATTATTATAAGCACTTTTTTGCGCAAAAGCAAATGTGTAGACAAATCTCGAGTTATGTAAATATTACAATACTATTTTTCAAAATATTTACATTACCACGGCAATAAATCTTCACAGTTAACAGCAAAAATGGGACCTACGCCATCAGCAGTTTTCACTCTGCTCTTGCAAGAAATTTAAAGAAAAAAATTAGAGCCCTTTTTGAGAAAATATTGAAAATGTCCCAGAGGCTTTGCTAACTACCCTCAAAACTTAATGAATGTTTTTCAAACTCGCAGAGCATTGAGTCGGGCCAGATCGATTAATCCCAATTCATTTGGGGGAAAATTCTAAGAATAGTTTACGCGTTACGGATGTTCACCGACGGACAGACTGACAGATAGAGGCAGACGGACGGACCGATACAAACGCACAGACAGAGACAGACAGAGACAGACAGAGACAGACAGAGACAGACAGAGACAGACAGAGACAGACA